>CAXKVX010000630.1:0-130907 GCA_964058865.1 Eleocharis quinqueflora | reverse complement strand
TGTGAAACTTCAAAATATAAATGACATAAATTCTTAAGTCTCTAACCAAGGTAATTAGCAGGAACACTAATTTACCATTACAAGGTTAGAATGTGGATTAAAGATGGTTAATTTTTACAGGCCATAGACATGAGATGTCATTTTAATCACATAAATACATGTTCCAGGAACATGGTATTTGACAGATCTCGAATGAAACATTAAATGGAATTGTGTACGTGTCATTAATATTTTCATTCAGTGTTAAGTTCTAAAGTATGAGGTATTCATCTTTTCTACTAAGAGATGTGTATGTGTGATTGTTATCTAACGCTGTCGGTAAAACGCAGTCATAACGGTAGCTTTTCGGTATACATAGCTTAGTTGAGGTAGTTATGGTTTACCAAAAGTACTGTTGTCCCTTGTATCTCTATACGAGTTATAGTATCACTGGGCCCCTTGATAGACTAGGATTATCTGCATGCAGTATAATTACAAGAGTAATTATATTTGATAAATCTGCTCAAGATCGGAATTTTTTTTTGCAAGGATGACACACACCTACATTGAAACTGATCTGATATTGCGAGACAAAATAATTAACACGACTAAAATAGTTTACTGGATCGTGGTATTGTATAGTACAACATCATCTGTGTAATTGGATGGTCATAATGTAGATGTCAGATGCCTCATATGATTATAGAAGTTAAAATGGTTTTAATTCTATTTACCAACATAAACATATCCAATTGGGTCACACCTTATACGAGCTAATCAGAGAATCTTACTAATTAATTATCAATTGATTATAATTAATATTAAGATGGTTATAATTAATTATATGTGATATAATTAAATTATAAATGTCATCTAAGATGACAAGTAGAAACAACAGTTGATTTATAAGCTTTCGATGAGTTGTATAAAACCGTACCGAAACCAAATCGATACCGAGCCCTGAGAAATATAATTGTTTAAAACAATTATATATATATTTAATTTAGATTTTAAATATTAATCACGGTTTTGAATTTGGGATAACAACCATTATCAAAATTAAAACTTTGATTAAAAATTAAAACCTTAAATAAAAATTAAAAATTAAAAATAAAAAAGGATGTTGGCAAGAAATAAAATATCCAAGATATGTTTGATATTTTTTTGTGTTTGCCAACTTCCTAATGGTATTTTGATAATTATGCCAAAAATCAAGGGTATTTCGGTAATCGGCCAACCTTCTTAACTCTACTATAAATAGAGGAACAGGGGTAAAGAGAAAAACACAAATTCATTCGAATCGTATCTAATCAGTCAGATCGAATCGATAAATATATTTTTCTCTCTATCTCGATTACGATTGTTTAAAGGTTTCGGAAAATATATTTGCGAAAGTTGCGGTATTTCTATTTGAATAACTGCGAGTCGTAAATTTATTTATTTTGTCCTTTTCTCGATGAATAGTGTTTTTGCAAAATTTTGCGGTTTACGATATTTCTGGCAAAAGAAATATACCGCTCTCTGATTAGTCCTGGTGGATAACCAATAGAGAAATCAGACATCTGATACTCCAAATCGAGACGTTTCTCAGATTCGGTCTTCTCGATCTGCTACAATCCAATTGGAATTTGGATCAAGGTATAAATATGTTATATTGATCTATTTAATTTGTAAGTAGATTAAAGTTGTAGAAATCAATTATGGAGTATATCTATAAAATGATTAAATCGGATTTTGATGCCAAAGATAAACTGGAGGTGGGCGCCCTCGGTTGTTTATCTGACATATCTCGTTTAATCCTTGGCTTAAGTTAGAAGTAAAATTTTTGTTTTACGATCTTTAACTTAAGCTCATTAACGGATTTGAACCGTCATGACCCAACATATCTCAACCTTGTGCAAGAATTCTTTGAGGTTAGTGCAAGCGGTTCGTTGTTGTTACCATGTCGGGGGATCGGGAGTCCCGGAGACGTAGGCTCGTCAATAGCCGAACTCTGTTATCATATTGGTGTCAAGCGTGCAACGACTTGTTTGATCATTCCTCTAATCTTTTATTTACTTATTATTATTTAATTTTATTGACTTGTGCATAATATATAAAATAAACCTAGAAATCGAATTGTTACCTATTCACCACCCTCCAGGTTTATCAAAGTGGTATCAGAGCAAGTTGAACTTGCTAATTGAGTATTGCTTAGTTACAAGTAAAGTTCCGCAAAATGACATCTCTGGATCATATAGAGGAACCTCCAATATATGGCCAAAATTGTTATGCTTTTTCATCTTGGAGAATGTCAATGAAAATTTATTTCAAAGCAACTGAGGTTTAGCATATGATAAAAAAACGATATGTATCAATTTATGAAAAAGGAGCTACCAACTTGACCAAAAGTTCCAAAAAGAATAGGAGCGATAATTACTATGCCATTAATGCACTACTCCATTTTGTTGATGAATCCATAATTGAAACAATTGATGAACATGATAGTGTTTTTGAAATATGGAATGCTCTTGTAAATCGGTATGATATCGATACCATTTCTGAATGAATCAAGCTGACAAATATTGATTTGAATGTAGAATTTTCTAGTAAAGAAGGAGAAAAAGGCAAATCACAAGTAATCGAAGAAGAAAACATAAACACCACCAATGATAGTCTTGATGGCTTCACAAGAGACATATCACACAATGAAAGGTGAACCAAAGTGCTCAACTAGTGACATAGCAAGGTCAAAGAGGAAGGTGTCGAACAAGGTGAAATGATGGAATGCTCTACTTCCACTAGCCAAGCTAATGAGGTATATCTAACCTCAAATTTACATTATGAAGAAAATAAACATTCCATATCACTTGTCAGAAATCATTGTGAGGGATTAAAATGTAAACTTTGTGAACTTGAATTGAAATTGAAAGACTACGAGCTAAAACTACAAAAATTTGATGAATTAGAAAAGAAGTGTCAAACACAAATAAATGAAATTAGATTACTAAAAGAAAAGGTGGGTACTTTAGAGCAAGAAAACAAAATGTTAAAAATCCTCTAATTCATTGAATAATAACTAGGTTTGATTTGAGTAAAATATATGAGGGACGAAAGCCTCATGACAAATCGGGTCTTGGATATAAGAAAAACTCAATTCCTTCAACATCAAACAATTCCCAATGTGTTAAAGATAAAGGCAAACAAGTACAAATTTATAAAAACATAAATGCAAAATACCAAAGGATAAGAAATGCACCAAATTATGCATTTAGGTATAGGTTTGCCAACAACAACAATACCAAAAATAAATTAGAACCAAAGAAAAGGTATTTCTATCCAACATGGTCAAGTGATTCATATCTTAAGGAACAAATCGATTGGAAATATGAAGTCAAAAATAAAAATCATGTCCAATACAGTACTAAACTTTATGAAATACCAAGGATTGTCATTCAACAATCAAACGAATAAAAAATATACAAATCAAATTTCAATTATTTATATGAACCTAAGAATCAAGTTAAGGATTTAAAGTAGATTTTCAAACTCGATTTGTGAAGAAATATCAAAATATTCCCACAAGTGTATTTTGTAACTATTATTGTTAAACGGGGCATATTTTATTAGAGTGCAAATTTAAAAAATCAAACAACAAATTAAATGTTGTTTGGGTTCCTATGCTCAAGGTATAAGAATCAAAATGCATAATTCCCTCATGTACTCAAATTATCACACATTAAGGGAGAGCTAAATAAATGAAATGTTAGAACTAAATTAATGATTGATTTGATTTTCTCTCAATATACATATGCCACACTCTTAGGAGAGTTAAACTAATAAAATGCTATGATTGACAAATTGAGAATTTAATTCTAAATTTTATTATTATACCTTCAAATATTTTGAGAGAAATGATTTAATTGTGTTTTATAAAATCTCAATAATATTTGATAAACCTTAAGTTGAGTCATATTGAATGAGTAGTAGTATAACAATCAAATTTCATTTCAAAATTGCCATATGTGTCTAAATTAGATATGCTATGAAATTATAATTAATAATCATTTGTCGTGTTCTTTATCTTGCAATCTATTATGTGTCATTAACACTTAACAACAAAGTATGATTTGGACATGTTAGAACCAAACCAAGGCTATTAACCCTCAAATAGAATATCGTGATCTTGCCTTGTTAATATTTGTACGAGACTAATTGATGTGCTTACTTGTCAAGTTGCTTATTTTCATTATGCTTATTATCTTCTTTCTTTATGATTATATGGACATGACTTCAGAAATTAATTGAGGGGGAGCCTTTGATTATTACAAAACAACCTCATTGGGATAATTATGCACATAATGAGGGGAGCTTACACAAAATTTTCATGCAAAATTTCGTGCTTGATTTTAAAAAGGGGGAGCTAATGCATTTTTCATCCTACAACCTTTTGCACAATTTACAAAAAGAGGGAGAAATAATATGTGCTGAAAATTAGGATCCATTATAACGCTTACCAAGGTGTTATAACGCTTCTCCCATGTGTTACACTAACGCAAGTCTCGGATTTTTCAATACTTGGGTAGAATTTTTTAGCTCCAGGCATTCTGACTTTTGAGCCCCTTTTATATAGAATCGTTATAATGTTTTTGGATCCCGTTACAACGCTTCCCAATCTATTGTGATGCCTTTCCTGGCACTACAGTTACTCAAGCCTCAATTTTGTCTGTTTTGCATGCTTCTTGCATCATTTTTCTTGTCTCGACTTGTTCTACATGTCTTATTTCTCACAATGGGTCAATTGCACCCGCAAACACACAACTAAGCTTTTGTAAATGTTAATCCAATTTTGATTTTGCAAATTGTCAAACAAGGTTGAGCTAAACCCAACAAAAATATGTATGGTATACAAAATACTTTCAATAATAATGTTCATCACATAATGGAGCATAGACTAAATAAAAAAAAATTCAGATTAGTTGAAACAAGTGTGCATACTAGTTGTTTCAAGTATGTAGTGCACTTGAAAATAATTATGATATACAAAATATTTTTACTAATAACATCACAGAATATGACGTAGACGGTAGACTAAATAAAACAGGTGTTAAGGTTAGTTGAAACATGTATGTGTATACTAATGGTTTGAAGTATGTTGTGCACTTGAAAATATTTATGTATACAAAATATTTTCACTAATAATATTCATCATAGAATGAGACGTAGACTAATTAAAAATGTATTCATATTAGTTGAAATAAGGATTCATACTAGATGTTTCAAGTATGTTATACACTTGAAATTATGTATGGTATATAAAATATTTTCACTAATAATGTTCATCACTGAATGAAGCTTAGACTAAATAAAATAGATGTTCAAATCAGTTGACTAATCAGATGCGCATACTAGTTATTTCAAATATGTTAGGCACTTGAAAATATGGTAATACAAAATATTTCCAATAATATTCATCACATAATGAGGGGTAGACTAAATAAAAAATGTGTTTAGATTAGTTGAAATAGGTGTTCATACTACTAAAACAAATATTAATATTAGATATTGTACATTTGTTCATATTATTTAATGTGTGATAATTGATATCATGTGAATGATATGTTAACTAAACACATTAGATGGTTATACTACAAAAATAAGTATTTATATTAGATGCACGTTTATATTTTTATCTTTCTCCTTCTCTTTCTTTCTTTTGTGAAGAAACAATCATTGTAAATACGAAGAAAACCAAAGGCCTTTATGTGATGAACATTATTATTGAAAGTTGTATACCATACATGTTTTTAAGTGTACTACATACTTAAAACAACTAGCATGCACACCTTTGTGATGCCTTATGTGGCATTAAGTAACACAAGACTCAATTTTGCTATGTTTTGAATGCTTCTTGCTTCGTTGTGTTTGTCTAGACTTGTTCTACACGTCTTAAACCTCACAAATGACCAATTGCACCTGCAAACACATAACTAAGCTTTTGCAAATGTTAGTCCAATGTTGGTTTTACAAATTATCAAACAAGGTTGAGCTAAACCCAACAAAAACATGTATGGTATACAAAATACTTTCATAATAATGTTTATCACATAATGTGACGTAAACTAAATAAAAAGGTAATATTAGTTGAAATAAGTGTGCATACTAGTTGTTTCAAGTATGTAGTGCACTTGAAAATATTTATGATATACAAAATACTTTCACTATAATATTAATCACAAATGGTGCATACAATATGACATAAACTAAATAAAATAGGTGTTAAGATTAGTTGAAACACGTGTGCATACTTGTTGTTTCGAGTATGTTGTGCACTTGAAAAATGCATGATAGACACAAAATACTTTCACTGATAAGGTTCATCACAAAATGTGATGTAGATTAAATAAAAATGTGTTCAAATTAGTTGAAACATGTCTTCATACTGATATTTCAAGTTTGTTATGCACTGGAAAACATGTATGATATACAAAATACTTTCACTAATAGTATTTATCATAGAATGAGGCGTAGACAAAATAAAATAAGTTTTCATATTAGGTTAAATAGATGTACATACTAGCTGTTTCAAATATGTTAGGCACTTGAAAACATGTATGGTAATACAAAATACTTTCAATAGTAATATTCATCGCAAAATGAAGTATAGACTAAATAAAAAAGATGTTATATTAGTTGAAAAATGTGTTCAAACCACTAAAATAATTGTTTATATTAGATATTGTAAATTTGTCCGTATCATTTTCAGCGTGATAGTTGACATCACGTGAATATATGTTAACTAAAAACATCACGCATATGTTTTCATCTTTCTTCTTTTTTCTTTTGTGAAAAGAACAGTCATTGTAAATATAAAGAAAATCAGAGACAGTCTGAAGGTCTCATGATGGAAGCACGCCTCGCACTGTTTTTGCATTCGTCATTCGTCGCCTTCCATCTTCTTTCTCAAATTTGCCAACACTTTTTTGTTGTCAGATCTATCGCCACTTCAAACACCATATCAATCTCTAATGATTGTTGTTTTGATAGTTTTTTCGTTGTTTCTAACAATTTTTTGTAGAAGAAAAAAATAGAACAAAATAAAAATAAGACAAAAAAACACTGGAAGACGAAAATTAAGAACGAAAGATGAAAGAATCAAAGATTTTCTCTTTTAGTTAAATACTCAATCATCCATAAGTTACTATTCAAAATAGTAAGATACTTGCTTTTATTAAAAAAAATATGATTGGATGATCAGTTTTTCGATTCGCCGGTAAGAATCGTGATATTGGCATCGTTATTTTAAAATCTTTGTAACGAAATTGTAGCAATTTTACGAGCAAAGAACTTCATATGATACAAAATATTAATTTTGAAAAATAATAAACTTAAAAATCGAAGATTTAGAGATGCTTAGTATATTACATATGAGGACCGGAGGGATCACTTAACAAATGATAATAAGATTTTAAATAAATCAATAAAAAATAAAAAAAGTATAAACACATTCTTGAATATTATTTCATACTTCATCAAAAACCATTAACTATAAAATAGTTTTTAACAATTAATAATTAATGATTCACGACGTCAAAGTATGAAATTACACTCAAATTGCACAAAATCTAAAACACTATTAATCAATAAGTGCAAAATTATGTCTATAACTTTTTATTGTTGAGATTCTTTATACTATATTTAAAGTATTATTTTTGAAAATATCAAAATAATTATTGTCAAAGTAACGTCTCCTCATCCTACATATACAAGGTTCAATATGCATGTTACAATGAAAACACTGTAGCTTCTTTTTTTTGCTTTTTCTGAAATTTTTCCCCCGAATTTTTTTAATTTTTTTTCGATTTTTTTTAGTTTTTCGCACGGAGCGCGATTGCGAAATCTAGTTATATATAATGGGATGATTCCTTACTTATAAATATATATAGTGAATTGAAATAGGTCAGGTCGGTCCTAACTTGCTCGAGTCAATGAGTTGGCCGAGTCGGATTTTGATGAGTTAAATTATTTTAGGCTGGCCGCAATTCATTTCAGACTCATGTGTTGGCAGACCGACGGGTTTGGACCGTGTTAGACGGGTCTGTTTCGGGCCAGATTGGTAGGTTTGGCCTTTTATCTTTTTTCAATTTAACGGCTTATTCCCTTGCTATAAACGAATTATTCCAAAGTTATATATTTTCGAGTTTGGCCAGATTTTGCAAGGATTTACCCGAGTTTCGCATGAGTTAAGTCTTTTTTTGCGCGATTTTTGGGCGGGTTTGCGTGGGTTTTGGCGGGTCTACATGAGTTTTGCAGTTAATGACGAGTTATGGTGGTTAGACGAGTCAGATCGAGACGGACCGGATTTAACATAAGTTTTTTCCAACAAAGATGATTGCTACTAGTTTTAGGATCCTGAATTTTTATTAATGAATCCGCATGAATTTGCCTTCGGATCGGACCGATCCGAATTACGATCTCAAATTTCCTGAATCAGGTCGAACCCGTCGGGTTTTGCAAGTCCGGATGTATATATTGTTACACTTTAGAATTAGTAGCTAGATAGGATGTCAACTCTTGCAACATGTGTGTGTAGAAATAGAGGTGCCAAGTCGGGTCTGTCGGGCAGGTTTTGGGTCGGGTCGGGTTAGTTTGACCCTTTAGAAATAGGGTTGGGATCGGGTCGAGTGAGGTCGGTCGGGTTTCGGGTCGGGTTGCATCGACAACTTTCGGATCATGGGTCGGGTCGAGCGAGGTCGGGTCGGGATTCAGGTCGGGTTGCGTCGATCTTTTTCGGGTGACGGGTCGGGTCGGGCGAGATCGGGTCGGGTCAGGCGAAATCAGGTCGGGTTTCGAGTCGGGCTGCATCGACAACTTTCGGGTCTTGGGTCGGATTGGGAGAGACCGGGTCGGGTTCGTGTCGGGTTGCACCCACAACTTTCAAGTATTATTTTGAGTTTTAAGTTCAATCGAACAAGATCATGTCGCGTTATTGAATTGTACAAGTAAATCTTAACTTTCTCTAATGTTAATTTGTTAGTAAAATTAGATTATGATGTTGACAAAATAGAATTAGATCAATTTACATGTTGTATCAGGTCAAGTCGAGTCGAGTCGGGTTTGGGTCATTATGTGTCGCTCCATCTCGGGTTACGAATCGTCTCGGGTCGAGTTGGGTTGGGATTGGGTCCTCATGTGTCGCGTCATCTCGGGTTACGGGTCGGGTCGGGTTCAGGTCGCTCATGTGTCGCTTTGTCTCGGGTTACGGATCATCCCAGGTCGGGTCGGGTTCGAATAGTTTTACTTTATCTAAATATCGAATCGGATCGGATTTAGGTTGAGCCGGGTCGGACGGATTTCTCGAGTCGGATCGGATTCTGCCACCTCTACGTAGAAACACATATACGATTGATCAATAATAACTAAAATGCCATCATTACGTCTCTTCAAGTACACATATCCAAAGTAAAATAAGTAGCGAATATTAAATATTTTGAGTAAGGATAAGATAATAAATAGTCACCTTTTATGTTAATATATGGACTTTGTTTTTAATGAACATTTTATTTTTTTTGCAACAAGCTGCATTTTTATTAATATTTTGAAATTCAAAATGTAAATGACAAGATAAAAATTTGAACAAAAATAAAAATGCATCAAAATTACGAAAAATGGACACCGTTACGTTTTATAGTATGGGGTTGAAATTATGTCTAGTTTCATACCTACAGTCAGTGACATTATTTGGCGATGGCAACGTAGGATTAGGTTGTATACCGATCGGTACACAAGATCTCAAGTCTAAAAGAGACACAGAAAGATGCATGGTATGGCACTTGTTCCCTCCTTCTGCCGAGGAATGAGATCTTCTGCTGCGCATCAAAAATACTGTACGTGCTGCGTAAAGTATTTCAGTTTTTTTATTTGCATCGAGATTCGTGCAATGTAAACTTTATAATATCAGATTTTCTGAATCAAATCTGAACCGTTCGTAATCTACAATTCAAAATATTTGAAGCGTTCTTTCGTGCTGCGCAGCAGCAGAGAATATGCTTCCCTCTGCCGAACCAATTATCGCCGCAACTCCAGCAAATTCCAAAACGGAAATGTTTAGCGTCCCCAGTTTCTGTCCATAATTGTTCCACCATTTATTAATCATTATTTGTGCGTCGATCACCTATATTAATCTTATTGGTCTATCAATCAATTGAGACTCCATAGTTAATAATATATTATTATTACATTGCTTATTTGTACATAAATAATTTTCATGGATCAGTAATAATATCTTTGTCATTAATAATCATATACTTTTAGCTGAAAAATGGTGAATAGAAAAGCTGGTACAATATGGAGAATACTCGTTCCAAAAAGCCAAAAGTACAAAAAAATATAATAAAAAGCAAAAATTTAGATAGTTCAAAAGATAGGTACATCGAATACTCCGACTTATCTAGGCTGTTCAATCTATCGAGATTGGTGAAAAGTGATTCTTCGGAAAATACATCAAAAGTTAAAGTGAATCACTTTTCATCGATCTCGATGAATTAAACAGTTCAGATGTGTCAGAGTATTCAACGTAGCTATTTTTTAGAATATCTAAGTTTTTTCCATAATAAAAATAATGAAAAAAGGAAAAATTTGCCCAATTGGTGCCAATGTCAATCTGCCAGATACAGGCATACAGGCATACAGCTCCCTGAGATTAGACATAACCGCTAAATTGCTCACAACTTGCACAAAGCTTTCTGAAAGTTTGCAGACTTCTCTGACCATAGCTGTGTGAAACGCATGCACAGAGAGTCATCGAGAGGCGAGAGCAAATCTTTTCTGAAGTTAGGTCAGATTATTGTTGTTACATTCCCAAAGCTATAATTAATGTATCCCTGATTTCAAAAAAGCTCACAGTTTGGAAAAAAAAACTGTTAATGATGTTTTCTTAAAGCAAAGAATTTAAAGGATTAAATAACAAAATATTAGAAGTTAAAAAAAGGTTCACGAGAGAGCATAGTAGGATTAGAGTAGAATTCTAATCGTGTCTACTTGTCTAAAAACGGCACGGAACGGTATTATTCACGTGTTGTGTCTTAAGCGTGTCGTGAAACGTTTACGAGGAGAGGCACGACACGGCAACACACAAGAACACGTCTAGACACAACACATTTAGGCACAACGGCACGGGTAGGCACGGAAGTTCAAATTATTTTGAAATTTTTCAGCAGGACTTCTAAATTCGTTCAATCTCTAATGTAGTGTCAAATGTCAACTGCCAATGACAACACTAACATGAAAAACCATGATGGACTTTCAGATTTTTACGTTCTTGTAAAAAAAAATTCTATTTTTTAGTTTTTTTATTATTATCGGTACGATAAACTCGAATAAGACATGTCGTGTTGAAGCAATACAGCACAAACAAACACGTCACGATTAGGCACGGCACCGTTAAGACACGACACGTTTAGGCACGACATATCTAAATGTGTCGTGTCTTAACCGTTCTGTTCCGATTCTTCCAATTTTTGTCACGGCACGGTAAATATAATAAAATACTAACCATGCCGTGTAGTTTCATGCTGTGCCGTTTCGTATTGTGCCAAGTCGTGTTTGGAATAGAACGGCACGAATTTAGAACACTAGAGCATAGTATATTAGTAAACCGAGAAATGTAAGGTTAACAAGAACCAGTATACCAATAAATTGAGAAATGCCACTTTCACAAGAGATGAACCAGTATGTATGCCAGTAAACTGAGAAATGTAAAAAGAGAGAAAGCAGAAGGAAGTACTAGGATAGCTTCACAAGCAATTCTAACTTTGCAGTTGCAGATAATTCAAAAGGAGAGCGACTTAAAGCAATCCTGACTTGCAAATAATTCGCCAAATTTTACGTGTATGTGAAGGATTTGCAAAATTAGCCGGTGTTTTTAAAATGTTACCTCATTTTTTGTAAATGATTCATCTTTGTTCTAAATATAAATTACCATTTTTATCAAATTAGAAATTGCAATAAAGATAAATTTCTGAAATTAATATGCAAAAAATTGATCAAATTATTGGGGTTGCATGTAAAATTCAATTTTTATGATTGCATGGATAAAAATGCTCTTACTTACTAATAAAAGAATATGTCACTACTACAGAATTACGCTATTATACCGGCCTTCTAAGACCTATTATAGCGGACATTGTCCCGGTATAATAGAGGGGAGTTGCTATAGGTTGGGACAATCCGCTATAATAGATGACATCTATTATAGCGGACCCTTGCCAAACCACGCTAGGAGTCCGCTATAATAGCCCAGATATTTTTTCCTGCACACTATTATAGCGGCCTTTTGTATATAGCCGCTATAATAGCTGCAATGTTTTTTACAGAAATGTCACTCATTATCTATTATACCGGTCTTACTCTTAACCCGCTATAACAGGGGGACTGTAATAGTTCGTTTCTGTAGTAGTGTGTACAGAATACTGCATTTACTAGTCTCAAATCGCCATGCACAATAAATTTGGCTAAATTAAAACAAACAACTCTATTTTCTAAATTCAGGCACATGAAAAAAAAATGCAGGACATTATAGATATTGATTCACTCGATTTGATTGGTTCTGAACATTTTCTAATGCCGCAGTAAACAATTTGATTATGAAAAAAAAATCGACTATTCTGATACTGACATATATGCACATTAACAAAGCGAATTTTGGTATATAGAAAACATTCAATAAGTACAAAATGTTCGAATAAATTCCCTGGATATCCAGAAAGGTTTGCTTATATAAACAATAGTATTTCATACTAGACAAGATTGCAGTTTAGCACACCAAATTTTGCGCTTTACAGTACACTAGAAACAGTTCAAACGGAATCATCTTATTTTCAAACAAAAGAAATTTGAGAATAAAATTTTGGTAAACGTCGCAAATAGTTATGTTGGTGTAATCAAATTTTGTATAATGAAAATATATACTCTCAGTAAGATGATTATCTTGAAACTTTTTCCTTTTATAATGTCAGGATGTTGTCAACTCAAGTACTCAACCTATATATGGATTACAATAAGTTAAAGAAAATTACCATATTACATAGCAGTAAATCAGTGATTGTCTTGTAAGTTAATCCATTGAAAATTTGAATTCGTTCCTCCTATGAAGCTTTTCTTAAAGAAACTAATACTATTTGATTCTGAAACATGGATCAGGAAGTAAATATTTCATCTGAATCGAAGCAATTTCATGAAGTTCAGTTCAATTTGCCATCACATGCAGAGGACTATGTTTTGTGCTAAAGCTGACATTAGCTTAGTAGCTTACTGGCATTTCACACCAAAAATTAACCCAAAATGTGTTAAAAAAATATTTACTGAGTAAATTACATAAAAACCTATGATTTCGTGTGGGGCTACTCTGGTAGCACTGTGACTGTACTGGTAAGACCAGAAAACAGAAATATAGGCATAATATGACCACCCAGCAGAGCTCATCTCTAAGTCATAAATTATGTCAACTAAAATAACATCATCAAGTAAAGTATATTATGTGCATGTACAACCTAACTCTTCTATCTATAATCTATGTACAAGATACTTCAAACAAGAAAACATATATATATGTCACAAGAAAATGAAGCACCAAAATAATCAAGCATAGAACTATGCTTGTCTCTTTAACCCTTCCGATCCAATAAACGTGCCATGGAACCCGTAAGGCACTCGTGACGGCAGTTTAATGGATGCCTCTTGTCTCATGTCGACGGCATTAATAATCAGCAACTCTGACTGGCCGGCCGACTCGTCATGCACAAAGCACACAACATACCCTTTGTCCTCCTGTCTTCCGACTTGACAAGTATCTTGGGGTAAAAAATATGGCTCACCACCATACCGGCTCTCTCCATACATGAACTTCTCAATTTTGCCAGTATGAAGGTCTACTTTGGCGAAACCAGATACCTTAGGCCATGGTTCTGCTATGGCAAGATATGAAAATTGCGTCTTTCGACCTAACAAATTTGTGTTCACCATACCAGCTTCAAGGTTAACTTGCTCTGATGGAGCCAATATTGGTTTACGGATTGACTTTCCTGTCGACGAGTTTAGTCTAATTTCTGATAGAACACTTTGTAGGCATTCATCCGACTCGTTAAATATCGAATCTGGGGGTGTCATGCATGATCCGACAACCACTATTTCGCCGGTGGTGGCATCCTCCCATGCATTCCACAGATGAAAACAAAAACAGTTTGATACCTCCACCCATTTAATCTGTGAAGCATCCCTGGCATATTTTGGTAGGATTCCAAATCGAGCAGTTTTATCCTTGTCATAAACAACAGGTGATCCACCGCGCAACAATTCATGCATTCTGAACACAACTTGTTGGTCAGGGATAATGACATGATTTTCAGTGATTGCAAAGTCATGCATCATCGTAGGCTCATCAATAGGTATCTCGACATCGGGAGATTTCTTTCCATCAGGTGAGAAATAGAAGTACTTCAAATATGGTTTGTGTATCACGTCATAACTAAGCGCAAACATCTCCTTTGTAACCGGATCAACTTTTGGATGTGCAATCATGATGGATTTGAGCTGGCCTGAAAAGTCATACCGACCCACTGTCTCTAAATCCCCATTTTTGGTAAGGCGAACTTGGTAGGGAAGATCATCTTCTGACATGGCAAGCAACCGATTGTTAAAGTAAACCAGACCTGCATTTGCAACGCCTATACCGCGTGTTGCATCAACGATACCTAAGACTGCACGTGCGGCGAATAACAATAGCCTAGCTACTCCCGAGTGGCCGTGTAATTCGCCTATTGCCTTTGGAAAAACAGGTCGGCAAATCGATCTTTCTTGTACCAATCGCTCCGTCTCAGTGAACCGGCAAGCATATGAGGCATGCCCATTTTCGAAATGGACGGCATGGATCATACAATCTCCGTCGAACAGGTGGTGGCCCCCATTTGGATCAAAGTATGGATTTGCGCCGTTTCGCACGTAGACTCCTTCAATGCTAGGAGGGATTCGACCCGCTACAGGAAGGTTGTAATGAGGTAGTGTTTCTCCAACGGGTGCATAGTTGCCTGATATTTGCACTGATGGGTCTGCTGTTTTTGGTAAGGGATGTGGTTTCTCAAGCAGGTTCCTTATAACTCTGTCTTCTATGATGTTAAGTGTAGAGGCGGCTATGTGCTGTAAATGGTTCCATTTAGGAGTTGCAATGAGTTTTCGATTGGTTTCAGATTTGTGCTGGGGAGTGATATTGATAACACTGTTGGGCTTTTGTTTGAATTGTTGGTTTGTCTGAAAGGAAGGAACAATGCTACTTGGGGATTGCTCGAGTGATCTAGAGGTGGCAACACCACAACGGATGGTAGTGGTTGGGGGCATTTTAGAAAGTTTAATTGGTGTGTATGGGGAAGTTGTCATTGTTTGTTTGCACTGAGATCCGAGAAGTCTGTAAGTATTAGAGAAGTAACAAAATAGAGATAGAGAGGGGTTTAGGTTTATGTATAATCTTGTGTGCTCTGCTTTCGTATATGTAAGCTTCCACTTTGCAAATGGATGTGTGAGTGACAGTGTGAGCGAGTGAGCGGTGAGATGGTGAGCAAGTGGTTTGATTTGGTTGATTCGAGTTTTGGAGAGAGCCAAGTTTATTTATAGAGCTAGGAGCCTAGGAGTAGATAGATGGCAGTATGGGAAATAGGCTGACGCGTGACGGCGTGAGGTATGACCACGTGTGGATTGAGAGAGAATGGGAATAAATGTTAATATGTTATTCATTATATTGTTGGGATTTCAAGAATAACGGGAAATAAATGTTTGGCCTGATTTATGAGCATTATTTATTAAAAGTTGATACGTAAATATTAATATTGATATTATCATTGATACCGGTGATATTATCATGTACATTTAATTGAGTTATTATGTATATTTTTTAAATTATTATGTATGTTATTGTTTGTACTGAAATAATATGCACAGTAACTCAACTAAATACTCATAATAACATCGATATCGATAAGCGGTATTAATATTGATATTTACGAAATATTTTCCTTATTTATTTATTAATTTTAAGTTTATCTGCTTGCCAATGCCTTTTTCTATACAGCCCGACATTTTTGTTTATAGTTTTAGTGTTTATTGCGTAGATTCAAACACAACTCTTATGATAAATATCTTGAGAAATTTTCTTCAATAATTAACAATTTTGTGCATTTTCATAATACTTCCATCTCCTGGAATATTTAATTGAACAATATTTCTCAACTTAAATTAAGAGAACAATTATTGTCCATGATTTAATATTTTTAATGAACGTTGTGTAAATTTTTATTTAAGATTTACTTATTAAGAGTGTTCATTATATTGTTCATTATAGAGACTAATAATATTGATTGTTGCAGGGGTGGAGCTACATGAGGCCAGTGAGGGGCAGTCGCCCCATCCTGAATTTTTTTTTTTGCAAAATAAGTTTGTGTATTTGTACGATTTGTTAATTTTTTTTGCAAAATAATCATGTATATTTAAAGATATGCATCATTTTGTCCCTCTTTGAAAAAAAATAATAGATCTTGTCCCTCTCTGAAGAAAATCCTGAATCCGATCCTGAATTGTTGCAAAAGCGGGGTTTATTGACGGCCTAAGGGCATTGCCAACTTCTGATCAAAGATAAATTTTCAAGGGAATTTGATTTCATGTCACTCCAAAATATTAAAATTAGACTTTTGTCATCCCATAATGCATTCTCTCGAATTTGCCATTCAAAAAACTATTATTCTGAAATTTAAACATTTCTACTTTTCATAAATAAAAATATCTAAAATAATTGTTTTATGACATATGCCCCTCATCCACAAATCGGGCCCACCTGTAAGTTCTTCCTTATTTACACAACACAACCATTCCTTATTTACAAACCTAGATGAAATCTTGACACAACCCCCTCCATGATCGAAACTTAGACGAAGCCAATCGAAACCTAGAGGCGACCTAGTTACAGAAACTCACTAGCCCTCCTCTCTCACGACACAATTCGACGAAACCCTAGACCGACGAATCCTAACAGCTCAATGCTTGGTCTCCCAAATCGTCTCGGATCGTCTCCTAATGTTGAACACGATCGGAGCTGCTTCGTGTGCTCCTAGAACATTCACCCCCTTTCTAAATCCATGACTAGATGCAATGGAAGAAAGGAAAAGAAGGAGAATCTGACAAGTGGGCATGTTAATAGAAATACTGAGTGTATATTGGAAAATACTAAAATACAAGTTTGGATAAAGTATATTTTATTAATATTTAAATCATTAAGGAAAAAATCTGAATAAATGATATCCGGAGTGGCATTTTTCAAAGGAGGCATTATAGGGTGACAAAAAAATTTAATTTTGATGTTTTAGAATGTCATGGAGTCAAGTCGCCCAATTTTTAAATAGTCTAATACTATACTTTTTCAAGATGAGAATGTACATATGTATTTTGTAAAATATGCGCTTTATGATTTTGCATCTTGAATTTTTAATTCTTTAAAATAAAATTATTTTCGACAGTAATTCAACGATTCAAAATCACAAAAAGCGCGTGTTTTACAAAATACAATAGTCTTGTTCAATCTAAAAACAAGTCTATTGTAATTTGCAAAATATGTTTTGTGATTTTGCACTCAATGTAAGAGCAAGTCTATTTATAGGTTAAGATAATTGTAAATTTTATTTGATTTAATCATTGTTCCCATCTTATCATAAATGCTGGGTCCACATCAGCAAAACTATTTATAATATTTGTACAAAGCGTGAGACTCGCGTCAGTGTCAGCAGAGGAGATGAGAAAGCAGATACGGAACACTGTATCAGCGTCCTATAATATAAATAATATAAATGAGTGCTTTTTATTTGGATTAGTTTCATGACCCAGTCAAATGGCATCCTATCGTGTCACTCTTCACTCAGCTCAAATCCCATCACTTTTGACATGCATCACCATCTCTGGAGCTCTGGTAGACAGCAACACCAATTAGCGGTACCAATTCTTCCAGTCAGGGTGACCGTCGGATTAATGCTAGTGCAATGATTCAGATTTTGACACGTGTCCGGATAAAGCATGCACCGCCCACGCCAGAGAAAAGCTTTAGTGAAGCCTACCACCAACATTTTTACTTCTACGCGGCGTTCATTTGGAATTTTTCTTTGATGTAACAACTAACAAGGGGTAGTTCCAGCCTTCTAGGCGTGCCTCTGCACCACTAACAAATATTTTTTTTTAAACAAGCAGCCATCTAATCTTCCTTGTACCACCGCAACCTCTTCTGTGATAATAATTGAGCTATAGATCAGTCCAATGAATCGAGATCACACTCAAAATCAAAGCATGTTCTGCAACGTTATCACCTAATCCGAGATATCATAAATAGAGGTGACGTAAAGATATGTAGATTTGACACAACTAGCAACACAGCTGATCCACTTACAAAACCTCTTTCTCAAGGCAAGCACCAGTTGCACACAGCTTCTATGGATCTAAGACACGTAGGAGATTGACTATGAGACTTTCTTTAGATCTATGAGCTTTTTAGAATATTAGAGACTTGTATAAGTAGGGCCTACGATTATTGGTTCTTATGGAAGATCGTTAATTTGTAATAATCTAGAAGTCAATAATACGATAATTTATCATAAAGTTTTGTTCATAAATTAAGTGATTAATAAACTGTCATTTAATGTTTTTGCGAATACCGCGATTTACGTTATTTCTAGCAAAACAAAATAAATTCCTCTCTGGTTAGTATTGATGGATAACTGATAGAGGTATCATACATTTGATACTCCGAGACGAATCATCCTTGATAGTCGCTCTACTCGCTCGGCTGCATTCCAATAAGAATTTGGAAATAAGATATAAATATGTTATATTAATCTATTTAATTGGTAAGTATATTAATATTTTATAAATCAATTAAAAAGTAGATCTGTAAAGTATTAAAATGATCCTTGCAATGAAACGTTTGATAATGAACTCTATTTTATTTTTTTTCGGCATACTCTTTTTAATCTTCGAGTTAAGTTAGAAGTAAAAAAAAATATTTTACGTTCTTTCCGCACTTAAGCTGAACTCAGATTTGAACAGTAAAAACCCCAACAATTTAAACTGATTTGTATCGATTGATTGCAAACCATTTAGAATTTAATTTAGTAACTTCAGAACATAAATTCATCTCAATTGAATAGCTTAGACTACTGAACAGTTTAGAAAACGGTAAATCAAATTATCCCTACAAATTCGACCTATGAATCTTATCCGACTAGAATGTGCGCTTGCGACAAAATCAGGTATAATTTAGGATAATTTATTAGAACAATAATTTTTATCAAGAGAAAAATACGAGAAGAGTTATTAATACGACAAATCGAATTATTCTCATGCACCCATTGAAGGCATCAGGGAGAGGAGAAAATACGAGAAGATATGTTAGATCAAGGTGCATGAGGAGGTGTGGAGTCGCAATTTGTGTGTGTGTGTTTGTGATAGAGATCAGGCTAAACCTCCACACCTCTAGCAGAAGATCTGTTAGAGTTGAAGAGGCGGCCAGACGGGGAAGCGATAGAGAATGCCAGAGCGCTATTTAAGAGCTAGAGTTGAGTGATAGAAAAACAATTGTTTAAAATAACCGTTGACGAAGCTCCACCTATTCCAACGTTTATTTATACAACTATTGCCTTAATTCTTTTTAAACTCTGAAAAGGAATGGCAACATATATTTTAAATAAGTGTCACTGTAGCTCCAGCTATACCATCAATTATTTAAAATAACCGTTATCTTATTCTTAGAGAATTTTTTAAGTTTAATAATTTTTTCAATAATCATTATCTTAAGAGATTGTTAAATCTCCTTTTCGTGGTAGCGATGTTTTCTAACTGAATGCATAGATGTCTATAATGTTAGAAATTTTAAATCAAATTTCGTATAGTTTCGATCGGTTATTACGCCTGGAATGGATTAATTAAGTATACGATTTGCAGGTGGAAGGTTTATAGTGCTGATTTCAGATTCTAATACTGATTTGAATTGACGGAATAAAGAGATATTTATTGTATTATTATTGCATCTAAAGATCTTAGAGAGATCGAATTAGGACTAATGTTTCCAAAATTGGTCTTAAAAATCGATTAATCGTCAGATTAGTTGAATCGGTGGGTAAATTATCACGTATAGTATAGTCGTATTTTGCAGATAAAATGATTAGTCGTTCACAAACTATGATTTACTCTTTGTCAAAAAATCGTTAATCGGCTACCAAATTCGATTAATTAAAGTATAATAAATATGTGAATACTATATTTTAAAAATTAATAAAATATTATGAATTCATACATTAAATTTTTATTTATTATTTTTAAATTAAATAGTTAAAATTATATTTTTAGAAATGTAACTTATTTTATTTTGGTTGAATATTAGTATTTTATATACTTATATATGAACAACAAATTGTCTGAAAAATTCCATTAATTGATTAATTAATTATATAATAATTAGTTGATTGGTAATACCTCATCTATCCGTGGAGCGCATTTCCTCATTTAAAACACTGATATGCATGGACATAAATCTCTTTTTTTTTTTTTAATGGTGACGAGAGAGATTACCTCGGCTGCTTTATCATTAGATGTCTTTTGTTCAAGTTTAAGGATGGTTGCACTAATGATGGGGTCCACATTGTCAACTTATGTTTATCCAAGACCTTAAGTTAGATTTTTTTTAGATAAAGACCAAAGTCAAAATAATTCAAATTTTAATGATTTTAAAATTTTTCATTCGAATTTTAAATTTATGACTTATTACGTAGAAATATTGTTCTTAATCAGTAGACTATGAGCTGGTTCTTAGACTTCTTCCTTATTTACTCGCAATTATAAATATGTGTTCGGCATAAAAAAAAAGTACTTTACATAGATACTCTACATTATGTTATGTCATGCAGACTAGTATTTATAAAATGAATAGTCTTTATAAAAATATCTTAACTAAGTTGCTCATCATTAATCTTTATCCTAACTTCCATCTTAATATTATTTTTAAACATGAAATTTAATACAAGGCTCTCTAGATATGGAGAGAGAGACGTGGCAAACTATGAGTAGAACATGCTTACATGCCAGATCAGATCACAATTAAATAATTCATACATTATACATATATATATATACAAATCAACATATCCGATAAGAACCAACTATTAGTCTATTATTACAGCATACTATGTTCAAGGAATTAATCAGATACTATTTAAGGTTTGGAATAATCCTCCAAGAATATGGCCTTTGCTTGTATGGAAAAAAAAGATCTCCAAATCAAATTTGAAAAGCAGACAGATATATACATGAACAATAAAAACATATATATTCAGGAAAGAGAGAAATGATTTACACGTTTACACCTGGATTAATTATTCTGGCTATACCTACAACACTAATTAATATAATGACCTTTTAAATGTGAAAGGAAGTTTAATTTCTTGGTCATAATTAATTATTATTTGGTGACATAATTATCTCCTACATAAGTAGTAAGATAAGGTTGGTATACACGTTTGGTTCTTTCCTTTGACCAAGGCATGCATGCTAATATGAATCGTGTTGCACCCGAAAAAAGATGCTACGGCCTATGGGCTGCTTTTTCCTTTGGCTATGATTGGAGTAACAATTGCGCACTGTTTATTTTCACAGTGCGGATAAACAGTATTTTTCATTGTTCAACGTTACAGTAAATCATTGTTTTTTTAAAAAATTCTTATTTCTTGATACGAAAGATTGATTGTAGTATTTTTTTTTTATTGATGCTCTAATTTAGATCCAATAAATTTTGATGTAATACAAAAATATAAAATTTAATTTTTTCGCACGAAACGCGAACGTAAAAAGAAAAAGGAATTTAAAGTAACTGAGATAATTAAATTTATATATGCAGTCAGTCAAGAATGGTAGAATTTGAGTACCGAAAGAATGGTCTATGATTTTAATTAGCTTTTGCTTAATGTTACAGTAAAGTGCGTTTGGTAATATTACTGCATGCTGAGTTGGATTGCCCCCACGTTATAAACATGTATAACTTTTTTTTTTTCTAAGAAAGGTCAAAATTGAGTTATCCAACTATAAATGTCAAATGAGAATTATTCTATGGTTTAGTGAAAAAGGCAACAATGCTAATTTGAGTGAAACGCAGTGGTGGATCGATCTAGACAAAATTTTGTCACGCACAGAAAATAATAAAATATAATATTAATTGAAATATAATATTAAGAGCAAGATTATTGTACTTGCAAAAAAGGCAGATACAATGTATATAAGAGGGTGGCTGAAATTTTTTTGCAAAATAACCTTGTGTATTTGTACGATTTGTTATAGTTTTTGCAAATTAATTTTGTATATTTAAAAATCTGCGTCATTGTGCCCTGCAAAAAAATATAGATCTTGTCATTCTGACGAAAATTCTGAATCTGCTCCTGCTTGCAAAACACATGCTTTGTGATTTTAGACCATTGAATTTTGCACTTTTTGTAATAAAAATAATTTTGACAAGAAATCCAATGATTATAAATCACAAAACATGTGCTTTGCAAAGTATCATAACCTTACTTTCATATTAAATAAAAATAGTTTGCCTAGACACACTTTCACATTTTACATTTCACCACTTTCACCACTTTTCTATTCACTGTCTGTAACACATTGGCTTCATAGGAGACTATATAACTAAGACAGTTTCTTCACACTTTCAAAGTTCATTTCCTTTTTTTTTTTTTTGAAACAAATGGGGAGCAACCTCATCACTTCCTTTCATTCAAAAATAAGTAAAAGTACAAGAAAACCAAACTCTACGGCTACTTGAGTTCCAACTCGTTCACCCTTCGTAACCTATGAAACGGCACCAGTATCAGTATCTATAAAACTGGTGCGACCCTATTATCTATATATCCAACCATGAACTCTAATAAGAACAGCAAACAACTTCCAAAACAAAACAACCAAAGACCATGTATCACTAGCACCAGTAAAAATAGCAGTGATATGCTACTTATCAACATATGATTTCATCCATCTCCTATATAACCTCACCACCCCTAATGAATTCTATCATGGCTTGATCACACCTCATATCATCACTCCCCTCAATGACAGTATCCAGGTCCTGACCATCAAATCGACTACCTCTCTTCTTCAGTGCACAGGTAATCCAGCCAGCCTCCATGAGCCAAACTCCCAAAGCCTCCTTCAGCACCTTGCTCCAACCACCTGCCCAATATATCAGAAGATAAGCAATTTTATTAAACATCAATAAAGATGTGAGCTTGCCAGTTTTTTGAAAGCAAACATTGTCTCTCAATCCATATACTCCAAATCACAGCTACACTAATATGTAGAGCTAAATTTAATTGGATCCCTTGCAGCTGATGACCAAACAGCCCTATATCTTCAACTACCCTGGGTATTCTATCCATATGAAATACATTTTTTATTTCTAACCAGATGTATCTTGCATTACAACATTGAAAAAATAGATGATCAACATTTTCCTCTTTATCACAATAATTGCAATATGTATCACCCTCCCATCCTCTCTTCTTCAGATTAGTTTTGACTAATATTTTTCTTTTAGCTAACAATCATAGAAAGATCTTAATTTTCTTAGGTAATTTTAACCCCCAGATTATTCTAAATTTGTTATCAGGTATCCCAGTGAACATCAACCAATTATAAATCGTTTTATTCTCAAATTTCTTAATATCCTTTGTTGCCATAAGATCTTGTCACCATATGATTTCAAAGGCAAACTAGATTTTACTGTATCATGTAATTCTTGTAACTGTAATCTTTGAACCTGACTGAGTTGCCTCTTGAATGATAAATCAGGACCTCCTTCTTGTATAACATCAGACACCAAAGAATTTCGATTAGTACAAATCTCAAATAATTTTGGGAACTGTATCTGTAGGGGTACCTCAAGACACCATTTGTCTTTCCAAAAATGAGTATGAGCACCATCACCTATTTCATATGTTATATTTATCTCAATTATATATTCAAAGTCTTTAATACATTTCCAAAAAGGAGACCAGGATTGTCTATTATTTGATCTAGAATATTTGGCAATTAGAATTTGTTTCCACCATCCTTGACATGATGGATCTTTTAGCCTCCATATCCATTTACAAAAGTAATGAAATATTCATTGCTTGTAAATTCACAATTTCTAGCCCACCATACTCCTTTGGTCTACACACTTCCTTCCAATTGCAAAAGTGATATCTTTTTTTTTATCTCCACTATGCCACATAAACCTACTTCTAATTCTATCTAATTTTTTTCTCACTCCAACAGGCATCAGATGGAAACACATCAAATAATTTGGTAAGGAAGATAATACACTATTAATTAAAGTGACTTTACCCCCCATGGACAAAAAGGCCCCTTTCCAAGATTGAAGTCTACTCTGAAATCTATCAATGACCTGATTCCAATCAGCTACTGTAGTTTTTTTTCCAATGAATGGGAATACCCAAATATTTCAATGGCCAACTCATCAAACTACAACCAAATATATCTGCCATATTTTTGCTTTAGAATCATTTGCATTAATAGAGAACATTTCGCATTTGCTATAGTTTACTCTCAAACCAGTTAAGGCTTCAAACTCTATAAAGACCCATTTAATATATTGAATCATATCAAAATCAGCTTGACAGAACAGAATCGTATCATCTGCATAATGGAGATTGATTATCTGATTACCATCATCTAACATGGGGCCTAACCCTTTAAAAAAATTACCAACTCTACCCTTTTTTAGTATACAATTCAAGGTTTCAGCTACCAAATTGAAAATAATAGGGGAAAGGGGATCTTCCAATTTTAAACCCCTTCTAACCTCAAACATTTGAGTCTGTTTACCATTTATGTTGACACACATCTGACCACCAATTAACAATTGCTTAAACCATAGTATCATTCTATCAGGGAAACCTCTAGTCTTAAGCATTTCAAAAAGAAAATTCCAATTCACTCTATCGTAGGCTTTTTCCAAATCTATCTTAAGCACTATTCCTTCTTTACCCTTTTGTTTTGTATGATGCACAATTTTTGAAACACACACCACATTATCTAAGATGAATCTGCCTTTCAAAAAAGCAGATTCAGATTGGTCAAGCAAATCATTAATAACTGGTTCCAACCTTGCAGTTAGTACCTATGTGATTATTTTATAACTATAATTTAAGAGCTATAGGTCTGTAATGTTTGATATCAGAAGCATTGGGAATTTTTGGTATCAGACATATCTGTCCTATTTATTTTGCCACATTGCTTCTACAATTATAAAGTGAGCCTTTTATAGTTAAACTCTGAATCCTTTTTCCTTTTATATCTTTGAGTTTTTGTGAAAATATTTAGAATTGTTATCTCCAAACAGCAACCAATCTTGTTTTGATCTAACATTTCAATATCTTTGCTCTTCATCATAGATTTCATCTAATTGGATATTAGTTTCTAAATACTCAGCATGTTCATCTTTATTCCACACTATTGATACTTGTATATTCTGAAGCATCCCAACTTTTTCTAATAATTTCCTTTTCTTCCTATTTGATTCACCATAATGATTCCTTGCCCATTCTCTCATCTTTTTTCTTATATATTTAATCTTTCTACACCATCTTTCTATACCATCTGATCCCCCCAGTTTAGCATCCCACCACTTAAGGACAAACTCATTAAATTCCTCTACCTTT
Organism: Eleocharis quinqueflora; assembly: GCA_964058865.1. Classification (NCBI taxonomy): domain Eukaryota; kingdom Viridiplantae; phylum Streptophyta; class Magnoliopsida; order Poales; family Cyperaceae; genus Eleocharis; species Eleocharis quinqueflora. The sequence goes on along the minus strand of CAXKVX010000630.1, from coordinate 105,162 downwards.
GTCCAGCCTTTCTCAAATCTAAATGGTTTCTTATCTCTATCACAGTGTACTTCTGATGTTAAAATTTATACCTTATCAAACCCTTTACCTCACATTTATTGTAATGAAGCTCCCAATTATTATCACAAAATATTCTATCTAGAACTACCATGCTTTTGTTATTTGACCAAGTAAACTGAATACCAGCTACAGGAAACTCATAAAGTTTTAGATCATCAATCATTTGGTTGAAAAATACTATCCCCAGAAATATTAAATCTATCAGAATTTTTTTCAAAACTAAATCTAATCATATTAAAATCTCCAAATAAAATCCAAGGACCACTCCAAAAATTTCTCAAATCCTTAATTTCCTGTATAATGAGCTTTTTCTTACTATAGTCAATTGGACCATACACCACAGTTAGCCCAAAGATAAATTTATCTATTTTATCCTCAATTATCAGTGAAATTGAACAATGCATTATACTGAAATAAAACCCCAAATTTATCACTGTTGACCCCTACAACAATTCCACATGCAGTACCCATTACCCATTTGGCAGGGAGAAAGACCCCTTCAAAATTCCTAAGTAATAATGAATGCATAAACCTATTTGACATCTCTTTTTTTTTTGTTTCTTGAATTCCAACAATATCCTCTGCATTACTCAAGATCAATTCTTTTAGATATCTTCTTTTAACCCCTTTATTTAACCCTCTAATATTCCAGTTGAGGATTCTCATTTGATAGCTAACAATTAAACCCTACTCAAAATACTATCTAATTGATATCTCTTATCTTTATTTTTTTTCCTGAAATTTAACCCCATGATCCAATTTGAATTCCATCTAATGCAGTTTGAAATTAATTTTTAGATAAAGTTCTTAAGAACCTTATATTTTCAATAACTTATGTATCATTATCTGCTAATATCAGACCAAAACATCTAAACAATTCCACAACGTGACTATCAGTTAGTTCTACAAAAGGAAATGTATTAGCAAGAGATTATATGTCATTATTTGTAAGCTCGTCTATTGACTTGTATTTCTGTTGCACAGCTTTCTCAAGGACAGTATTGGCAGGATTTTTGAGTTGTTGTCTCAGAATTTGTCTGGTAGATCGGGGAAGTCTAGCAAGGGGTTGAACATCATACACAGTCAGATCTTCACTTTCTATCTCTTCCCCTACAGAATCTTCCTGATGATTCTGAGAAACAATCACCCCATCAGACAATTATTTCCCTATCTCACCTATCACCACATCTTTAGCAGCAAAGTATAGTGGAGGTAATTCAAATTGACCTTCACTACCAACTTCCTCTGAAATCTAAGAACCTTTTTCATGTAGTCCATCTACATTCTCCACAGTCTCAATATTCTGACAACCACCATCATATCCTTTCTGCTCTTCCTCCACAGTATCAGTCTCCTTTTGTTGATCAAGATCAGGCTCCTCTTCTGAGAAGTCCTCCTCCTCCAAATCTTCCCCATCATTGTTGTTTTTTGGTTGATATTTTACCAGATTATCATAAATGGATGGATCCCCATCAGTTTCCACCCTTACTCTCTTATTGAAAGGTTTTTTCTGATCTACTGATCTATTAAAGATGAATTTCACCCTTGTCCAACATATTTCATTTCTGTCATTACGAAATGCAATTTGTTTAGAGAAGGGAACATCGTCTTTAGAGCAAACCCTGATTCTCACCTTAGCCTCTTTCAAATCAGTCCTATCCAGGGTCGACTGATCTATCTCAAGGATCACCCCCAAAGCTTTCAATTAGCTTCTTCAATAGGTTAGAGATTGATAGAAGCGTCTAAAGTGATGGTATCAGTTTTGATCATATTTGGATCAGTTTATATGAGTCGTTATGTGGCTTGATATATAGGTATAACGTGTCGGTATGATAGTTGTACCAGTGTTGCAATTTTTAGAAAAGATAGCATATGGTGTTGAGATGTTGGATAGAGGAGTGATATAATTGATCTATAAACTTGTATTCTTCGTTAGTTTTAAAATGAAGAGGTGGGTGCTCTCCACTAGTTTCAAAAAAAAACCAGTATACCCTAAAACAGAGAATATGCTTCAAATACGATACTATTCTTACAAATCAGTGAGGAAAAATCAATTGAAAACATTTTACAAAAAGCACAGAAGTTACGGTACTTGCACAAGCATCGTGATAGTTACCAGCAACGATTAGACCCCCAAGTTCTTATAAGCACAGAAGTTACGGTACTTGCACAAACATAATACTAATAAAAATAAGAATAATAAATAATAGTAATAAATAAGATAATAAGAAATAATCATAAATAATAAAATAATAATAATTATGAAATATTATCATACTAATAAAAAATAAAAAAATAATAGTAAAATAAAAAATAATAATAACAATAATAAATAATTATTATTATAAAATAATAATGAATAATAATGAATAATAATAATAAATAATACTAATATGTGTTATTTTCAGAAATAATAATAATGAATAATAGCACTCTATTCTACTAAACAAAGAGTGCCAAACGGACGTTTAAGGGTTTAATTTAAGGGTCATCAATTTGAGGAAAATTTAGTACTTGTATTTATTTATTTATTTTGCTCATTCATCTGTATCATTTTTTTTTTCCTTTTGTAACTTTTTATTTATTTAATAAATTAATAGTCGCCATTTGTCTTACTACTTAAAAAAGTAGCATTATTATGCAATATTCTTTCATAATACATGATGATACAAATTAATAATTTTATGATGAATAATATTTTTATTTTGTGAGGTGTACAAGTTATCAATTTTAATTCTCTAGTAATTAATGCATGTGAACTCAAACCTCAGCATTATTTGTACTAAAATTGTGACTTGATAGCAGCCACTCTCTCATGTGGCCATGCCGCGAAGTTACCTTCCTTGGAGAGAGATTTGGTTACGCAATACACATCCTACCTTTAATTTCTTCCCTACGTAGAAATTGAGTAGAAAGGTTGAACCATTCAATTCGCTTTTAAAGTACTTTTTTTTAATGTAGACGCTTTAAAAGTATTGTACGCCTTTGTTAGAAATGTGTTATTATACCAAATTACCAATTAAAGTTGTTCAAAGATTTTCACAGTTGTTTAGTTCTGCAAGTTTTCCTCATCTATATATCAGTGTGCTCAGTGAGTGGGTCTTATCATTGATCCTAACTAATCTCATGTATGTTAATAATACTTGCTTTTGTTACTATATTAATTGTTATTATTATTATTATTATTATTATTATTATTATTATTATTATTATTATTATTATTATTATTATTATTATGTGAAACTCGTGAAATTTAAGCAGCTAAAATCAAATCATATAAACCTTTAGATCAATTTTGACCATTTAAAATTTACTCAATATTTGCACATACAAGTAATAAATTATTAAAAATAACTCTAGAATAAAATCAATATGTATATTATATTACTGAAACAAAACTATAACTAATAAATTCTAAAATTTATACTAATCCCCTCAAGTCTTATTTATTTAATTAAGTCATCCAAAAAATTTATTTACATACAAACATTTATTAAAAATAACTCGAAACAATAATAAGAGAATTAAAATAGAGAGACTCTATAATTAAAATTCTAAATAAGCCTACATATAATTATGATTTTCTAATAACCTAAATTCAAATCACTTAAGATCAATTTAAGAATTTATTTGACACCACATAGTTGGTAACGAATTTAGCGTCGGAAACGAGCCCAAAAAGGCAATTAAATCTCTAAAAAAACACGGATGTACTCGGGTGATCATATTCTACGACCCAACGGGTCACGTACCCTCTCGGACATTGGACTTTCACACAAAGAGAAGCGGAAATCTCGCCACATTCGATCCCAAAACCCATTCTTGAATGCGGAATTGTACCACAGTGTACATTGTCAGACTTTCTTGCAATGAATGGTGTTGCTAGAAGACACAATTTTTTTTTGATTGAAGACACAATTGATCGCACTATTAAAGACATGGTGAGGAGTGTGATTGTTAGTACTATTCTATCTGAGAATTTGTGGGAAAAAGCCTTAAAGACTGCAGCATATACACTCAACAAAGTTTCAACTAAAGCAACTAAAAAAATCCATACGAGATTTGAGTCGGGCACAAACCCAGTCTAAATCACATCAAGATCTGTGCCGTCCAGCAAAAGCTAAGATTTATACGCCACAAGAAAAGAAATTGAATGAAAGAATAGTTATTTGGTGTTGTATTGAATATTCTTGAAGATCAAGAGGGTATAACTTTTATAATCTAACAAAGCACATAGTTTTCGAGTCAGGATGTGCGAATTTTTTTGAGATTAATGAGTTTGTGGGGGAGATATGACAAAAGATTGCATTTTTTAAGAAGAAAATAATGATAATGAGACTTTGGATCAAAGTTCGGATTTTGTTAGAATTCTGATACCGTTGAATCTAGAAAATATATCTAACGTCAATAGGCAAACTACATTTCCTTCTCAAATTTCAAGCAAACGTGAACACAAATGGACCTGAATCAGACCCAAATAACAATAATGTCATGAACAACGTAAATGGTTGTGTGTTTGTGAGAGATTTGAAATTTGGTAATGATGTTCATGAACATGTTACTCAAGAAATAAAACAACCAGAGCCAATAAGAATGTACACTAGAGACAACATATTTCCTGAAAGATTTGTTTATCTTCAAGAACATGATTTTGACATAGGCATGTTTGAAAATGATCCAGTTGATATCAAAAAAGATATGGAAAGTCCTAACTCTCAAAAGTGGATTTATGTCATGAATGAAGAGATGAAATTCATGTATGGCAATGACATTTGGGATATTATTTTAGTGTCTAAAGATAAGAAAATCGTTGGTTCTAAATGAATCTTTAAGATCAAGAGAGATTCTAAAGACAATGTTTAAAAATACAAGGCACGTCTTGTCGCAAAGGGTTTCACACAGAAAGTATGCCTTGATTATAAGAAAACTTTTTCTTCGGTTTCATCAAAAGATTTCTTAAGAATTGTATTGCCACTGATAGCACATTATGATTAGAGCTCTACCAAATGGATGTAAAAATAACATTTCACAATAGTGAAATTGACGAAATGATCTATATAAAGCAGCCAGAAATTTTGTGATTGGTGATCAAAATTCTATAGAGTGCCGACTCAAGAAATCAATTTATGGGCTCAAACAAGCACATCGACAATGGTATTTGAAATTTCACAACATAGTTAGTTCATACGATTGCGAGTCTTAGTTGATGAATGCATATATCTTAAGTTTTATGGAAGCAAGTTCACTTTTATAATCTTATATGTTGATGACATACTGCATGCGTTGCAATTGACAACACAACTTACAATGTATCACAAAGATGATTAGACAATGGTTATCTTAACTCTCTGTAGCTCTAGCAATAGCTGAGATTTTGATGCTTGTAGGAGAATGTTTCTTTGCTCTGTAAGTGCTCTTGATTACTTGTAAACTTGAGAGATGCTTTCTTGTTCTTCCTTAAAGCATCAGGCCAGTTTATATAGGCATTGTGCTTCCACAGCTCCATACAACGCCAAAAATAATTCTATGTGTTACAACGCCTTTGGATCTTATTATAACGTCTTGCCAGGTTTTCAGAAATACCATCTAGCACCTCTGTAGCTAACTTCTGGACTCATTTCTTCAGTGATTCGTTATAACGCCATAGGATCTCGTTAGAACGTCTTTCATGTCGCTATAACGCCTCTACCATGCATTACCACAATATACCTCTCGGGAAATTCAGTACTTAATCAATTTCTTGAGCTCCAGGCATCTGACTTCTAGTTCCATCTTTACAGAAACTCGTTATAACGGCTTGTGTCTCGTTACAACATCTTTCAGGTCGTTATAACATCTTCTGCATACTTTTCCATAACGTATCTCTCAATTTTCCTTTGTTTTAATATGTTTTGCTTGTTTCTTGCACCTATGTGCTTGTCATGACTTGTATAATATATTTCTGACATCGTTAAAGATTAATTTGTACTTGTATAACATGCACGCTTAAAATGGATTGTGTAGAACTTTTTACGCGGGAGAAGAAAGAGATCCAAAACATCGACCCGAGACATCTAGAGTTTTCAAAATAACACCATGGTTACTAGTCACAACATTATGTTTATGTAGCACGCGACAGATGTTATGACATGTGTCTCTTCCGAAACATGTTATCATCGCATCATGTTTTCTTTTGAATAAGTTAACATGACACACACAAAATGGTGTAAATACGTCAAGATACGAAACATCATGTGGTCAGCTGAAGACACGTTTAATCAACAACATCAATTTATACATAAATTTAAAAATTATTTTTTATCATGAAAATTCTAGATAAATTTCTTCACTTTAACTAAATTCCTTCACTTTTATACATTTTTAATTCAAAATAATAATAAAAAAAATAAAAATAAATAACTAAACACGCCTAAAATAACTAGGCGCTTCAACATGATGTTCCACTAGGTATTCTATTCATGCTATGTCCGAAAAAATTGAAATTATTTGATGACCACATCAAAATTGATATTAATTGATGGGAAAAGAGGAGACGGTAATAGCAGCTCTAGAGAGACGTTGGACTTCATAAGTTTTTCTTTCCTCCTTTTATTTACTCCCGGTGTACATGATCCGTTGAGTTGTGGGTCACATTCGTCAGAAAAACAAAATTTGATCCGCGTTCACCATGAGATGAGGAGATCATTTGATTCTTTTATTCAGCGACTTCCTTTTCCCTTTGTTGTTTACACCAAGTTCATGTGAACTATGTTTTGTAGCATATAGACACTACAGCAAAATGGATTAATTGCTGCCGTACTTGCGGCCCATTTTGAATTGGACGCAGTTAGGTCCATGTGCAGCCCGTTTCGAATTGAACCAGCCCATTCTCATTTTAATGTAAAGGTTAAAATAAAAAAGAAGATCCGCGACAAACCCAGAACCAGACGCAGCTACAACGGAGATGCCGCTATAGCCCGACATTTTTCTGTAATACTCGAATCGGAGACGTCTCTCTTCCATAAACCTAATCCAAAATCTAGATCTCTCTCGATCACACTAGACGCAGCTAGCCAGCTACAACGGCGGTGGCAGCTACAGCGGCGGTGGCGAGCTTGAATCCCTTCGCTCCCTTGCTTCTCTGGGGCTGTTGCTTTTTGTTTATTGGCTGTGAAAGAGAGTGATGACGCAACTACAAGAGGCGCAGCGGCCTCGTCGTCAGCTAAGCAGACGGTTTTTGTGTCGCAGAGTTGCTGACAGGGATGATCTGGGATGGACCCCCCTCCACATTGGTGCTAAAAAAAGGTAATCTCAAAGAGGTTGTTCTTTTGTTTACATGGATTTTGTATTCATTTACTTTCACACTGATTGAGTTTTTCTTTCGCTGTATAGTCCTCAACGAATTTGATTAATTTATGTATTCCAGATTAGACCATAAATTCTCCCAATCACAAATAATTATGTGTCCAGATGAGCATTCTCGGTAACTCATGGTAATTAATACTTGGTTTGCTTTGTCTAGTAAGCTTGCTTTAACCCATTTTCTTTTGTAACTGATTCAAGGTTATTCATTTAAGGTCTAAAGATTATTTGTGTTAATTGTGTAGCTCTGATGCTAGCATTGTTTTACTTGTACAATTGATTTCAACCTTTTTTTTAATCTGTAATAGCAGCAGTTTCCAGTTCCTACATCACACTTTAATGTATTAATCCCATAATATGTCAGAGTATTAAATCCCTAATAACAACTAGTTGTTTATGCGACTGTTTGCTGAATTAACTGCGAAGGCATAATATATCTTTGAGAAATGCATGGTTGTCGTGTATTATTTGTCTTGTTATAACATATTTTGCGCAATAATTACAGTGGTGATATCATTGAGTATCATGGTTTAAATCAAGGGTACTTATCAAAATACTAGAGTTGTGGTAAAGTCATCACTAACGTTAGTTTTTCCTTTTGTCTTATCTAGGAAGCGTGTTGAGCTAAACTTGTGGGATTTGAACACTTCTAAGAAAAGATGGACTGCTAAACCAGTGAGTTGTTGTCTTTGACACAAACGAATCAACTAGTTAATGATCTTTCTGTGGACATGAGTTTTTAATTTCTGTCATATTTCTTTATGCTTAGCCACTGCCAAATAATCTTGGTATATCTGTTCCTACTTGGTTCACTGCTTCAACATTTCTATGCAAAGATGATCACCGTAAAATTGTAGCTGGAATGAGCCAACATCAGGTGCCATTCTTAAATTTGCTTTTCATCATTTTTCCATTTAAAATTGGCAAATTGTTGGAGCAACAACAGGGGCCAATAAAATGTTTTGTTATATTCTATTGTTCCTCAGGTACGTCTTTATGACATCGCTTCCCAGAAAAGAGCGATCATGTCAATAGATTTTCGTGAGTCACCAATTAAAGCAGTGAGAGAGGACACAGATGGCCACACTGTTTATGTGGGCACAGCGATTGGTGATCTTGCTTCCTTCGACATAAGAACAGGTACTTAATGCATCGTTTGCTAACGCGCTATGTAAGTTTTGGTGCCAGAGACGTGGGTATATAGTAAGAAAGGATAGGGTTCGGTGTACCCCATTCTGTCATCTAATTGTCACATTAGTGCAACATTTTTGGTATTATTATATATTTGTAATATTTTTCTTAAGAAAAAATCTATTTGAACCCCATAAAGTATGAGAATTATCTTAGTATTGACCCCCATAATCATGATCTTAATTCTTTTGATGAATATCTGGTCTCACTTGTATTGGTTCTGCTTGTGAGGAATGTTACCTGCTGATACATCATTGACCACTAATGGCCAACTAGTGCCAACATCTCAAGTGGACTTTCGAATTTAAAATGTTGACAATTGTTGCCTGGGTTCAAATAGGAAAGTGTTGTTGGAGCATAAGATCTATTGCAAAACACCCACAGTTACCTTTGATAGCATCTTGCGGTAAGATAATTGACTGTGATATTTTGGTTCTTTTTTTTCCTTTTGGATAGTTTGATATCCGGTTAAGAATTGTTGAGTAATTATTCTTGTAAGGACCAATCACTCTGATTAAGGTGTTAAGAATTTGAACATGATACTTCTCTTTATAAAGAACTTATTGTTAACTAGTTTTATTTTCTAGGTCTCTGTAATGAATTCTGCCTTTGAAGGCATGCAAGGTTATGAGAAGGGTCTTAGGGACATTGACAATTGTGCGCATGATACTTCTCTTTATAAAAAAGAGCTAAATTTGGATTTCGGCCATATTGAGCTCGTGTTGCTTGCGGGTGCGGCGAGCATTAGCTATAGCTCATGCGGATAGGTGGTCAAGCTAATACCCTAACTGAATGACATGGTATGTATGTGAATTGTCATCTTCCTCCTCTTCAAATTTTGACAATTTTAATGTTCAGTGTTAGTCATTTCGGCCATATTGACATGATATTGTGAAGCTTGTACAAGTTTTTGCTCTTGACTTGAATTGTTATTTTTGCAATATTGATTTCTTTAAACATATTATTTACTGAGAATCTAGATGGGTGGGACCTGGATTGACTTTTTTTAGAATCGAGCTAAAGCTGATTGCTTGTACTAAAATGCTCGATTGATTCAATTGATATATATGGGATCAGGTTCGATTGTAATTGCTTGTTTCATTCAACTTGTATTAGATTTACCAACAAAAATAAAAATGGCACTATGGAGAAGTACCATTGTTCAAGGTTAATAAAAGAAACACTTCATGTCAGTCGTTATACCAATATAAATCACCTCATGTTTGATAGAAGGAATAGTGTAATTTATAGCTGACAAAGGTTTTAGTTTTCACAGCCTGCAATATCTGATTAGATATGTTGCTAATTTATTTGTTCTTTTTATTTTGTTTCAGACTTGCATATAATTCCATCATATTAGAAGCAGCAGTTATGGGCCTTCTTGCCGTGGCAGATTATTGATAGAGTTGTCGAATTGTTTTCAATTGAAATGATGTTACCTTTGCGCAAATATTCATAATAGGAAGGGAGCAGAGTTCCAGTCAAGAGTTCAAGCATATAATGTAATGAGTTTCAGAATTTACTAGCAGGATCAATTGGTTTTGTAGTTGCACCATGATTTAGGATCAATAAATAGATCTGTAATTCATACTAGGATTCATCCCATTCATGAAAAATTGAGTGAAGCAGCAGTTTAGAAGGATTTTTTTGTTTTAGATTTGGTCTCAGATTTATGCATATGTGGCATTTAGAACCATTTGTACAAATTTGTGATATTTGAATTTTTGTATTATAATTTGTCGTTTGCAATTTTGATGTGTATTAACACTTTTATTGCTATAATGGTATTCAGACATAATGAATAAAAGCTCTTCCATTTGTTATAATTTAGTGGAAAATTGGGTAAAAAATGAATGTCAGATTGGTAAAGCAGACAAAAGAAACAGTAACCTGCAACCAATATTATTTGATCTATGACCAAAATGAAATGACGTCAGCAGTAGCAGAATTTGCGACCAATGTGACGTCATCTGCAACCAATATGACGTAAGCACATAGCATCTGCGAGGCCCAAACTGCGACTAGATTATTTGCGATCGGAGCTCGTAGCAGAAGCGCATTTGCGACCGGAAATATACTATCTGCTACCGGTTTACCGGTCGCAGATAAGTGTTTCTGTTGTAGTGAGAATAGCAACTGAATTTTTTTAGATAAAAAATAGAGATCACTCCTAGATTTTTTTTCATTATTTTCAAAAATCCATTAATACAGTAAATAAATACATTAAAACAAAGAGTTAATATATCATCCCCCACTTCCTGTCCCCCTCTCGCGTCTCCTGCTACGTGACAAACAGTTACGTGATACAGTATAAAAACTTATAACATTTAATATAAAGACTTACATGTTAAAATGGAGACCGCCAAATAAAGTATTATGTGTACATTCCTTGAGAAATGAAGACTGCCAAAAGTATAAAGACTTCGAATTTTAATTATAAAGACTTTCATTACACAGTATTCATTGCAGTATATAATCAACAAGAAAATTACAAATAAATACTTCATGTCTTGAGAAATAAAAACTTGACACTCAATATTTATTATAATGAATCCAGTCCAATAATATAAAGACTACTACATTTGAGTATAAAGACTTACATTCAGTATATAAAGACTACTACATTTGTCGTATATGAAGGAGTGTGTAAGGAAAACTTGTCAGGAGAGACAGTTAGTCGCTTCCTAAAACAAAATAACATCCCTCCATATACTAAACCTCGACCATCTAATAACACATATAAGAACGACTAGAATTAACTAGCAGCTCCTGTAATCTCTATATTTTGTAGCATATTTGAATTGCATTCTTATAGTATTTATTTGGTTTCTTTAACATTTTTCTTATGGGCATTATTTTTTATTTCAGCTTATCATATACATTTGACATGCCACAGCACGGTCAGCTATCTAAAGACTACATAAATTCTTTGGAAAAATGTACGGTATTTCGTGTTTTGCTCCTGAGATGTCTCAAAAAGAAGAGTCTCCTAAAGTCAAAGCGTGAGTCTCGCGCGAGACCCACGCGTCAGTGACAGCAGGAAACTGAGAAAGCAAAACACGGAACACTGCGTCCAAATTCTTTTGTCATGTGCTCTTTCTAAATCTCCTCCCTTCTATTCAACGTTCTGCCAGAAATTGGTATATGTAACATTTTACATTAACGACGAATAACACAGGTATTTTCCTTTCTCTAATTATTCAAGGTTAGATCAAGTGTCATTCCAACAATCCAACCGTTACAGGATCCCAATTGGACGGTCAGGATATGCCGAGTCTTCTAAATTCCAATCGTAGCCGTTCCACTAGGACAACCTTTGAGATCCCACGACCCGATCTCAAGCCTCCAACTGCAAAGAGGAAAAAAAGAAAAGGAAGAAACGCTTCAAAAGTAGAGACTAGGTGACTTACTACCCCGACGAGATTGGAGCATAGATCGATCAATGGCAGCGATTACGACTGCGGTGATTGCGATCGCGGCGGTGGTGCTGGGATGGATCACGATCGAGATGGCGTGCAAGCCTTGCCTGGAACGTGGCCGCGCCGCCATCGATAAAGCTCTCGATCCCAACTACGATCCCGATGCCCCCCTCCTCGCGCCTGCTCCAACCCAATCAGTTCAGTAATCCTGATCTAGATTCTAGATCAGTACCCTGTGGAGGCTCCAATTCGATGCTTTGAATGATTTGGTAATGCGGCTTTCTTGTTCGATGTTTTTTATAGCTTGATATGTTGAGCCAAGGGGCTCATTGTCATGTCTTATTATTATTTTCTTCTTATATAGCCCTTGGTTTTGGCTCCGTGTATTTTATTAAGTGTTTCTTTTTTTCTAGTTTACTTCTTTGTAACGGGATTGCCTTGTATTTTGGTTTGCTTTCTTTTTAAATTTCTATTATTGATAACACAGATGAGATTGTATGTACCAGTACCAGTACCAGAGAATCAGTCAACTGTGTAAGCTCAATGTTATGATTTATGAACATCCATTTAGTACATGAACCAGTAAAATGATCCTAGGAAATAAGATTTTTTTCTACAAACAGTACTATCAGTTAGTACAGATAAAGAACTTCAGCAGTTTTAATTCTTGTTTTATTGAAGTTAAGCTCCAACTTTGCAAATTTATCAGAAATTAAGCCTGATTAGACCTTAACTCGATGGTGCAATCAAGCCTCAAGCAACCATCATCCAATTTTACATTGTTAACCCTCAGATAAGCAGCAGTTCGTTGCTGATCCTTTTTACATATCACTCCAAAGTTGATGCAGCCAATTTCAGTTATGTGCTATTATAAGAGGAAACAAGATTGGAGAGCAACTTTTGCATCAAATAGGTAAAATTATAAGATGGGATCGAATACAAGGAGTTCAACAGCATAGTGATGTCAGAAAGCCAGGACAATTCAGCTTAATTATAAAATAATGAAGCTGTAACTTAAAAGTTATGTTATAACAAACAGGTTGGAACAAGAAAATGATACCAAAATAACACGACTTACCAAGTTCAAAAGTACCTCCAGTTGTGTTATTATGGAGAAGGGCTTTGACTTCAAACACTAAACGCTCTAATGACTTCTAGGCCTTGATCAATCGTTTAATCGTTTAATCGTTTTTCGTTTCGTTTCGTGACAAATGAAACAATTACGATCAAAGAAATTTCTTTCGTTTAAATAACAAAATGATTAACGAAAACATATTGTTTCGTGATCGTTTGTTTCGTAGTTTCGTTTGTGACTATTGTCAGAATTGTTTTGATTTCAGTGAAAAACGTTATGCTGAGAGAAGGTGATTAGAGATGAGACGAAAGATTGCTCGAATGAGGAGATGAATGATTTGACTTTGGTGTATGATTAGAATCGTTCACCATCAGTTCATGATTTGCTTTAATGTGATGAGAAAGGAGATGGATGAAAAGCGAAGAGAATCAGTTTGATCGTTCTGTTTCGTTTCGATCGTCCTGATCGTTTTCTTTAACGAAACAAATTTTCTTAATCGTTCATTAAACAAAACGGTTAACGAAACTATCCTCTTTCGTGATCGTTACGCACGTGTGACAGGTCTAATGACTTCTTTGTAGCTGGTATCTTAGTCGTGATCATTGTTCTTTTCAACCCCTTTCAGAATAGGATTGAAATTAACCATGCGCAATATTACAATTCAAGTATGATAAAAAACAATGCTGATAGTACCTACAATACCTTGGCCTCAGAACAAATGGTTTGTATTAATCTTGTGGCCTTCTGAAGCTCCTTTACCTACAACCAACCAAATTTAGCAATGAAATATGATTAACTAATAACTTAAAAAAAGGAAAATAAATATTAAATAAAGAAAGTTTGAAATTCAAAACAAAATGACCAGCTTAAAGAAGAGTTACCATCTCAATAATTTTGTTGCTGTTCTCCTTAAAGTGTGATTTTAAGAAGCCGAAGGCTGCAAAGGCAATAATTTGCTATAGAAGGATTGCTTAAAAAGTAGTTTCATCTACCTTTAAGAAAAGTACTGAATACTTGACAGCCACAGCGTGCACAGCAACCTATTAGCAGTCAAATAAAAAAAAAAATTTAGAATTGAGAATGCAGCTTATCCAAAACAATCACCAACCAGGCTATATCCCTCAAACAAACACACGCTAATACCAAAAAGCTACTCTTCCAAGACTCCTGTACTTATTTGTCTGTACAACTGCAGTTTATGTATCTCTGATGCTCGAAAAGAAATAGGAAATAGCACCTTGTCATGTATCCGGCACATTTTAACAAGAGAAATTAGCACATTAACTAATTTGTTCAGCTCTTCTAGAAGTCCTTTAATAGCTTCCCGATTAGAATGAGCTTTGGTTTTAGAAATTATTTCCTTGACCTGAAAAGAAAAGGCCACCATTAGTATAAATGGAACAGTGTGAACATTCTTTTACTAGATTGTATTGCCTGGAACCCAATTTATTCAAATCTACAAACTAAACTTCATTACACATGTTCTGGATTTTTCAAACGTTACACAACTGAGAATTATCAGTTTAAATTGCACAGAAAAGTATAACGTTCCATAACGTTATATAACGTTTTATTAAATTCATGACACATGTTCTGGATTTTTCAAACGTTGTGTAACTCAGTTTTCATTTCAAAATTTCTATATAAAAGTCACAACGTTACATAACGCTACAGAGCGTTATGTAACGTTTTGTTTCGTTTATGTATTTATTATTTGTTTGACTCAATCTATTTGATTTAAATTTGATATAAACTTAAAACAAATACTCTAGAGTATATAAAATCATGATTCTTCATTGTTGGTATTTTCTTGAGCTTCATTCTTGATTCCTGTAACTCATTTTGCTTGAATCAGCCCTAAACAAAATATCTTACAAGAAGTTTGTTAAATTCAAGTTTAGTTTTGCAAATCAACAAATACGAGACATTGTTTAGTACAACAGCATTTAGATAATACTTTTGAACGCTTTTTGAAAATACATAGCATTGTCAATTTCTTAAAATCGAACATATATTTGTTATTTTTTTCTTAGGATAAGCAAAAAAAAAGTTCGAGGATCTGCTGAAATTTGTCACCTCAAAGCACTCTTATGCTGAAATTTGTCACAAATCTGACTTTTTATATTTCTTTGAATAAAAATAATAAAAATACTTTTTTATGACAAATATACCCCTGTGTTAAATTGGACTTCCTCCTCCTTTACACAACACAACTCTTCGTCTGGAACTGATCGAATAACAATGAACATCCAAGACTGACGAACTCTTCGTCTGGAACTAAAGTTTCCGGCGAGCGAGTCACCTTGGCCGGATATTGTCTCGTTTGGACAACGCACCTCAATTCAGGATTGTCTTCTGATTAGTTTGTCTATTTGTGCGAGTGTGTTGTCACTGTTCAGAAATAATGAAATTTTGGATCGATTTTGACAAGGTTGTTAAATGAAAGGAATTTTTAGTTTTGGAAGAGGTGAATTTCACAGAGAAGTGGTCTGGTATTGTCAATTATCAAATTATGTTGGATGATGGACCAGTAATCAGGTCTCAGTACAAAATTTCATGGGTTGTGAAGTGAACTTTATGTTGGTTATCTGGGCTTCTATCAGATAAAATTGAACTTTGTGCCTATTGTTGTTGTGAATGAAATTTGGATTCTTTGCATTGTTCTTTATTCAGGTCCCGTTTTGTTCTTGTTATTACTCATTACTGCTTATGCATTATAGTTGCTAATACATTTTCATATTCAGTAAGTGTGATGTCAGGTTGAACTTTCCAATCAAGATGTTCACTATTATTCGATCAGGGAGGAGGTCGTGACTGGACTCAAACCATTAATCTAGGTTTCAATTAGTTCCAGACTAAAAGAGTTGTGATGTGTAAAGAAGGATGAACTTACAGGTGGGGCCCAATTTGACACAGGGGCATATTTGTCAAAAAAATATTTTAATTATTCTTATTCAAAGAAATAAAAAGTCATATTCGTGGCAAATTTCTGCATAAGAGTGTTTTGGTATGGCAATTTTGAGAGGAAGCACTATAGGATGGCAAATTTTGTGATGTTATTAGGCTAAATTGGATATAAGGAAGATGGCAAAAGCTTATGAATAATAGAACAAACTTGAATAACATCAATCTGGGTTTCAATAAAATTTTATTAACTACTTGAAATTGAGAAATTACAAGGTTTTTGAGTTGAAAAGTGGATAAAATAGAAGAAGATATTTCCTTGTCTACGTATTCTCTTCTCTCAAAGCCTTTATATACTAGGCTTGTACATTTATTATTCGATGCAACAAAAAAGATTATCTTCATCTCAACGACTTCAACTAATTCCTAACAACCATTTGAGTTCTTCTCCAGTTCTGAGTCACTGGTATGTCCATTACTACGAACGGGACCCATTTGTTAGGGATTGCAATCGACTTCCTTTCCTCGATGGTCTGTTCTCTTTATTTTCTTGTATATGGATCTCCTATCCCGATAGAAGCCCATTAGCCATTTCCTGCTTAATTCCTTCAGCTGCAGCTGCTGAGCCAACGGTTGAATTACCAGTCAGTTGTTGGCATGCTGACAATGCCTCTCCCTTCAGATGAGACTTGTCTTCCAGTCTCTCTAAAGAAAATCGCTCCTTCAAACGATCAATTTTCTCCCATGTTGCATCATCTGAAATCATATTAGACAATTGTACCAAGATTTCCACCACTGGTGCATTATTTTTCTTAATGATCCTTCTGTCAAGGATGTACTGGCTCAATTTTAAGTTTGCCTTCAGGACCCACAATTGGTAACCTTGCATGAACATGAGTTGTTGGTCCTACTTCCTTTTTGAGTTGAGAAACATGGAAGATAAGGTGTATCAAACATCCTTCAGAAAGCAGTAGGTGTGCCCCCAATTTTCTATAAAACCTCAAAGGGACCATAATATCTGGGATTTAACTTTTGACAATTCTCTTTATCCTGAATGTTAACATGTCTGTAGGGTTGCAATTTCAGATGTACCCAATCTCTAGGACTAAAAGTTCTTTCAGTCATCTTCCTATTAGTATAATATTTCATTCTTTCTTGAGACAAATGCAATTGAGCTTTTTAAACTTTAAGGACTTCATGTCTCTCTTTCAAGACCTGATCCACTGCCTGGTTCTTACTCTTAGGGATGGAACCCAATTATAATTGTGGAGGTGGATACCCATACAGTGCCTCAAAAGAAGTGAGTTGAATGGAGGTATTGAAATTGGTGTTATACCACCATTCAGCTAAAGAGACCCATTTAGCCCAAGTTTTGGATTGATGAAACACCATGCACCTTAAGTAGGTTTCAACACATTTGTTGAGTCTCTCACTCTGACCATCAGTCTGTGGGTGATAGGCATTGCTGAAATTCAATTGGACTCCTAACTGAACCATTATCTCCTTTCAAAAGTGACTAGTGAAAATTGGATCCCTATTTGTAATTATTTTGTTTGGCAGGCCATGTAACTTATAGACAGAATCAAGGAATACCTGGGTTATTTCTTTAGCAGTGAAAGGGTGAGATAAGGTGATTAAATGACAATACTTAGTGAACTTGTCTATAATCACCATTAACACATCTTTACCATTGCTCTTGGATAATCCAATTATGAAATCCATGGCAATTAGTTGTCAAGATCCTTCTGGTACTAGAATGGGCTCTAACAACCCATGGGTAGAGATCCTTTCAGACTTATTCATTTGACAGACATCACAAGACTTACATGGTCTATAACTGTTTTTCTCAAATTAGGCCAGTAAAATAACCTCTTTATCTTTTGGTAAGTAATAAGAATACCTGAGTGACCACCAATACTAGTGTCATGCATGACATGTATCATCATGTGCCTCCAGTCTTTGGATGAACCCACATACATTTTGTTATGATTTCTGATGACTCCTTTATGCACTAAGACTCCTTCTTCTTATGTTGTATTCTCTTTTGCTTTGGAGAGTACCTCCTGAGCCCAAGGGTCTCCAAGGTAACTTTCTTTTAGTTTATTCACCCAAGATGGTAAAAGTTCAATCACAGCTGCAAGGGTGGCTTCTTCAACACTATCCCTTCTGGATAAAGCATCGGCAGCTAGGTTCTCAACTCATTTTTGTACTGAATTGTGTAATTTAGTCTCATCTGTTGAAATTGAGACGTCAATTTCAATAAATAAAGTTTGGGCTACATGTTATATGATTACTACGTGTCACATACTGTCACCTAATATTACGAGGAGTGATATATGGATATGTCAAATAAAGTAATTAACTGATATGCAGTGGCATTATACATATTTCACTAAGATTTTGGACACGAATGCATATAGAACTTAAGTAAATTAATTATAATTGTTAATGGACCAATTATGATTAATTATACTATATATTGATGTTAGTGTAAAGTTAGAAATATTGTTTGGGCCAAACCCAACTCAAACTGGATCAAAGTCCAAGCAAAACAACACAAACGCAAGTCTATTGCGATCGCAAGAAGATCCTTTGCCGCAATGGATAGGAGAGATTTGGCAACAAATCTTCTGATTTTCAATTATTAATTGTAAATTAATTGTAATTTAGAATATATTATCTTAATATAAAATTTAGCTAATATCAATAATTAGTGCAAATGCTAATAAAAGAGAAGATAAAATTGCTAAATTCTAAAAGAATTTCATGTAAGATTAAAATGTGGTAATGATAAATATTTAGTGATTTTCTAAAGGTTTTAGTAATTACTAAATATGTTGAAAGTCTATATTTTTGTAAAATATATGTATGTAATTTATTAATAATAGAAAAATTGGTTAATTCAAATTTAAAGTCCCTATTAGTTGATAATATATATATATATTAAGGACGAATAGTTTCCTTTAAGGATACATCTAATGTAGACTTTTACACGATTTTAATCTATTTAAAGAAAATTAGGAATATATATCGCATCTTGTTAAACGATCTTGTTTGCTTTCGAACACTCTCGCTAAAGCTACAAGCAAGATGACCATGAAAGTTAAAAGGACGTGCGTTAACAATAGATTATTAATTTCTCCCTTCGGAGAATTAATACATTAAATAGTTGTCGATACACATAAAGTAAGGTGCATAAAGAAAAAAATGAGAAACTACATGCTAGTGATGTCTAGAAAAGCATTTGAGGCTTGGTACTTAAGTAGTCCGCTTGTGACTCACCTCCCGCACTTGACTGTCCTGGTCACTAGTACGTAGGTATGTCAATTTGACCCATCGGCAAAGGGACAAAATGGCTCATTTGTACTTGTGCATAACACCAAAATACACAAGAGTATTGACTGCTCCCATCGGGGCCTCATGCTAGACAATATTGTTGGTTAAAATGAAATTAATTGAGACATTTTAGAGTTCTTTTTGTCAAGGCCTTTAAATAGACTTTTAAATTGTGATTAATGAACGTGACGCATAAACTGATATTTCTCTTCTTTTTCTAAAACTTTCCAGACAATTTGGCAATGATGAATCGGATTTCGTCTCTAAATGGGGAAAACTTCAAGTTATGGGAATCAAAGCTTAGACTGTTTTTGGAGATGATAAAGTATGATAGGGCACTACGCTATGATCGCCTAGTGCCAGCTAAAAAAGAGCCCAATGCTCTTGAAAAGGTTGACATTGAGGATTGGGACCATAACGACAGGATGTCCCATTATCATGAAGATGACAACCCATGAAACTCTCCAAGATAGTGTACCTGACCAAGATTCTGGCGCTAAGAAGTACCTGAGTGCTTTCGAGGAGAAGTTTGCCATGAATAAAAGGACACAAATTCGTACACTCATGACCAAACTTCAACATCACTGAAATAATCAAGCTTCAACGTGCGCTTCTCTCGCACGAGTTCAATTTCTTTGATGATCTTCTAATTGAGTACATCTTCATGTCTCTTCCTCCATCCTTTAGTCATTTCAGTATGACTTACAACTGTCTGAAGGAAAAATGGATAGTGGCTGAGCTTGAAGCTCAGCTGGTACAGGAGAAGTAAAGACAAAAGTTGGCTAAGAGAGAAGACCCTCATGTTGTAACACATGATCCTAAGAAAAAGAAGCGTAAGAATAAAAAAAAAGAACCCCTTAAAGAGGCTGCAAAAAGTAAGAAGCAGAAAGTTGACAATACTCCCGAAAAATTGAGAGATAAGGTGATTTATCACTTTTGCAAGAAGTCGGGACACATCAAGATACATTGTACCATCTACACTTCATGGTTGAAAAAGAAAGATATGTGTCATGGCTTAGTTTGTTTAGAAGTTGATTTAAGTACAATATCAAAATATACTTGGTGGTTAGACTCAGATGCAACATCTAACATCCGTATATCTATGCAGGATTGCCTAAACCTTCAAAAGCCAAATCAAGCTGAACACTACATTTATGTGGGAGATGGCAGGAAGGTTGAAGTTGAAGGCATAGGAAAATTTAGATTGTTGTATACGACTGATTTTATTTGTATTTTGATGCATTAGTGGTTTCATCCTTTCGAAGGAACCTAATTTTCATTTCTTTTTTTTGTACAAGAATGGCTTTGTATATTCATTTGATAATGAAAATTTCAGTTTGTTTCAAAATTCAAAACAAGTTGCTCCTGGTTCTCTATCTTCTTATGACAATCTTTATTTTCTTGAAATTGACACTTCACATTCAGAAGCCCTATGTATTGGTACTAGAAAATGAAAATTAACTAATGAGAATTCAGCGACATTATGGCACAGACGTTTGGGAGATATTTTTGTGCAAAGAATCCAACGACTTTTGTCTGATGATATTCTCAAACCTTTAGACTTCGCAAATTCCAAAGAATGTGTAAGTTGTATAAAGGGAAAACAAACTAATAAGCGCAAGTATGATGTCAAAAGGTGTAATGATCTCTTATAATTGGTACATACCGGTATTTGTGGTCCTTTTCTAAAGGCTATAAGAAATGATCACCGGTATTTTATCACATTCATAGATGATCATTCAAGATATGGACACATTTACTTGATTAAATAAAAGTCTGAAGCACTAGACGTGTTCCAAAGTTATAAAGCGAAAGTTGAGTTACAACTTAACAAACGCACTAAATGTGTCAGATCTGATCGTGGTGGTGAATACTATAGCAGATATGATGGCTCAGGAAAACAACATCTAGGACCCTTTACAAAATATTTAGAGGAGTGCGGGATTGTGCCATATTATACATTGTCAGGCTCGCCTGCAATGAATGGTGTTACTGAAAGGAGCAATCGCACTCTCAAAGACATGCTGAGAAGTATGATTGCTTGTACAACTCTACCAGAAAGTTTTTGGAGAGAAGCCTTAAAGACTACAGCTTAAATCATTTGAGATTTGGTTACAACATGATTGCACTCTCAATAGAGTTTCAACTAAAACGACTAACAAAACCATTTGAGATTTGGTTTGGGCGCAAGCCCAGCCTAAATCATTTCCGAATTTAGGGATGTTCAGCATAAGCAAGGCCTTATAGGCCGACAAAAAAGAAAGTGGATAAAAGAACTCTTAGTTATTATTTTGTTGGATACCCTGAAAGATCTAGAGGGTATAAATTCTATAATCCAACAGAACATACAATATCCGAGTCAGAAAATGCGAAATTTTTCGAGGATGAGTTTGTGGGGGAGATATGACCATGGATGACATATTCGAGGAAGAGATGAATAATGACACTTCGGACCTTAGTTCGGACTTTGTCACTATTCTAATACCGATTAAATCTTGAAAATGCATCTCATATCAATAGGTAAACTACACTCCCTACTCAAATTTCGCAAGATAACGTGAATACAAATGGATCCGAATATATCCCAAATAACGACATTGTCATGGACGATGTCAATGGCCATGAGCATGTGGGAGATTCGGAAGTTGGTAATGATGTTCACGAAACTGTTCCTCAATAAATTATAGAACCAGTGCAAATAAGAAGATCCACTAGAGAGAACAGATATACTGGAAGATTTTCTTATCTTCAAGAGCATGAATTTGACATAAGCATGTTTGAAAATGACACGAGAGATATCAAAGAAGCTATGGAAAGTTCTAACTCTCAAAAGTGGATCAATGCAATGATTGACAATGATGTGTGGGATATTGTTCCTTTGCCTCGGGATAAGAAAACCGTTGGTTGTAAGTGGATTTTCAAAATCAAATGGAATTCTAAAGGCAATATTGAAAAATATAAAGCATGTCTTGTTGCTAAGGATTTCACACAGAAAGAAGACATTGATTACAATGAAACATTCTCTCCAGTTTCATCTAAGGATTCCTTAAGAATCATATTGGCACTAGTAGCACATTATAACTTGGAGCTCCACCAAATGAATGTAAAGACAACTTTTCTCAATGGTGACATTGAGGAAACTATCTATATGAGGCAACTAAAAAACTTTATGGTCGGTGATCCAAAGTTTATGGTGTGTCGGCTTAAGAAATCCACTTATGGGCTCAAACAAGCATCTCGACAATGGTATTTGAAGTTTCACAACATAGTTAGCTCATATGGTTTCGAGTCTAACTTGGTTGACGAATGCATATATCTTAAGTTCTGTGGGAGCAAGTTCACATTTATGGTCTTATACATTGATAACATACTACTTGCAAGTAACGATAATGATATGTTGCATCAAACCAAGAACTTTCTATTTAGAAACTTTGAGATGAAAGATTTTGTTGATGCTTCATTTGTTCTAGGGATAGAAATACTAAGGAACAAAACTGAGGGTAATTTGAGACTATCCCAAAGAAATTATATCGATAAAATGCTGAGTAGATATGGTATGAAAGACTGTAAACCAGGTGATACACCCGTAGCTAAAGAAGACATGTTCAGTCTCGAACAATGTTCCAAAATTGATTCAGAGAAAATTGTCATGAAAGACATCCCCTATGCATCTGTTGTAGGCTATCTTATGTATGCTAAGGTGTGCACAAGACAGGACATAGCTTTCATTACGGGAATGCTAGGGCGATATTTAAGTAACTCAGGAATGGAGCACTGGAAAGTAGCAAAGATGGTGCTTAGGTACCTGAAGAAAACAAGAGACTATATGCTCACATATCGGAGATCGGAAAAGCTCGAGGTCATTGGATATACTGATTCCGATTTTGGAGGTTGCGTAGATAGCATGAGGTCGACATTGGGATACATCTACATGATGGTGTATCGTGGAATAGTGATAAACAGACACTTATAGCACCTTCTACTATGGCGGTCGAGCTCATTGCATGCTACGAAGCCTCAAACCATGGTGTGTGGCTCAAGAATTTTGTCATTAGGCTGTAGGTAGTCCCTACTATCAAGAGGCCACTTACTTTGATGTGTGACAACAATTCAGCAGTACTCTATACGACAAACAATAGAAGCTCGACCAAGTCTAAGTACATAGACATCAAGTTTCTGGCAGTAAAAGAGAAAGTGCAAAACAATGAGTTGAAGGTAGAACATATTGGTACAGACTCCATGATTGCGGATCCAATTACAAAAGCACTACCACCCGAGAAGTTTGATGAGCATGCCGCTCATATGGGCGTAGTACCTATGTTAGGATAGTTTATGGAAAATGTGGGAGTCCGATTTTGTTTTAAAGTTTCATGCTATGTAATTTGTAACAAGTTATGATATATGTAAATTATATTTTGAATCTCATTGTGTTCTCTCTTTAAAGTTTTTTTGACCTCACTAAAGTAAAGATATAAAGGTGACCCGTTCGGAAATAGGCACGTAAAATCACACTCTCATGTAATTTTTGAACTATATGACCAAAGTCTAATTCATGTCATCCAGGAGTATTTGGTAATGTGATTTATACTGAAAACTCGCGCAGAAAATGTGGTGATTAATATTTAAGTCCCTTGCTGGTATAACTGATGGACCGAATTGTTTAAGAGATACGAAAAGAAGACAAAAAAGTTTAAAAGTGATCTGGCCAGATCCAAGACATATGTAATCAAATATACCACACTTGTCCATGTGGGAGATTTCTTGTTGGACTTTAATTTAGTGTAATTCAATTTAGGGTATGAGCCATAAAACCATATATCTTAAACTACGACAAACAATTGCAATTCAATTCATAAAATTCTCCGTGCTATGTGTTTGAAATAAAACAAAAGGAGGCGGATGCGAGAACTTACTGTCTATCTCCAACATTGTCTCCATTCTTGAGATCTTGAATGCGTGGAGATGTGGTTGCACGATCGTGAATGTCTCTAATGGTCCTTTGCCAACGAGTCCTTCCAAGCGATTAGGGGCGCTTTCTTTTCTTTGAGAGTACGAACACCTCAACAGAGTATGATCACTTAATGAAGAAGTATATCAGTAGCTATGCACAGCACATGTGTCCTAAAACAATTGTGTTTCCACTGTTTGAATTATCCTGTAACGCTTGGAGACCCGACTCTATTTATAGGGACGTTAGTGTATGTTGGAAATATGCCAAATTAAATATCAAATATTCACCAAAATATTTGAAATTATATTCTCTTCAATTCTTTTCCAAATTCTAATATTCACTATTGTAAGCATTTCCACGAATTTGGTATAAAAGCTAGAATATACAATCAGAAAGATAACGATAAATCTAGGCAATCAAAACTTGCCTTAAAGCAGGTTTCTTGTGATCGCAATGATCTCATTGCAGCTGCAATTGACTTGGTAGTTTTCTGCCAAGTGTCTTGCGGCCGCAATGAGATCTTTTGCGATCACAATCATTCATGTTGGAAATCAGCAGATTTGTTGTCAAATCTCTCCTACTACATTGCAGCCACAATAAACTTATGTTTGTGCTATTTTGCATGGACTTTGATCTAATTTGAGTTGGATTTAGCCCAAACAATATTTCTGACTTTACACTAACACCGATATATAGTTTAATTGATCATAATCGCTCCATTAACAATTATAATCAATTTACTTTAATTCTATATGCATTCGTGTCCACAATCTTAGTGAAATACGTATAATGCATTGAATATTGAATTAATCACATTTACGACATTTCAACATATTACTCATCGTAATATTATGTGACAGTACATGACATGTAGTAATAATATAATACGTAGTCCAAACTTAATTTATTAGAACTGACTTCTCAATTCCAACAGCAGCAGCACATATCCAAACTTGAGCAAGGATGATTTCATTATCAGCTTGAGCTTCCTTAGCCAAATCAATTCCATGACACATGAAAATTTTGGCTTGTTCAAGTTGAACTTGCAAGATTACCTTTTTTCCATCTTTTTGGAACTCAATCACTTTTGCCCCCAATCAATTTTGATTGGCCCTAATTGTGCAAGCCAATCTATGCCAAGAATGAGATCATATCCTTGAATTGATAGTAACTTGAGGTCACTTTTGAACTCTTGCCCTTGGAGAGAAAACACAACAGATAAGCATTTAGAGTTAGTGATCATTTTAGCTTTATTGGCTACCATGGCAATCATGGAGTTAGTGCTAACCATCTCATGTTGTTGACCATTTAACACTGTTGGATCAATAAAATTATGAGTGCTTCCACTATCTATCAATGCATGAAGTGTTGTTTTACCAATGTGTCCTTTAAATCTAAGAGTATTGCTAGAAGGATTGGAAGAAGAGCTATGCAAGAAAACCACTGCTTCCTCAGGTTCTGGAATGTGGTCAGTATCTAGGGTGTTCATATCATTGTTGTCTGACCCTTCAATCGTTAACTCATCACCCTGGCCCATGAGCATCTAGATTCTCACCTTACATTAATGGCATGAAAAATATTTTTCTTCACATTTGAAGCACAATCCCAATACTCTTTTTTTTATCCATAATGGAAGGTTTAGAAACAGGAGTGGACAAGGCACACTTAGTTTCACCAATGTCAGCTTTGGTTGGAACAACTCAATTATAATGAGAAGTTGTGTGATGTGGTTGTCTTTGAGAGCTCTTCAGTTTCTTTAATTGGTTTTCAATTGCCACTTCAATGTGTAGTGCATAATCAAATGCATCTTCAAGGGTAGGTAATTTGGCAGCCTCGACAAAAGGCTTGATTTCTTCTTTGAGACCCCCAATAAAGAAATCAATGAAGTCTTTAGCAGAAAAATACTATTTTCGAGTAATAATATGGCCTTCACTTTTTTCAAATTGATTCATATACGTTTCCACATCACTGGATTGATTTAACTCCTTTAATTCCTCTAGGGAACTTTCAACATGAGTCTTTTGAAATATTCTCAAAATCAATCGAGCTAATGTAGGCCAATCAGTAGGCTGATGTTTCATCAAATAACCCTCGTACCATTCAACAACTTTATCTCTAAAGAGAAAAGTTGTCAGTTGTACTCTATGATGGAGAGGAACATTATAAAGATCAAGGTATGATGTGCACTTACGAACCCATTCTAAGGGTTGAATGCCAAGAAAGGATGGGCATTCAGATCGTGATAGCATGATTCGATTGCCATGAGTTGGAGTTGGATCAACATAGAGATGATGACGATTTCGATGATGTGAGAGTGTAAATCGAGGGGAAATCTCATCATTAGATCGAGTATGGTGGCCTCTAAGGATTGCCTCCCATCTGATTTCAACATCGTTGAGTTTATCGTTGAACTGTTGCATCAGTTGTGTCTGACCAACTTGAAGCTGATCTGTGAATTTTCTCATTAAGTGATCTTGACCAGCTTGGATTCGATTGTTGACGAATCTAAGGAGTACTGCTTGTGCCTCAACATCTCGTCGACGCATTTGCTCAATGGTGACATCGAGTAGTCGATAGAAATCAGCTCTTAGTTGATTCGGTTGTGCTTGAAGGTTGTCCATGGCGAAACTGGAACGAGTTTGGGGCATACAAAAGGTGGCAGATCGAAGGCTCGATACCAATTGTGATGTTATTAGGCTAAATTGGATTTAAGGAAGATGGCAAAAGCTTATGAATAATAGAACAAACTTGAACAACAACAATATGGGTTTTAATAAAATTCTATTAACTACTTGAAATTGAGGAATTACAATGTTTTTGAGCTGAAAAGTGGATAACATAGAAGATATTTCCTGGCCTACCTATTCTCTTCTCTCAAAGCCTTTATATACTAGGCTTGTACATTTATTATTCGATGCAACAGAAAATAAAAGAAAAACAGAAAAGATTCTCTTCATCTCAACAACTTCAGCTGATTTCTAATAACCATTTGAGTTCTTCTCCAGTTCTGAGCCACTAGTCTGTCCATTACTACGAACGAGACCCACTTGTCAAGGACTACAGTTGACTTCCTTTCTTCGATGACCTGAACTCCTTATTTACTTGCATATGGGCCTCCTGTCTTGATAGAAGCCCATTAACCATTTCCTGCTTAATTCCTTTAGCTGCAGTCAGGGGCGGATCTACAGTGGCCCAGGGGTAGGCAAGTGCCTACCCCTGGAATTTGAAATTCAGCAGAGGCTCATTGCTAAAATTAATAAGTGCCTATCCCTGAAAATAAAAAAGGCCTACCCCTGACCTTTATCCAGCGGCCCATCCTGACTGAGCTATGTTATAAAAAATCCAAACAAGCCCACTAGCCCAGCGTGCCAGCCTCTCTCCATCCCAATTCCCAATTGGCCTTAACCTGTGACAGTCGCCTCCAACTGTCGAAGAAAAAATCGAAGCGTCGACATCCAGCGTCGAGGTCTCCAACTCCAAGAGGAACCCCGAACCCTTACATCAACCAGCAGGTTCGAGCCCTCGACAATCGACACTGGACAACCGTTGCCCCCTGAGCCTCCTGCCGTCGTGCCTCGTGCCGTCGTGCTGCCTCTGTGGCTCCGTCCGTGGTCCGCTCGCTTGCTGCCGCTGTGCTGCACCTCGTGTCTTCAGCCTCTGTAGTCCACTCGCCGCTGATGTGCCGCACCTCGTGCCTCTGTGGTCCACTCACCCCGACGCTGCCATTAGAAGTTACTAATCCTCTCTCATACCATGTAAAAAACAAATGCCAGCATTTATTTTACTTTGACATAGTCAAGTCAATTTATGGTTTCTAATATTTTGTAGCATGGGATTCATATGCTTTTCTGTTGGGATGGTTTGAGAGGTTTTCCAAGTACAAATACATGGATTTTTTATTGCAGGAAAGAGCTATGCAGGTAAATTTTCTCCACTACTTTTTTTTTTATTTTGTTGAAATTTGCATCTGTAAAGATTTTCTGCACAACATAACATGTGAATTTACTGCCGCGACGAGAACCAGGCCAATAAGCACCACGACCAAGCCGCCTTTGTTTTCACCGGATAGTTCGACACGACAGCGAACCCAACAACTAGGAGGAAAACTACTAGACATAGAAGCCTGAGTTGAAGTATTCCCACTGATTGCGATCATTGTGCGGTCAGTACAGGCGACTCTCTCTAGTTGTGGCAAGCTTCACCATTTTAGTGAGAGAAAGGTAAGAGATCAAGAGGAGCTTGAGAACTTTTCATGGTTTATGAATTTTGAGGGTTTTTAAAAAAAAGTTTACAGTAATTAAGCGGCTAGTGGAGGAATAATATGCAAAGTAGGTGTCTAACATGCATGGAGGGATGGAAACAGGCAAATGATCGAGCTGCGGGATGTCAGAAAACAATTAATTTAGACTAGCAAATTACAGAAACAACCTTGAAAATATTTCTTATGTAAACCCTTAAAAAGTTTCAAACATCATTGATTTACAGTTTATATTAATTTTAATTAGTCCCCTATTTATTATGGATTATAAAACTAGATGAAAGAATTATTCAAAGATTTCAAAATATAAAACTCGTAGAGGCCGACTCGATTTATCGTCGTCATCTTGATTTTATTTTGTTTGTGCTACTATGTTTTATCTATGTTTGTTTTTGTAATATGTAAAATATTTTTTTAATGATATTTAATATTTAAAAAAATTATATAATTTATATTTTTATGTACAACCGTGCCTACCCCTGAATGAAATCCTGGATCCGCCACTGGCTGCAGTTGTTGAGCTAACGATCGAATTACCAGTCAGCTATTACAAATTTCTAATTTTTGAGTTTTGAAATAGCATGGAGCTAAGTCCACCTATGGTCTTTTATGGATACTAGAGGTACGCTCGCGCTTTGCGCAAAATGGGAGCGCGAAAAAATTAAATTTTAAACTTTCGTATTATAGTAACAGAATTATAATAAATTGTTTCAATAATAAAAAAATAAAAAAAGTCAACAGAATTATGTGATATAACCACTGTATCAACTATGTTCAATCTTTATATATGTTATATATGTAGGATATCTGATGGGTATCGTGCGTCAAAAAGATTTTCAATTTTTGTTTGATAAGATGCATGTATTTGTAGATCAGTAGATCAGACTAAACTGTGTGGTATTTTACTTTCCAATCTAAAATTTACCTATCCAACTTTTTTTTTATCAAAAAAACCACACTAATGCCTAAACCAAAAATAATAAATACAATTTTCTCACTTGCTATCGTCCCTTCGGAAACGCTGTTTGCTGTTTCGTCTCACGCGAGTGCCCGAAAGAAAAACCCTAGACTCGCACGCCTGTCCCGCCGCTCCTCCTCGAACAATGGCGAATCGTAAGAGCAAAACATATGACTATGTTTCACGCCATATTCACCACTTTTGCTGGTTTCCTACTTAAGTTGAATTTGTTATTTCGTTTTTGCGATTTCAGCAACAACGGGAAGATCGTTTCTACAAGCAATGACAACTACGGAGGAAGTAGCGCCGCCCCTACGAGTTGTCCAGATGGAGGGACTGGTGCTTTTTTTAGTTAATTTTTATTTCCATATTTCTTGTTTGTTTTATTAGTATCTGATGTTGGGAAAATTTGGAGTGAATTGTCCCTATGGAGATAGCAGGAACATGAATTAGCCTTTAGTTATTTTAGTTTTTTTTTCTTCTGCTGACTTACCTGAGGTTTTGCTACAATTGAGAGAATGGTTTGAATATAGTTGATTGCGGCTTGCAATTTAATTGTTGTAAAATTTATTGAATTGTGGCATTTCTATGAACATGTCTAGTTTCTGGTTTCATTTCCTATTTAACAAGTTAAATCAATGCTTGCAAGTTGCAATCGAATTTTTAATGGTTTTATCAATGACAGGCTGTATTAAAGATCATAAAACACTGCAAGGAGTTCTCTCCAGCTCTGGTGACAGGTCAGCTCCTTGGATTGGATGTCGGAAGTGTACTTGAAGTCACGAACTGTTTTCCTTTCCCTGTATAATTCTTTCGCACTTCTATATTTATGATAAAAAAATGTGATGTCTTTTCTATGGTTTGTCTGGTTTACTATCCAATATATATAAACTGTACTGCTCTATGGTTTATGGTGCTATTATGGTACTTCGGGTTTTTGCAAATAACACTAAGCATTTAGCTGAGCCTTGAATGTATACCTAAGCCTACTTCTGGATATCATCTTCAAATGTTCAACGAAAATGTGCAGGGTTTATATAACCTGTGTTTTACATAGCCGGTCCCAAGCCCGGAATGGAGGAGGGTTGTGATAGGCTTGGCTTGCCAATGTAAAAATTCAGCCAATCTTATGGAAATGAAATCCAATATGGGCTTCATTTCTAGCCTACCCCAACTTGTTTGGGACAAAAGGCTTTGTTGTTGTTGTTGAATTTGACAGGTCCACAAAACTAATCGGGTATATCGACTATAATGTCTAATACCACAATGGTCATGGAAATACAAGCATCATTACTCCTGGCAACATGAGATAACTTTTATGATGCTGAATTGATAAATTGGTAGTACCTTTGTTCTCAGTAGGTGAATGTTTACATTCAATCTCTTTTTCAGACAAAGGAAGAAGATGAGGAGCTGGAAGCTGATGGGGCAAATTACCAGCTTGAAATGATGCGGTGCTTGAGAGAAGTCAATGTGGATAATAATACTGTTGGATGGTATGTTCCCTGGAATAAACCCAAGCAATGATTATGGTATATTCAGTATCCTACCTGCCCATACCCTAATTAACCGTTAGTATACCTATGCTATTCTTGCCATCTTGTGGTAGAGCAAACTTATATAGTAGATTCAAGGAGGTATCTGACATATTTTAGTCTTTTCATTGGAGTAAGATTGTACGAAATTTGTTATGATTTTCTTAATCTTGAGATGCAATCACTTAGGTCTGCATTGTTTTATTGTGTTTTCTTTTTCTGTATCATGTTCTTAGTGTTATGTATGTTTTAACTTTAATCAGGTATCAGTCAACCTTGTTGGGATCTTTCCAGACAGCAGAGCTGATTGAGACATTCATGAACTACCAGGTATTACGCTGTTAACGTATTACTTTTCTGGACAGACAAATCTGTTTCTCCCTTCCTTTTGCCAAAAAAGAATAAAAAGGAAAAGAAAAGTATCTCTCGAAGCTGTGTTATTTTCATTGTTATTGTTTCCTTGAATGTTCCTTTTGGAGCTAAGGTGGCACCAGTGACAAATTGATAAATGTAATGTGATTTACTCAACACTTGTTACCAGTATGCACCACATGATAGTTTGATGCATAATACTAAAATGCATGAGCTTGTACGGTTCATGTTCTTTAGAAGTGTTTCTCTGGAAATGCATTTCTTCTCTATGAGGTGACTTGTACATTTCTGAACATGTTGATTATTTAGTATATCTCATGTAACTTAAGAAATTTTCCTTTCATTTCATTTTTCAGGAAAATATTAGAAGATGTGTGTGCATCATATATGACCCATCAAGGTCTAATCAAGGGGTTCTAGCTCTTAAGGCCTTGAGGCTCTCTGATTCTTTCATGGATCTCTACCGTAACAACAATTTCAACGGAGAGAAGTAACTTTTTTCTTTCTGATTTTTTCATGCAAAATTCTGAGGCAGTACACCCGAAACATCATTCAATTACAAGAACTACCACAAAGTTAATAACTTTCCTTTTATGTTGTACTTTTCATAGCTGAGACTATAGAATTTTTGTTCAAGCTCCTTTGGTGAGCTTCTTTCTATAGTTGTGGCTTCTGGTCTAAGTTATTTTGATATACATTTGTGAACTCAATTTTAGTTGTTCATAGATTACCTTTTTTTTGCAATTGAACATATGTGCATGTGTTGAGGATCCCAGAGGAGCCTGACAGCATGCACTTTGTAAACTACCTAATATTTTGTTGTTTGATTTCTTTGAGGGGATCTCATAGTTTTTTTGTTTAAATCTCATCCAGGCTGAGAGAAAAGAAACTTTCATGGGTTGATGTCTTTGAGGAAATACCGGTAAAACTTTCTTTCTTTTTCCTTTTGTTTCCTTCAATTTCTATAAGCCGGGTATGTAAGATATGCTTTATCATTTTTCTTTAAATATCAGATCAAGGTATCTAATTCAGCACTTATAAGTGCTTTTATGACTGAGCTTGAACCAGATTCTCCAGTGATACAGGTACCAGTTATTTGATCTTATACTTTCGTTCTGAAATCTTATACAATTTTCTCCTCTTTTGCAACTTATCTAAGTTTGGTATTGTTTCTCTCTTGTAGTGTGATTTTGACCGTCTCAAGCTATCTAGTGCTCCATTCATGGAAAGAAACTTGGAATTCCTGATTGAATGCATGGATGATCTTACAGCTGAACAAAACAAGGTTTCTCTAACTTATTTTAAGTCATATACTGAAGTTTTATTTTGTTTTTTCTGGTAATTTTTGTAGACTGACCTTCTTTTTTGTAAATTTAGTTCCAATATTACTACCGCAATCTTTCGAGACAACAAGCACAACAGCAAGCGTGGCTCCAGAAAAGAAGGTAACTTGAATTTGTACCAGTGTTACATCTTGCAATATCATTTCTCCTAGTTAGGTACAACAAATCAGCATTCCTCATCTTTGAAAGATAAAGGCAACATCTATCATTCACGATCTGGTTGTGCACTTGGTGGTGCTGTAAGACATGGGTACCTCCTATGCACAGTTAAACATAGGGATTGCACAGATTTTTCTCATGTTTTGAAGGTTGTATGAATATTTCTCATATTACATGTGCCTTCAAGGTATTTGGTATGTTTAAAGGAGTGTATACTATACTGGAAATTCTGCATACTTGAGGGAGGGAGGTGGGGGCTCATAATGTGCAAATATTCCCAAAGTTCTACATGAGTCTGTATGAGATTTCTAGGATCTGGCTGGACATTGTGCCTTATTATTATCTTCTTCTGTGTGTTCTGTTTCGTCTGATTTCTGAAACATTGAATAGGCAAGAGAACATGACGAGGAAAGCAGCAGGGGAGGAGCCATTACCAGAAGAAGACCCGTCAAACTCTGTTTTCAAGCCAATACCTGAGCCATCTCGGCTTGATAGCTACCTCATCACCAATCAGATCTCTAACTATTGCAACCAAATCAATGGGTACCCTCTCAACTCTCTCTCTCTCTCTCTTTGAAAGCACTCTCCCCCCAACCCCCCCCCCCCCCCCCCCAACCCCCCTCTCTCTCTCTCTCTCTTTGCCCGACTCGGCCTCGTGTGGCTTTACAACATAATCTCCCAATTAGATGGGGAACTTTCCAAGCTTAAATTAAGCCTCATTTAGCTCATCATGATCTCAATTTAGGCAGCCAACTGCAGTCTCTAATCTAGTTCATGTCTTGAGCTGCCTGAGTATCACATTGACCCTTGGTTGCTCCAATTTTATTG
Organism: Eleocharis quinqueflora; assembly: GCA_964058865.1. Taxonomy (NCBI): domain Eukaryota; kingdom Viridiplantae; phylum Streptophyta; class Magnoliopsida; order Poales; family Cyperaceae; genus Eleocharis; species Eleocharis quinqueflora. The sequence goes on along the minus strand of CAXKVX010000630.1, from coordinate 71,432 downwards.
AGCTTGATTTGTACTTGATAAAACCAAACGTAATGTCATCCAAAACCTCCATTTTGAAATGAGCTACTTACCTCCATGGATTAATCATTGAATTAATCTGCAGCCCTAGTACACCCCATTTTGCAGTAATGTGAGTCAACAGGAATTGCCTCAATTAACTTTAATTAGGAATACTAACAATAACAAATCCCCTTATATAATCCGGTTTGACTCAATTATCTTTCCGATGTTCAAGTGCATGACCTGTTCTGCATAATTTTGTTTTGCAGAGCTTCTGGGCAGGGCTTCAGCAAATTGTACTTGATGAAGGCTCTGCATGAGAACTAATTAGAGAACTTGTATTGTTCTAGGCATTTTATGCATCTCCCAAAATTTTGCCCTTATTTTGCTCTTAGTATTGTTAAAGAGGTTTTGGTACTAAATTTACACATCATACTAGGAAATGTTGCTGGAGTCGAACAACTCGCGTCTATGTTGGTGTCATTTCATTGTTGGTTGAATTCTTTTTGATCATTTTTTTCCAATTAAAGCATCATGAATATTTAGAAGATAACTTCTTGTTGTTAGGATTTACATTTATTTTAAGGGTTGGGGTCTCCATACTGTTAATCTCTTTTTACTCTGCCAATTGTCTTAGATTTAAAAATCGATTGATATGTTATCAAATGCCCTTAGATTGAACAGTTGAAAATTCATATTATTCGATGAAAAATAAATGCATGAAATTTTATTGTATATTTCATTAATATGACATATAAAACAGTAAAATACACGCATTTCTTGGATTTAAAAAAATATATAAACCTTCTTTTTATGGTTGTCAAAGTTGAAAGTTATGTGGACTGTCAATAAAATTTTGTCGTTATTTTAGAATCAAAATATTACATTTAGTAAGCGAGAAGAAATAAACTCGGGGGTGTGGTGGGGGAATTCGGATCTGGTATATTATTATATCAAACATATTTGTTCATTATCAAAAAACTGTTCTTACAATAAAAATGCTGTTCAAAGCATTGAGATTTGTTCATGATTTAAAATTCAACAGTTCAGATTGGTTGGTTCACGTGTCAATATAAAAAATAAAATAATATAGAAGATCCAGATCCGAGTAGGAGGTGGTTAGGAAGGGATGAGTTATCTTCGGGAGGTCTTTTCGAAATATTTTCGTAACATTCATTACTATTCTTTAATCAGACCTTCTCAATAATATCTAACCTTAGCTTGTTGAAACATTTTTTTGTCAAACTTTCGGATCTCAACCTCTTGAGTTAAAAGTTCTAGCTCTTCGCACCTAAATGATCTATCAATCCTTTTAGAAAAAAAATAAAACAATAATAGAGCAAAGGCAACACTATCATTTATCAATTTATCAAAGGTGTCGTCAAAATATATTCTACTCATTTCAGTGTAGCTAAGCTTAAGGAGTTAAGGAGTTTATAGCTAAACTTAAGGGGGGCTGTTCGGCAAACCTAGATTAAGCCTCCTCTGATTTCCTTTGTGTCTTAATCTTGCTGAACATAGATTAAGCTAAGCCTCCTTAAGCGTTCTTAATTATTTGTCCGGATATTAATTCTGCCACCTTTTTTAAGGAACATCTCACCTTGGATTAAGATTTTTGACCTCTTTAAGCTTCTTAAGGAGCCGTTGCCTTAATTCGTCGCACCTAACACTATCTCCTTAGTACATATTAACTTCTAATAAGTTTCATCGAACATGATCAAGAAGTTTACCAAGGTGGAGCACCATGATCTGACCTCATGTGTCTTTAACTCGAAAACATATTTAATTATTTTAAAATTTAATTTGTCGTGTTCAACAATTTTTATAACAAAATCTTATAGAATACTAAAATTTTATTTTTTAGAATTTTTATGTACTTTTTTATTTTTTGAAAGGATCGTTGTTGGATTTAGCTCAACTTGTTTAACAATTTGCAAAATCAACATTGAACTAATATTTATGCAAGTTTTAGTTATGTGCATGTATGTCATACATGTACAATTGATCCTTGATGAGGTCTAGAACAAGTTAAACAAGTCAAGACTGCACAAAGGTGCAAGAAGCAAGCAAAATAGAGACAAACTGAACCATTCGTTACAATAACACATGAGAAGGCGTTATAACTATTAAGAGGACGTTATAACGAGATTCCAAGGCATTATAACAAGTTCCTGGAAGCTGGTCCATAAGTCGGATGCCTGGAGCTTAAGAAATCGACTAAGTACAAAAAATCATGAGAGTTCAGTTATCGTAACACATGAGGAAGGCGTTATAACGAGACAATAAGCAGTTTTAACAGTTCCCTGAAGAGTTGGGCTCATAAGTCAATTGCAGAGACATTGGAAGGCATTTTTGGAAACTAACTAAGGCATTATAACGAGACGTAAGTCGTTGGTAACACATGGAGTTATTTTGATGAAAAATGAAGCTATGGAAGTCCAATGCCTATATATATACTGATCATATGCTTTCAAGAGAAGCAAGAAAATATTTCACCAAATTTACAAGTAATTAAGAGCACTTATACATTTAGAGAGCACATAGACCATGTTCTTTAAGCATCCAAAGCTCAGCCATTGTTAGAGCTAGAAATTGTTTAGGATATTGTCTAATCATCTTTTTGTGATACCTTGCAATTTGTGTTGTCAATTGCAAGATTTTTGTTTTGATCAAAGGATTGAATTCTTTGTTCTGTGGAGGAACTTTTTGCAAATACTTTGGTATAATATTGTTTATTTTCTTCTCGGTGTGGAATCGAAGGTTTCGTAGAGTAGGAAAAGATTGTCGAATCATGTTATATCGTGTGTCAACTTGTCTGTAACCCTTTCTCTCTCTCTACAATTCTTGAGCTTTCTTGTTACATCTTTGACTAGCTTTGAATTATGAATTGTGATTGTTAATAACCTTAAGATCTTGTAGAATTGTACACGCTTCCACAACGAAACTTTAAACATACTTAAGCCATATAATTTAGTAGTAAATGTTTCTAACAAGTGGTATCAGGATTCACAAGTTCGATCTTAACAATCTTGAAATTGTTTGAAAATCTTGCTAGTAACATGAATCTTGAGAAATTGATTGAGCCCACAATTTTAGAGAAAAATGTCATAGCTTTTAAGATTTGGAAGAAAGCTATGCTAAACTATCTAAATAGAAATGAGATTTTATATACACTTGACTAAAGCACTTTTAGTCCTAATAAAAACTTCAAGATTGGTAAAAAAGACAATTTTCATGCTATAAATCTCTTATTGAATTTCATAGATGAGCCTATTGGAGAAACACTTGTGGATGCAAATTTTACTTATGAAATGTGGAAAAATTTTATAGATAATTTTGGTAAGACTATCTCTCCAAGTTTAAGTTTTGTTTTTTGCATGATAAAATAGCAAAAACAACTTTGGAAAATCTCACGAAAAGGAAGACAATGGATTGAAAAAGAAGATTAAAGAAAAAGACAAGGCACAAATAGAAGAAATTTCAAGAATTTTTGCAAAATTCGTAGAGGATGACTTTACAACTTCTCATACCAATAACAATAAGTATATCTAAACTCAAGTAACAAAAGTTGTAAGCCAACTATTGTGAGTAGTAATTCATTGTATGATACTCAAGCCACCTATAGTGAATATGAATTGCTTGTTTTTTAGACAAAACTAAGATGTGTTTAGACAAGAATAATGAATTGATTAATGATTTTTTGGTGAAAGTAAGCTTGTTAGAGTCAAAATTAAGTCTCTTTGAGCCAAAATGTGTAAAACAACTAGTCTCCAACAATCAACCTAAGGAAGTTGCAAATAGCCAACCAAAAGCAAACAAAAGAAAATTCACCAAGGCTATGGTCAAAAGATACAACTATGCTTACAAATACAACAAAAAGTACAATTCATTCTCAAGCATCAAAAGGTAACTACAATTAAAAATAAGAACTTCAAGCCACAACATTTTGATAATGTGATTTCAAAAGCTTACAACAATAAGGTATATTTTAATCATGACCACACTCATAAGCAGTGACGAATGTTGTATTTTGGTTAGGAGTAGGCACAATTACATATAAAAATAAAAAATATCAATCTTCAGAGATTAGCCGGTTATACCGCCGGTTAGTGAAGCTCAATATCAACACTTCTCTTCCATCCAAGTGTTTTGGTACCTCTATCCAGAGATCCAATGTTATAGCTGCCATTGTTATAGTAAACAAGAAATTTTAGTTAGAGATGTTAATTGGTTAATAAAAATGGAGGAGATTGATAAGTACATATAAGATATCATACGATTAAGATCTGCAATTGGAAATATCAGATGTTCATTTGAAGCTACAACAAAGGCATAGTGCAAAAAGTATTTGTTGTTATAATAGGGAAGTTTAATATGTAGGACTATCTAAGCAGTAACTGAATAAAATGGGTGAGATGTTGATCAATCAAAAATTTGAACTGATGCTATTACAGAGGAATCCAATCATTTTTTGCTAGTTATACACAAGGATAGAGCAGTAAGATTGAAACTTCTATTTCTAATGTTCCTGAATAGAAAAGGTTGTTGGATTAAACATATCAATTCATCTCTTGTTTGATAATTTACAAAATACATAAAGTACTAACCTTGCACATTGAGTTTTGGTGAATATGCATGTTAAAACATGTACAACTCAATGTCACACATGCTCATACATGCTCTAGACAAGTCAAGACATGGTCTAACGTTATAACGCCTCAGTCATGCGTTATAACGGGTTAGTAGTTCTCTGGCCCATATGTCAGTTGCAGAAGGGTAAAAAGAGAAAAAGCCCAAGGGGTTATAATGCCTTCTCCATGCGTTATGGAGATTCCTGTAACGCCAGAGGCATTTCTTCACAGATCAAGATCCCAAGAAGTGCTCAGCCTATATAAAGATTGCAGATTCGACCCAGAAGGTCATCCAAACATTCAGACAAGCTTCTCATCTGCAATTAAGCATTAAAGAGAGCCTCTTTCAAGTCTCTTCAAGCTACCTAAATCTGAGAGCACTTAGGATAGCTACCAATTCTCTAGTTGTCTATTCGAGATCATTCTTTGCCATTTGATTAGTCTTTGGTGCACCACACTTGTATTGTCAAGTGATGCATCATTGTCCTTAATTGTGTAGTCAATTGGACCTTTGTAACGGTGTAGAGTGGTGTTGTCCCTTGCATCGAGTTAGAAGAAGAAGATTGGCTAACTTGTGTTGGAAGAAGTCAAAGATCGTCTCCATCCATTTGTAAAACATTTGGTTATAGTGTAACGGTCCGGAAGATGTTTTATTCCGAGAGACCCGTGGACGTAGGCCTAAGTTTCTTTTGATAGGCAACCACGTTACATACCGTGTCACTTGTGCTTGATTGTTCTCTCTTCACTGTCTCTCTCTCTCTCTCTCTCTCTCTCTTTTAAGCTCTTTGATCTCTATTTTGTGATTTGCTCTTAGACTTGCTTGTGAAATTGATTGGCTAGGTGATTAAGGTCTAAAAAATTTGAATTGAATTGAAATCGCTTCTGCACAACTACTTGACCTTTTAATTGCGCTTTTTTAGTGAAAATACACTTCACACATTCTAACAAAGGTAACATCAAAGAAATGAATAATTAAGTTCCTGCAACAACAGGATAAATTTGATTTTGCTCACGGACGTCAGTATAGTGCAACTGAAAACCTAAATTTCAAGTCAGATTCTACTAAGCATCAAAGAAGGAAATAAAAAATTGAATAGACAATAACACTTTCTTATTAACAACTTGTGAACTTGAACCAATCGGAAATTTAGGTGTCTTCTTAAAGTACTTGTCCATTTAAAATAACCTGAATTATCAAATTCAAAAACAAATTTAGTACAATATCCTTTGTTGTTTTGAAAAAAAAAATACTGAAATAAATTAGTTATGTTTGATGTAACATTAGTATAGAAAAATTTAATTAATTTCAGTATTTCACCATACTGGCTCCTCTTCAAAATAATCAATTTGTAGCAACTAGAAATTAGACCAAAATCCAAGAGCAACCACCATACCAGTAGACATTAAATCAATTTGTAGCAACTACTAGCAACCACCATAATTTGTAGGCAATAAATAATCAAACCAAAATTCAAATTTGTAGACTCAAATCATATCAACAATCAATTTGTAGACCATGATTCGTAGGCAGTAAATAATTAGTGATTTTTACTAATCAATTTGTAAGCAATAATCAAAATAAATGTGCCACTAATCAGTTGATTATTCACTTCATTAATTTTCACAATCAATTTGTAGGCAGGCAACAGTAAATAATCAGTGTTTTTTTTATTTTGATCCATACCAGAAAATTTCTGAGAGCCAGAGGAGAGGAGGAGAGGCAGGGGCCAAGAGCAGCAGCAAGAGTCGCGAGGTCAACAACACCGGCACGAGGAAGAGACGACGAGGTAGAGGCGAGATAACTGCTAGGGTTCAAGCGCAGCCGCACAGGTGAGCGAGGCGTCAGGTCGCGATTTGCGATCGAAGGGAGCGTTTTCTTTTTTTAGTTATCGAAGCAAGCGATATTATTTGTAATCACCCAGCGACGAATCGCAAAAAGAGGGAGAGAGTTAGGCAGAGCGGATTTGAATTTCAAAAAATCGTTTTTGGGCAGAATTTTTAATTTATTACTGGTCCAAAGTTTGGCCCAATTAATTTCAGGGTCAGACACAACATTGAAATACCACTGAATCTCTGCAGAAACTCAAAATCGAGAGTCAGGCACTTGCTTGATCCTGAGACACTATAGATCTGCCCATGCTCATAAGCTTCAAAGGTTCTTTTCATCAAAAATATTTTTCAAAAGAACCACATTACACCTTGTGATAATAAGAAAATTGCTACCAACTATCATGATTGTATGAATAAAGCAATTTTGATATACATTAAGCCTAAGATTACTTATAACTGTTGTAATCATTGTGGTCACGTGTCTTTTGAATGCTTTTTAAGAGAAACAAACTTAAAAAATCATATGTATGAGTTCCAAAAACCACTACATATAAACTTCTTATTGAAACTCTATATTCTCAAATAAAAAACTTAATAATAACATGTTTTCATTAATAACAACATTATATTTTTTTTAAAATATAGGTGTGCTTGATTACATCATACGAAGATTACTCTTGAATAATCGATAATGGTTACTCACACCACATGATCGGTAACAAACTTGTTTTCAAAACACTAACACCTTGTGATGGATGAGATGTGATCTTTGGAAGTAATGAAAGGAAATGCAAGATTGTTGGAATTGAGTCAATTGGTAACAATCACTTAACTATTGATTTTGTGTATCTAGTGAATGGTCTAAACTACAACTTATTAAGTATGTGCAAGCTTTGTGACTCATATTTTTATGTAAGGTTTGATGACAAAGAATGTTCACTATATCATAGCAAAAATCAAGAGCTTGTCTATACCAATAAAAGAACCAAGAATGTCTATTATCTTTATATTAACCATTTTGATACCGATGAGATTTGTCTTAATAAAATTAATATAGACTCATGGTTATGACATAGAAGGTTGGGACCTTTTGCTTCCATAAAAAAGATTATTAGAAATAAATTGGTAAGAAGTTTAACCGTGACTAGAGTTACTATTGACAATGTTTGTGATGCTTGTATGAAAGACAAGCTTACCAAGTCTAGTTTTAAACTAAAAGATCAAATTTCTACCAAGAGACCTTTAAAATTAATACATATCAATTTGTTTGGACTAATTATTGTACCTAGTTTGGCGAAGAAACAACATGTTATTGCTGTTGTTGATGATTTTAGAAGGTACACATGGGTTAGTTTTTTTAGATATAAGAAGGAGACATGTGAGTATTTCATGGAGTATTGCTCATTTGTCGGAATGAAAAAGGAGTGGAAATTGTTAAGATAATAATGTTATACAAAGCAATATCTCAGATTTGCGGATTTGCAAAACCAAACTTTGATTCTAACACATTTCTTGTGAGCTTTTGTTTTAACGTTTGTGGTATGTCTATGTGCACGATATATATCATGTCCTAAGGAATCACATTTGATTATCGTGAAAATAATCTTACGATAGTTGGATATACCGATGCTGATTTACCGTATATCTTATTGATCGGAAAAGTACAAGTGGTATTTGTCAGTTTTTGGGCGAATCATTGGTTTCTTTGTCAAGTAGAAACAAACTTTTGTTGCTCTTTCCACGATCGAAGCAGAATATATTGCCGCGAAAAGTTGTACCCAAATATTATGGATGGTTAAAATATTAAAAGACTTTGATCTACATTTTATCGAAGTATCAATAAAATGTGACAATACTAGTGCAATCATGATATCTAAGAATCCAATATCTCATGCAAGAACCAAACATATTGAAATTAGACATCAATTCCTTAAAATTCCTTAAAGATCGTGTTGAAAGAGGAAATATTGAGTTTGTGCACATTAATACAAAGAACCAAACTTTCGATATCTTTTATTCAACCTCTCGATACAAAATAACATATTGACTTGAGATTTAAATTAGAAATGCTTGAAATAAAGAATTGATTGAGGCGGAGCTTGTGTCCATATTTGCTCATTATTTGATTTTGCTCCCATAATGCTCAAAAATTTATATGAATTTGTAACGAGATCCCAAAGCGTTATAACGAGTTGTTGGAAGCTGACCCAAAAGTCAGATGCCTAGAGCTCAAGAAATCGACTAGGTATCAAAAATCATGAGAGGTTTGTTACTATAATGCATGAGGAAGGTGTTTAAACGGTTTGGAATGTGTTATAACGAGACAATAAGTCGTTATAACGGTTCCCTGAAGAGTTGAACCCAGAAGTCAGCTACAGAGGCACTGAAGGGTATTTCTGGAAACTGACCAAGCGTTATAAGGAGACATAAGTAGTTGGTAATGCATGAAACTATTTTTGGCTGAAAATTGAGTTGTGGAAGCCCAATGCCTATATATACTGATCATATGCTTTTAAGAGAAGACAAAAAAAACATTTCCCCAAGTTTACAAGCAATTAAAAGCACTTAAAGAGCGCAAAGATCATGTTCTTCAAGCATTCAAACATCAGCCATTGTTAGAGCTAGAGATTGTTTAGGATAGTCATCGTCTAATCATCTTTTTGTGATACCTTGCAATTTGTGTTGTCAATTGCAAAAGTTTTATTTTGATCCCATGATTGAATCCTTTGTTTCGTGGAGGAACATTTTCTAAAAAATTTGGTATAATGTTGTTTGTTTTTAACTCAGTGTGGAACCGAGAGTCCCGTGGAGTAGACAAATGCCGAACTACGTTATATTGTGTGTCAACTTGTCTCTAACCCTTGTCCTCTCTCTTTCTTTACAATTCTTGAGCTTTCTTGTTACATCTATGTCTAGCTTTGAATTGTAAATTGTGATTTCTAAAAAGCTTAAGATCTTGTAAAATTGTACACGCTTTCGCAATAAAATTTTAGACATACTTAAGACATCAAATCTAGTAGTAATAGTTTCTAACAATCATCTTATGTACAAATATTGATTATTTTATTAATATTGTAGAGCCATTTTAATAAACCGAACGAGTCTTTAAAAAATTACAAGTACTTACCCGAAATGAGTACTCAAGAAAACTTTAATAATAAAAAAATTTAGTATCTTATAAGATTTTGTTGCAAATAAATTATGAAACATAATAAATCAAAATATCAAAATATTTAAATAAATTTTTAGTTAAGAACACGAAAGATTTTAATCTTTGGTGCTCCTAGAAACTCCGTAGTTTTACTCAAACTTAAGATGTAGTGAGTTGTTTGCAACAGTTTGCAAAAAAGAATAATAAATAAAAGAATTTCTACATGACATAATGAGCAAATTAAATTCCACTCGAAATTAGGAAGTTATCAACGACCATTACAGACCATGATCGTGACATCCCAGAAGCGGTACTAGATGCAAGTGCCACTCTCCAATTATGCGCAGCAGCTGCTCAGAACATCTTCATTTCTGAAACTCAAAGAGTTTCTAATCTTACGTGATAACTTCTAAATGAGTTTCAGAGATGTAGATGAATTTTTTATTTAGAAATTTTACTCAAGAATTTTTTATTTAGCAACTATGCTTTAGAATTTATAAATTATGATATGACTTAATCATTGATTAAAATTGATCGGTGTCCCATAATATTGATAATATTTGCTAACGTGACAATTTAGAAACTCATACTTTTTAATTTTAGAAATGGAGAGTTTAAAAACTAAAGAAAAATTAAATTTCTAAAATTAATGTGATCATGTGACAATAATTTAGAAATTTCAGAAATGAAGATGCTCTCATAACACCAAAAATTGAAACTCTCATTCCAAGCATCTGATGCTAATTATACATCAAATTAGTAACTGGGAACATCAAATAGAAACATCGCTATGGTTGTATCTGTTGGTGCAAATTCAGCTGCAATTAAATCATCTTTAATCTATAAATAAATTCCTTATCTCGACTAGGAGCAGATGTTTTTTTTTTTTTTTTGGATAAAAACTAGGAGCAGATGTTGTCAGAGGGAACCTAATATATGCACTTATATAAGCATGAATGGTGGAATTTTTGGTTCGGACCATGTGAAGCGCTAGCAAATAGAGAAAAATATAAAGTAATTTTTTAAGATCAATCTTGTTTAACTTGTTAAAAATGAAGATAAACAAACAAAAGATAGTTGCTCATTTTACATGGCAATATTACATTTGAACTTAAAATACTAAAACATGAATTTTAACAGATTAAATTAAATTACATCCTTTTTCAAACACATCAAACAAGCATTTCCAAAATAAAGCTGATCACACCTCTCCACCAGAATCACCAGCTCTAATCACGTACAACACGTGACTTGCTGGCTCAACCAAAACCCCTACAGTGTCATGCTTTGTTACAGACTTACAGTTACAAGAACAAAATAAAAGGAAAAATATATGATTATCCCAAATCAACGTCCCTCTTGACAAAAAAGCATTTTGAAAAGATAACTACATGAGATCTGTATGCAGTGATAGTTTTGCTAATTGAAGAAAGATACACAAATGACACTTTAGGTAGCGGTTGCTCAACTTCCCAATTTTTTTCTTTTTGCAACCTTCTTTTCAACTGAATTTAAATGTAACCACAACTGCTCATTTACGAACCAGCATATCTTTCGCTCACGAGCAACATATATGTAAGAGGTAAGCATGTTGGAAACTTTTATATTCATTAATGATTTGCATACAATGCATACAATGTTTCCGGAAAATAAAACAATCATACATTATTTTAGGAATTATGAAATTACTGAGTGAGAGCAACAGAACAATTTTCTCCTTGCATTAGTAAAACGATCATAGATTATTTTATGAGAACTACAAAAAAGAACCTAGGACCACAACTCAATGTCCATACACTTCCATTTTTTCAGAAAAGAACTCACCTGTTGAACAACACCATGGACATGCAAAAGCAGAAGTTACTGCACATATAGGAATAAAAGCGACTGGTTGAGAAACAAAATCCAGTGCACTACTAGAACATCAGCTACACAAACATGGCCCAATCTTGAACCATTATCTCAGCATCTGACGTGGATTTCTTCATAGCACCTTCCCAAATAACCCTTAGCATAACTATTCTTTCAGTTTATCAAAATAAGAACACAATAATATATAGGACGTCGAGTTAGCTTTATTTCTTCAGAATCATCTGCTCAAAGTTCACTGGCAACACAACCAAAGTACCCAATAAAGTAAAACTTACAACAGCATTTATTGCAGAACTAGAAGCTGCCATCATTTAAATCAAGACTGTATGATAGCCCCATTATTATCAACCTTTTGGCGCTTAGCCGATGGTTCTCCGTTGTTCGACTCCAGTGGCTCTCCGCCATTTTCATCACCATTGAGGACATTTGAACCATAAATAGAAACATGTTTGCTAGTGATCTGTCTACCAGCTCTAACCTTTGGGCCCCAATTCTTCTCTGGATTGGGAAGAAACCGTTTAACCTTTTTGACTTGTGCTTTACTCAGTGATGCAACTGCCCTAGAGAAGTTTCCCTACATTAATGGAAAGGAGGAAGATAAGGTCAAAAACCCCATTGTTATAACAAAAAATATCAGCTTTTAGTGCATACATACTGAAACTCAGACTTGTGTGTCAGTTGCACAACAACACCTCCCACTATCTCCCAAACCCACCCCAGAGGTGTCCTATTCTGCTATTGCGCAACACCATCCAGCGTAGGAGTGGACAGTCCATATCGACCGCCAATTTCGAATCAACCGCCAGCGATGAAAATCGGGGGAGTCTTAAAAACTTTGGCACGAATTTTGATGCAATCAAAGAAGATCGGACGGCCCACGTGCTGCGCTATACGGTATAGTGCAATAGCAGATTCGGATTCAAGATAGAGAGGGGTTTAACCGAAAATAGGAAACATAGATGATCCATACACATCCAAGTCAATTGAGAGCACAAGGATCAGTGGAATGGCAATTATCTCAGGAAAACAAGGGATTGTTAGAGTTTGCAAGTGCATACAGCAATGTTGACGCTAAATCATACTTGTATTTTGGGTTCTTTAGAGAGAATGACAGATCCAGGATGATCAGGTGGCTGCGCTTTGATGGGATGGTTCTTGACCCAGCACCGCATGATGTCCCAGATGACTTCCATGGGCGCATCAGACTTGAGCCCAAGAGGGTTCACATGGCTACCTGATATACGGTAACCTGCATTTAGCACTGCAGAACGAAACATCACCGCGGAAGGGGAGGTACACTTCAGGGTTGCGCACAGATTATGAAGACTAACAAACAAGGGAACATCATGCAACTCCTGCATTTTAACATACACACTTCATTTTTACACAATTACTATGAGTGGTGCACATGTAGATGGACTAACATGAGCCCCAGCCAGGCCTAGTTAGGTGCAGGCCTGTTTGTGAAGGTGATATGAAATGAACGTGCAATTTGAAACAAGTTGTGAAAAGATCAGGCCTTGGAGTAATGCCAAGTTCAGGGTTATTTCTATTTCAGAGGTATTGGGTCATATGAGATTTAGGGTAAGTTGGGTTATTGCACTCAAAACATAATCAACTGATATTCTTTGTAGGTTACAGTGGTGATACAAGGTATAGTTTTTTAGTCTGGGGTCTGGACGAACTGATTGATTTTTTTTCCTTATGCAAGATTGTGCTAGGTTTAATGTATCTAATGTGGCCAATCAACATTACTACACATTAACTTTAGTATTTGGAATTGTAATACTTGAATAGAAATCCAGGAAACACTTGCTTTTAGTACAAACAGGGAGAAGACGAGATATATAATAAAGAACTTCTGAAAGAGTTGTAAACAGTACCTCTGAAATGGTTGTCAGAACTGCAAGAATCTTCTCATAAGCAGGATATCTCTCTTGCATAGATTTAACATTTTCCAAAATAGAAAGAACCCAATCTTGGTCATGCATTGGAGCTGACCATATGGGTCCACCCATGTTAAATCTCTTTCCGCAATCTGCACACTCTTGCGGGACCACGGGACCAAAACCCGGATAATGTTTAACTGAGTTATTCTATTTTTTCCATAGGAAAACATAAAAAAGAATGAATGTTAGATAATAGAGTGGGAATGAGGTTTATCATGCTGATAAAAGCATTGTATCACTGGGTTTTCTGTTAATGACCATTTCATCATTGATTCTGTTACTTCATAGTATTCCTGTTTTGGTTGCAAATTAGTGAATTACATTTGGCACCTAAAAGCCATTATTACAATTTTTATTCTATGGATGGTGGTATGAATATCAAACCCCAAATTCAGAGGAAAAGTAATGTTTCAAGGACCAAACTGAGAAGCACTAACAGTTGAGACCTTAGAGTAATCATTAATCAAACATGTTAACGTTGTGTACCTTAGTAACAACCCTTCCAACGGTTTGAAGATGATAAGAGTCACACCCAATACATTGATATACATATGAGAGCTTGAGAGGGGCGTTCTTTATTTCACCTGCTGAGCTGTAGTATTTGAGTGGAAAATGGAAATCAAATTTTAGCGGATAATCATGAAACAAGCCTCTCAATATCACAAAAAGAAGAAGCAATATTATGTGATACATATCATTCGGGAAGCCTCAACTCAATGGTGAGAGACTGGAGGTATATTACAGAGCATCTTTCAATTATTAGAAGATTTTATGTATAAACAATAACCAGTGTTCTAAGGGGAGATGCATGATATTTGGCACATTAATCATACAAGGTGCAATTTCACATACCCTAATAAGTCTTAAAAACATCATGTATTCTACTAATAGAGCCAATTTTTTTACATAAATCATACAAGAATAGAAAATATCAGATGTTTCCCAAATTAAGCATTATACAATCTTCCAGACCGCCCATCTTATTTATGTGTATTACACTTCCATACAAATGTACAGCCCGAAAGGATGATCAGTAACTGAAGAACATTTTCAAAATAAAAACATGAAACAATATTTATTAGATTAGATAAACTCACGTAAATATCCTGACAAATACTCGGATGTAGAAGTCCATATGTACAGAAAGAACAGGTACTATGTATCGTTTGTACCGATTAGCATGACTCTGAAAAAATCATATAAATATTAAACAATTGGTACCAAATAAAATTATGTCACATGTGAAAAGAAAAAGAAAAAGAAAAAAGTGTATATTATGCTTTTATACCAATAACAACTTCTAGCTCTATAGAAGTACTTCTAGTTCTATAGAAAGTCTGACTGATAGTTGACGGGAATTATTTGGATCATATTGTTTGTGTTTCCAGCTAAAAAGAGCAGATTGCGGTCTCGTTGAGGCAGCTTCAGAGTTTTAAAACGTGCTTGATGCTTGCACATCAAGTAGGAAAATAAAGTTTGACAAGGGAAACCACAGAAGTCATAATTGTGTCCTCTCAGTTAGGTATCAGATTGCAGTCAAATTGCTCCTGGGTGTATAACCTTGCATTTGCTTTCCTTGCAATTCAGAAATGAAAAAAGGTATATAGGAAAAACAGCAACCCTTGGAACTCAGATGTTACATCACTAGACAAAGCGGAAGCCTTGAAGGGACTAAAAGTTACCAGATTTATGGAGGTAGATCATACAGATACAAAACATAAATACCATCAAATTAATAATGGAAATACCTCAATGCTTGCGAGGAGGATTCTCAAAGCCATCTCATGGCAATACTTGCCTTTTACTGGATAAGAGCCATACCTAATATACCAAATAAAAATATCAGTAGAGGAGGAGGGTTGTGATAAGCTTGGCGAGCCAACATAAAAGTTCAGTCAATCTTATGAAAATGACATCCAATATGGGCTTCATTTCTAGCCTGCCCCTACTAGTTTGGAACAAAAGGCTTTGTTGTTGTTGTTGTTTGTTGTTGTGCAATCTTTGAAAAGCTTGCTTTCAGTAAAGAAATATGTAGGCCACAAAGAAGGACAATCTATAAAAAGCGTGCTTGTAAAGGAATATATCTTTGAGATCTCACTTGGAATAGCAGACTTCAGCACTAGTGCCACAAAGAACTGCCATGTCAGTGGCAGTGCACATCAGGATACCACCATCTGACACCGATTGTACAGCTGAATCCAAGAATATTGAAGGTGACCCATAAGGATCGATATCAACCTACATATCCAAGCATACCATATATATTCTTATACACAAGGAATATATTGGAACAAACCAACAAGAAACTTGATAAATATTTAAAAACAAACTGGATAGCAAGAGGCCACAGTAATATCCGAATGAAAGACTAAAAACTTATTGAGGAAATGTATTATTATTCGGGTAAAAGGAGTACATTTAATAATCATTTTTTGTTAAAAAGAAAACTTCATAGTTGATGCTACAGATAAATAGATCTTATACATACCACATCAAATTCTTTGGGATGAGTAAGCATATGAACTCTAGCATCAGCCTGATGAGCTTCGACTTTTGAAGAAGCCACAGCTCCATTAAATTCTATATTTTTTTTGCATGCTTCTACAGAGGCTAAAGACAACAACAATAAACTCAATTAAAATTTGTTTTGTTAATTGGATCCTAAGTTCTTGTGCATACCAGATGACAAACCAACATTATGATGGGGATCCCTTGCAGTCATATAGACAAAGCACTAGATAATAAAAGGGCAGTCCAGTGCACGTAGTTCCAACTTTCGCGGGGTCTGGGGAAAGGTCGGACCACTTTGGGGTCTTCGTACGCAGTCTTTCCTTGCATTTCTGCAAGAGGCTGTTTCCACAACTTGAACCCGTGACCTGCTGGTCACAAGGCGACAGCTTTACCGCTGCGCCAAGGCTCCCCTTCAAAATATATTCTTTTCCCTACAGAATTTGCCCTATGACTGAGCTATTCTTTCTTCCTTATATTGTACAAGAGCAAAACCAAATTAAGTTCATTTAATTGGTGAACGTGTTTTCATGTCTTGCTAATTGTCATTTAAGAATCCTGAAATTCGGGGTTTGGAAGGCTAAAATTACTAACACAGAACAAGTAAGAGAAAGAGGGAGGAAGGAGAAAGAGAAGATGTAAGGAGAAAAATACCTTCTTCAATATCTAGGGCAACAACTTTTTCAATTCCTTCTACTTCACGTGCATATCGCAGAGCTCGCAGTCCTGAGGCAGACAAAGCCTGCAATTTGAAAAGTTCTTTAAAACTCTCAAAGAATTAAGAATTAAACAGAAACTATAATAGTACTAGGTCAAGTCATTAATAAACCCCAGACCAGAGTTCAGATCTGAGAGCAAGGATCAGTTTGCTTCTGGTTCAAAGGAAAACTGAGATTTGGCACGAGTACACAAAACATGAGTGGCTCAAGCCAGTGAAGATCCTTGGTTGATATTGGTATAGCAATCTCGGTCCAATAATGACCTCATAAAATTAAGGATGACATAATGTCCCGTTTCTCCGAGTGGCATTCCCAGGGGACCAGCCAGCTAGAGCGATCCAATTCATAGATAGAAAAAAGGGGGAGTTGTTTGTTTCTAATTAATATCTCCAACCCCTCCTAGCCACTCTATATCTTTCAAATCTAGCTTACCTCTAGAATAACAGGTGGCTGGATATCTCCGCTCCTTTTCCAACTTGAGGTTTTCTTTCCATCATTGACTGCTACATCCGCCTCCTTTTCACCTTCACCATTCACTTTGTCCGGTTGAGGCACTGCTGGTTCAGCTTTCCCTTCTTCATTTGAAAGCGCAGAAACAGCTTTATCCTCTTCCACGGCCCTTTGTTCTGATTTTTTCTTCCTTTTATTCAGCATTGCCTCATGCTCCTCCTTTCTCTTCTCAATAAAGGTTCTTAAAACAGCAATTGACATATCTCTGTTATTGACCTAATTAAAAAAATCCAGTTCTAGTCAAAGTGAGAAATTGCAATTCTGAACAACTGCACTGGAACACTTCTAGATCAATATAGTAACAGTTACCACTTCAGAGTTGAAGATTGAACAACAATCACATACAAATACCAATGACTTAATTGCAAGACGAGGCATGCCATACTAATTTCATAGCACACCAATTTGCCTGGTACCACATATAACACAGACGATGGCAAAATTTTCAATTTCAAACAGGACTTTGATCAGACTTTGCCATTTTCGAAAAGTACAGAAAGTAAGAAAAACTGTCAAACTGGATTCATGACAACTATAGATAACACCTGGGCAATGTATAGATATACCTGGGCCTTATTGAAGAAAACGGTATTGCTTGTTTGCATCAGGATTTGCGCTTCTCCTTCCCTGACAACTGTATAACCCTCTGGAATCTCCGTTGCATCCGCCATGGTTCAAATTCAATCGAAGGAAGAGAATAACTTATCACGATAGATATATTAACTTAACTGTGTGTTGGGGTATAACCGCTTATTGGCCTGTGGAGAGATTTACTGGTATCGACCTCGTCTCCCTCACGCGTCTCCACGAGCGAATGGTTTTGGAAACCGAATTGCTAAAAGCCTAAAACCCTAGTTCAGCGCAGTTGGAAGAATTCTCCTAGACCCGGTCTTGTGGAACGGAAAGACTTGAAAGTTGAAAATGTGTTTCGTCCTCCGTAAGGGCCTCTTCGGCATAATTTACTGTTCATATGAGAAGAAAAAAAATTTATTGAAGTGAATTATTTTTTTCTCATGAGCACAGTAAACTCAGTTCAATTCTCGCATCTGTTCCCACACACGAGAAGTAAACGAATGGGCCCTAAATGTTTTCTCGGGAACGAAAGTCTCCGCTGCACTTTTTTTGTGCTAAATTTTTTTCCGATCAAGACCGTTGAATCAGAATTTAATGGTTCTGATTTAATATTATAAATTTTTTTTAAATTATATAAGTGATGGTCGACTGTTCTGATTAAGTGTAGCCCTCTTACTACACTTTTTTCTCCCAAAATCATATCAATAACGATCAAGTGTCGATTTCTAATCCGACGGTTCTAATTAAGTGCAGCCCTCTGCTGTACAAAAAAGTGCAGTAGAGAATACGGGTCTTGTTTTCTTGTTTTCTCGGGGTGAGCGACGGTAGTTTTCTGTTCCATTCCGGTGATGCTATTAAGACATCAATCCTTCCTAAAAATTCCAAGGTTTTTAAACTAATATGCAATGCATTAGAGCATCTCCAACATATGTATCAATTGTTTTTGTAATTATTATATTTATATTATTGTTTATTAGTGTGAAATTCGAAATTTTTTGAATCATTTTATAATCCAAATAAATGTACATACGACAAAATAACTGTTATTTGTAAATAAATAAATAAAACAAAAGAATAAACATAAATAAACAAGTGTGCATAATTAAGGACTAAATAATTTTTTTTCCTACAAAATAAAGTTTATATGTGTTACATATATACAAAACACTATTTCAAATAAATACTAATCAAATATATACAAAATTTCCAATTCTTAAACAATTAAATAAGCAATTTTAACTAATTTAATAACTTAGATTAAAGTTTTCTAAGTCAAAATGCGTGTAATGAGTCACGTGACCTATTTCAAGAAGCAAGCCATCTGCCACGCGAATTCCTGCATGAATCCAGCCTCAAACCATCCAAAAACAATTAAATAATTTCAGAAAACTTAATTAATTTTTGGTGCTTCAACCATGCATGACCCAACGAGTCATGTCTGTTTATTGCAACAATAAACAACATGAGAGGTCACAGGGAAGGGCCACAAGTCGGATCCCACTACCCCCACTCATTGCTCTCTTCTCATTTTTTTGTGCCAAGATCTGTGCACCATTGTGCAGCGGGTCGAATTGCTCTATTGCTTTTAGTACTTGCTTGATTAAGATTTTAGCTAAGTGATTAAGGTCTAAAAGTTTGAATTGAAATTGATAAAACGCTTTCGCAATCGTGTTTGACCTTAGGATAACAAAATATCAGGACTCAGGTATGATCTCGATACCATGCACGGTAGGGACGATGTAGATTCCAAGTGCCATGACTGACCAAGGGGCCGGTGTTAATTTAATGCCTAAGGCCATTTATGACAAGATTGGTGTTGGAACCATCATACCAATTAATCCAATCTAATTTTCGTTGCAATTAGCCGATGGTTCAACCAAGCAATCGGTCAGAGTTATTAGAGATTTGCCAATTTTGTTTGACAAATTCTTGATACCTTGTGATTTCATCATTGCAAAGATGAAAGTAGAATCTCAAGTACTTTAATTTTGGGTAGACCCTTTTTGACTACTGTCGATGCGGTAATTGATGTGAAAAATAGGATACTTACCTTGCATGTTGGCAACAAATGAGTTGTTTTTAATGCAAATAACAAAGTTCCAGAATTTTGTAGCGAAAGCTCTCATTTCAGGAATAATATTAAGATGGGTGAAAGCTCTCACAACACCGATTATAGTGACATCACGAGCACTAATCCATCGCGAGAAGGAGCAACTTAGGACAAACCCGAGCCAACATCATGCACACGATTCGATTGTGATTCCACCCAGTACACTGACTCTGATCTTGATTACAACTCGGACGACTCGAGAGAATGGGACACCATGGATGAGTCGGATGAAAAATGCGACCAACTCGGTGTCTTGGAGCCAGAGGACAAAGAAGCATTGCAGAACTCATCGAACTTGTTCGACGTTGAGGCACTCATCGCCAAAATGGGGAAAATCAAGTTTGAGTTCGAAAAGCAACTCCAAGAGACAATAGCATCGCACATGATCGTACGAAAACCAGTTACATAATCAATTGAAGGAAGAAGAGCATCTTCCTTACCGAAGAACAAATCGGCTAAAAGAAATGATGTAAAGCTCGAGACATTAAACGAGCGCTTCTTGGGAGGCAACCTAAGGCTTTTATCTTTTTTAGCATTTTTTATTTTTGCATATTTAGATTAGGTAATTTAATTTGGAAAATTTTGAAAATTACCAAAAAAAATAGATAGGTTTAAATTTAAAAATTTCCTTTCTGTTGTTTGCAGTTTTTAGGTTGCATATGTCTATATTTAGGATTATATGCATGAATAAAGCAATAAAATTTGAAAATCCAAAAAAATTGCGCTGACTACGACTGTAGTCAATCCTATTACGACCGTAGTGGTCCTTGACAGAGAACTGCAAATTTAGGTACTTAACATTTTTTGGATTATGCATGTCATTACGGTCGTAACCTATGATTACTACGACCGTAGCCACGTCAGGAGGAGGCCATAAGGTTGCGGATTGTTGAGTTGCCAATATATTACGATCGTAGCCACAAGCCATTATGGCCATAATGGATTAAAGAGGACCTTGGAACTTGGGCAGACAAGTGAAACAGTCGGAATTCTAGTATTATGATCATAGCCATCGGTCCCTACTTTTATAATGGGATCCTAAGATCAAGTGCTAGTGCGAAAGCATGTTTGACAATTACAATTCAAACATTTAGATCTTAATCACCTAGCTAAATTCACAAGCAAGCAAATACTAATGCAATTTAGCAAATCAATATAATAAAGTGCAAGTATAGTAAAGAGAGAGAGAGAGAGAGAGAGAGCAAAGAGCAAGGAAACACAATAACACAAGAGAGAGAGAGAGAGAGCAAAGTGCAGCACGAAGAAAACCAGATGAAGTACACAACCAACAAACTTGACTACGATTGTAGTCACCACTTTCCAGAGAGGCACATTTTCGAAACAACCAATTTCTGCCAAAATTCGACCATTACGGTCGTAGCCACACTGGTTAAGGCCGTAATCCTCATCTTCCAAAGAGCAGAGAACTTCGATAGTTAGCCAAAATCTGGAGCATCAAAGGCCATTAAGATTGTAGTCACATGACTACGACTGTAATCTTCGTAGACAACACAAAAAACCAACTCAAAGATAATTTCTTCTCTGACTACGATCGTAATCACATTGATTATGGCCGTAATCAAAGTCGACAAAATAATTATTCTGCCATTTTTAGGGGTTTTCGCGTGGTTATTTCAGAATTTTAGGATTTAGTATATATTGGGGTTCCAGAATAGATGAAAATGTTATATTCCATTACATACTTTTAGAAAGAGAAAAAGAGGTCTAGAGAGAGAAGAAGGAGGAGGAGAAAGCCTTGTACATCGACGTCATCTTCACTTGGTTTATTTTTTCTTTCTTTTACTTCTTTTAGAGAACTACTTGATTGTATGTATCTAGCCATGTTGGGCTAGTTCTCTTTAGGTTTTCTAGGGGTTACTTGAAACTTTGTTGTATCTTACTTGGTTTTATTTCATCTTGTCATATACTTGTGCTTGTTTCAATTGCTTATGATCTTGATCAATCGCATAACTTAGGATTTAATTTTTGTAATTGACAAATTGAATTGTTAGATTCCGACCACAAGTAGTAAAGTAGATAATAATCTAAGTATCGATACTTGACGATTGTTACATATAGGCTTAAACTAGTTAATTTGAGGAATTGTATCAAGTACTAAGAGGTGAATTGTAATTGTTTAAGTTAATTAGGACAATTAGATCTTAATGAACTTATAATAGGATGATCAAGTATCGAGAGCTGAAAATTATTCTAGTTTAGATATGATGTTAATATAGAGATATCACTTAATACTAAAACTTGTGAATTGCGCATTCATAGTACAAACCAATCATTTACAACCCAAGTAGATATCAACAAAGTGGATAATAAATCTTAGGAACCCTAAGTCTCTCATCTTGTTATTTCCAAAACTTGTGCATTTTTTCCTTAGTTTAATTTAGATTAAAACTTCAAAATCAAACAAACATCAATTTTTTTTACATTTACTTTTAATTACTTAAATTGAAATTACTTGATTGAAGAAACGAAAATCTAAATTGTCTCTGTGAAAACAATTCTTAAATATTACACGACAACATTATATACTTGCAAACGAATTGATATCATTAGAATTAATCACTTGAATACAAATCCACGCATCAGTGACTCCATCACAGGATCTGATATCTTATTCAATACATATTAATATAGTATTACAAGTACGTGCTTTTAAACACAATTTTTAACACATTAACATGTACTAACATGATAAACCAAGTGTCTAACACGTCAGGTGTGGACACATAACACACACCACACATGCGTGTATTTTGAAATATGCATTATTACGTAGTGACTCGTGTTGAAATATGCAATAATATTTTGAAACACGTCGCCACACGCATTGTCTCACACACAACCACTTCGAATCGTTTTGAGCACATATATAACACGTTGAAAATGTTTTAGATATTTTCTCCAATTTTCGAATTGTTAGCTATTTTTTATTTTTCATTTTTTTTATCGTAAGTTATAAATGTTGACACACGATCGATACGCGCTACACGAAGTGTTACAAGTGTCAGGTATGATAAAGGAATTTGAAAATTTTGACACTAATTAATACACACTTCTTAACACATCGATACTTGCTAGGGGAATATTTCAGTTGTCAGATAGGAGTAAGACAAGAAGATCCTTTATCCCCCTTTTTCTTCATTTTAGTGGCAGACTGTCTTAATAGTATACTAAAAAAAGCTCAACAAAATGATAAGTTACAAGGATTTGGAAAATTTAATATTAATAGTTCTGTATTAAACCTACATTTTGCATATGATACCTTATTATTTCTTGAAGCAAACCTAGAATATATAGAAAATCTTAAATGGATATTAATAGCTTTTGAAGATATATCAGGTTTAAAGATCAACTATGATAAATGTGAAATGATCCCATTAAACCTAGATGAACAAGAAACAACTATCATAACTGACTCAATAGGATGTAAAATAGGAGATCTACCACTTAAGTATCTAGGTGTTCCACTTAGTGGAAAAAAATTGTTAATAAAAGATTGGAATTCCTAATAGAGGAAATTGAAAAAAAAAAGTTGCAAGGATGGAAAGGTAAGCTTCTATCAATAGGAGGAAGATTGACACTATTAAATGTTGTTATGTCAGCAATTCCTTTATATTGGATGTCAGTATATAAGATCCCAATTGCTATTAGGATTAGAATAGACAGATTAAGAAGAAATTTTTTTATGGTTAGGAAGGAGTACAACTAAGAAAAAAATAGCATTAGTAAATTGGAATACAATTTGCAAACTAAAGAAAAATGGGGGTTTAGGAGTTTTAAACTTAGATCAAATGAACAAAGCATTGCTGGCAAAATGGCTTATCCATTTTATGTTGTGTCTAATAATGTCTTCGTATTTGTCGATTTGCAAAATAATCTTGAATTTTACCGTGTTTGTGTGTTTTGAGCTGTGTTGCAGGGACTATATTGTGAAATTGGAAAATTGGACATGCAACTTAAAGACATGAGCATGGGGAACTAGATTCATGAAGATTTAAATAGGTTTAAATTAATCAATATGTAAATTTGGCTTGTTTAGCATAATTGAGCTTGAGAAAATCCTTTTCAGAACTTAACCGTTATAACGGTTAGCTCTTGTGATAAAATTCTCCGAGACCAGTCCAAATTAATAGCCTTTTCCAGATCCAACCGTTATATAACGATAAGCAACCGTTATAACGGTTAATTCAATTGTCCAACTTGATCATTTCTCAAACCCAAAATTCTGTTACAAATCCAACCGTTATATAACAGTTCATAAGCGTTATAACGCTTAGTTCAGTCGATAAGCTTGATCATTTCTCAAACCCAAAATTCTGTTACAGATCCAACCGTTATATAACGGTTCATAAGCATTATAACGCTTAGTTCAGTCGATATATTTAATCATTCCTCAAACCCAGATATTTTGGTTCCAGATCCAACCGTTATACAACGGTCGGTAACCGTTATAACGGTTGGTTCAATTAACAAACTTGAAAATTCCTCAGACCTTAGAATTTTGGCTTCCAGAACCAAGCGTTATATAAAAGTTGCCAACCGTTATATAACGGATAGTTCATATGCTCTCAGACTTTCGAATCGTTGACCTAACCGTTATAACGGTTGTGTAGTGTTATAACGGTTAAACCCCAAAAACTTTGTTTTGGAAAGAATTTGGTTGTTGGTTTATAAAAGCCTGATTTTTCTTGCTAAATCTAATTCTTCAATTGCAAAAACTGAAAACCCTAGCACCAGCCTCCATTGTTGTGATATACCAAGCTCTTGATTAACTTCAAAATACTCAAGCTCAAAAACTGTAAATTAGCCAAATCACTTGTGTAATTGAGAGATCTTGTAGCTCTTATTCATCTCTTGCTTTTGTGCATCTTCAACGGGTCTAGGCTCTAACTTTCGTGTGTAAAGAGCAAGATCTCGACCTTTATAAAGAATACTATTTGGTGCTAGTTCAAACGGCTCGATCCTATTACCAAGTGAGGGGATCGGGAGTCCTGAAGACGTAGGCTCGTCAATGGCCGAACTTCGTTATCATATCGGTGTCAAGCGTCTTCAATTTTGTTTGACCGTTCTTAAACTCATCTCTTTTAATTTTCTGTGATTTGTTTGCTAAAATTGCTAACGTGTTGGAAATTGTATCAATACTTGAAATTGAATTGTGCCTTTTAGTAAGATAAACCTAGAAATTGCATTGTGAACCTATTCACCCCCCTCTAGGTAAATCAAAGTGGTATTAGAGCACGTTGAGTTTGCTCACTAGAATTGATTTTAGTTTACAAACCAAGATCCAAGTATGGCCACGTATAGACATGTCAAGGAACCTCCGGTTTTAGGTGCAAATTACAAAAAAAATTGGACATTGGAAACGTTGTATGGTGAACTACCTTGAGATATGTGACCTTTTGGATGTTATAGTGGATAAGTATGTACCAATATACAACACCGAAACCGATAAACTCGATATCATGTGCCTACCAAAGAAAAAGAACAATGATGCCGCCGTTAATGCCATCTTGTCATCCGTTAGTGAAACGATAGCTCCAATATTTGGTAACCTTAATAATGCTCATGACATGTGGCAAGTCATACTAAAACGGTACGAAGGTAATGACCAAATCAAACGGAACAAGGTGGATGGTTTAGACACTAGATATGAAAATTTTAGAATTGAAGAAAATGAGAGCATCGAGGATATGTACCATAGGCTCACTATTCTCATTAATGAATTTATTGAAATGGGTGAACCCTTAACTAACAACAAGATTGTAGGTAAGCTCTTTTGTACGATGATTGTGAGGCCCGATTGGCAAGGTTTTGTTGGAGTGCTCGAGGTGGTGAACGGGAGAAATGCGAAGCCATTCACATCGGATGAGATATACACCTCATTCCGGTCCTTTGAGGAAACTCTCAAGCAAACCTCTAACAAAAATCAAGGAGGCAAGGCAATCGCTTTTCCGGCACAAAGCTCCAAGTCGAACAACCCCTCGTTTGCTCACTCTCGACCAACAAGTGACAATCCTTTCAAAAACATGAGACAAGATCATGAGAAAGAAGCACAAGTCCTAGCTAAGATGTTGCAAGGTCTATTTGCTTTTGAGAAGAAATACAATGCCAAGCGAGAAATAAAGGGCAAGAAGGTGGTGTGTGCCATGTGTGAAAGAGAAGGACATACCATCCACACGTGCTATAAGATTTTCTGCAAATGAGGTCTCAAGACGATGAAGAGAGGCAAGAGCGAAAAGGGCATGCAAAAAAGGAGGGTTACAAGGGCAAAAAGAAGCCTAAAGCAATGCACGCCGATAGATGAAATCATAGTGAAGATGAAGAAAGCGAGGAATCCGAAGTTGAGGTCGAAGAGGAGAAGAAGGTGAACTACTCACTAATGGCTATTTGTGATGAAGAGTCTAACTCCACCGACATTGATTCCATTATAGCTAGCAACAACATCTCCAATCCAACAACAATCGAGATCCTCAAAAGCACCATTCTAGCCAAAGTAAAGAAGCTCAAAATTAACTCGGAGAATGAGAAGGAGACAAAGTCGATTGAAGAGGCAAGCACTTCATCTCTTAAGAAGGAGGCAAAGGTATATCAAGACTCAAAAAAAAATTATTTCTAAGCCAACGTGTACCTCATCTCTTTGTTTGAGTGATGATGATGATGAGGATGATGATGAGAACCTACTCGATGATACAAGCATTTTATCTAATGAGAAATCCCTAAAAATTGAAATTGTTAGGTTGCATAAGCTTCTTATTGAGACTAACCATGAGTTAATGAGAAAAGAAAGCGTAATTGCCAGGTTAAATAACAAAATACTCACACTTGAATTAAAGGTAAAAGAAGGTAACTTGAAAAATGATAAAATATCACCAACAAGTGGCTCAAGAGTTTTCGGGTCCACTAGTGTATTGAGTAGTGACACTAGGAGGGATCTAAACAAAATGTTTGAGGGACAAAAACCCAACGACAAGTCGGGTCTTGGATACAAAAAAGGTGCATCCCCTTTTCAATCCAACTCTCAACAAAAGCCTAAAGTGAAAGGAAAACAAGCTCAAATATTCAAGGGCAAAAGTAAAAAAACAACCAAAACATAATAGTAGGTCAAACTATGCTTTTAGGTATAGGTTTAATAATAGTCCTTATGCCAAAAGCAAACTGGAACCTAGATACAATTACTTTAATCCTTCTTGGTCAAACAATACCTACCATAGGGCACCAAACGGTTGGACATACAAACCAAAAGATAAAAATCTTGCCCAAATTGGTTCTCAATATAATGAGAAACCAAGAGTTGTTTTCCGACAAACAAACGATATGAAAATCACTAAAATTCAAGAATTAAAATATGACTATCAGATTCGATTCGTTAAATTAAACAAAATTCCTGCAACCAAAGCATTTTGCAATTATTGTTGTAAGAACGGTCATATATCATTGGAATGTGAATATCGAAAGAGAGGAACCTTGGTTGCTTGGGTTCCCAAAATTAGGAATTAATAACATAATCGAAAAACTCTCCACGTATTACCAAGCCAAATCTTTAGGGAGGGTTTATACAAAGTATATATTAGTATGTTTAACTACTAATATATTCTTATAGGTTTGTTTGACGTCAACTCATAGAGAAAATGCTTGAATCATCGATAATGGATGCTCTCATCATATGATCGGTTCAAGTTCTAACTTTATTTCGTTAAAACCATACAATGGTGGTTCGGTAACCTTTGGAAGTAACCAACGAAAAAGCAAGATTATCGATATAGGGTCTATTGGAAACCAACATTTAACCATCTCAAACGTATACCTAGTAGATGGCCTAAATTTCAATTTACTTAGTGTAAGCCAACTATGTGATGCCGGTTATTACGTTAAATTTGATAACCACAATTGTCACCTAATGTGGTCCAAAACAAACGAAGAGGTGTATCAAGGTGAAAGACAAAGCGGTGTATATTACCTATATTTAAATGATTTTAGACAAGATGAGATTTGTTTAAATGCTTTGACTAATTAATCATGGCTTTGGCATAGAAGATTAGCATATTTAGGTGCAAGTTCAATTAAGAAGCTCATTAGACATGAACTAGTTAGAGGTCTTCTATTGAACAAAATCAACTTGGATGGAGTTTGCGACGCATGCATTAAAGGTAAACAAGTAAAATCTAGCTTTACTCTCAAGGATGAGGTATCCACCGACAAACCTTTACAATTGATACACATTGACTTGTTTGGACCGATTAGCATACCTAGCTTGACCAAAAAGAGGTACGTATATGTTATTATTGATGATTATAGTAGATACACATGTGTCATGTTTTTAAAGCACAAAAGTGAAATGTTTGAAAATTTTGTTGATTTTTGCAATAGAGTTGAGAACGAAAAAGTGTTAAAGATTAAAATAATTAGAAGTGATCATGGAGGAGAATTTAAAAATGTCAAGTTTGACGAATTGTGTTCAATTAGGGGATATAAACATGAGTACTCGACCCCTATAACTCCTCAACAAAATGGTGTAGTAGAAAGGAAAAACCGTACCCTACAAGAACTTACTCGTACAATGCTTAATGACTTCTCGCTACCGAAATTTCTTTGGGCCGAAGCGGTGAATACCGCATGTCATGTAATTAATAGGGTAGGTTATTTAATGACCTTTGGTGCAAAGTGTTTTGTTCTTGATGACTCTCCCAAAATCACCAAATTCGACTCAAAATCAATTGAAGGAAACTTGGTAGGTTATTTAATGACAAGTAAAGCATATAGAGTCTATGTACCAACGTCAAAAATTGTTATTGAGTCAATTAATGTGAAATTTGATGAATTTACTAATGCTTGGGCCAAGAAATGTGATCTTGATATTGTAGGTGTGGAAGCCTCCGGTTTAGATTCTCACCTTCAAGAACAAGGACAAAAAGCGATCATATCCATGGACAACATGACACGTGTGGAAAACGAACAACAAGGAGATGATACTCATATCGCTTCGGAACAAGTAGATGAACCCGAGCAAAATAAGCATGAGAACGATAACGCTCAAGAAGGAGACATTGCATCAACGGAGCAACCCGAGTATCAAGTACCTCAAGACCTAAGGGAAGTGACCTCTCATCCCTTAACAAATGTAATTGGTAACCCTAGGGATGGTGTTAGAACTCGGTTTCATCTAAACCAAATGATTGGTAATTGTGCATTTGTATCTCAAATTGAACCAACAAATTTAGAACAAGCTTGTAAAGATGCCGATTGGATTTGTGCCATGCAAGAAGAATTGAATCAATTTGAACGTAATAGAGTGTGGGAACTCGTACCAAAACCTAAAAATAGAGGAATAATTGGAACAAAATGGGTCTTTCGAAATAAAAAAGGATGAAGAAGGAAACGTTGTTCGTAACAAAGCTAGATTAGTAGCACAAGATTTTAGACAAAAAGAAGGGTTGGATTACGATGAAACTTCCGCACCCGTTGCTAGACTAGAATCTATTATAATGCTCTTGGCATATGCCTCTTATAAAGGCTTTACCCTATTTCAAATGGATGTCAAGAGTGCATTCTTGAATGGATTCATACAAGAAGAGGTTTACGTACACCAACCACCCGATTTTGTTGATCCAAACTTTCCCGATCATGTATATAGACTTGATAAGGCTCTCTACGATTTTTAATAAGCTCCTCGAGCTTGATATGGTAGACTTAGCTCTTTCTTAGTAGAAAATAATTTTATAAGAGGGAAAAATGACACCACATTGTTCACCAAAAAGAATGAAAGTGATTTATTATTGCTTCAAATATACGTAGATGATATCATTTTTGGTTCAACTAATGCGACACTTGCCGAGGATTTTGCTTCTTTGATGAGCAGTGAATTCGAAATGAGCAGTATGGGTGAATTGAAATTCTTCTTAGAATTGCAAATCAAGCAACAACCCGATGGCATATTCATAAATCAAGCAAAATACGCCAAGGAATTGGTAAAGAAGTTCGGGTTGGACGATAGCAAGGTGAGCAAGACACCAATGGCGACGAACATTAATCTTGATGTGGATGAAAGCGGAACTCCCATGGACATTTCTCAATACCGCACCATGATAGGTAGTCTACTCTATTTAACTGCAAGTAGGCCCGACATTATGTTTTCGGTTTGTCTTTGTGCTCGTTTTCAATCAAATCCTAAAGAGTCACACATGAAAGCCGTAAAAAGAACTCTCAAATATATAAAAGGTACCTTGAACTTAAGTCTTTGGTATGATCGCCAATCGGAACTTGATCTAGTAGGGTATACCGACGCCGACTTTGCCGGAGATCGAATGGATAGGAAAAGTACTAGCAGAACATGTCAGTTCTTAGGTGGTTCTCTTGTGTCATGGTCAAGTAGAAAACAAACATCGGTAGCCCTATCAACCGCCAAGGCCGAATATGTAGCCATCGGTAGTTGTTGCACTCAATTATTGTGGATGATTCATACGTTGACTGATTAAAACTTACGCTTCCGCAAAGTCCCAATAATGTGTGACAACACAAACGCAATATTAATCTCGAAGAATCAGGCATTTCATTCTCGCACGAAACATATAGAGATTAGGCACCATTTCATTCGAGATCATATTGAAAAAGGTGATATCGAATTGTCGTATATTGACACCAAAAATCAAATTGCCGACATTTTCAAAACCGTTTCAAACTCAATTACATTGTGAATTACGTTTTAAACTCGGGATGCTTGCACTCAATTAGCACAAAATCAATCGCCCAGAGTTCTCGAACAATTTCGATTAGTAAAGCATTGTAAACATTAAGTTTTGCCCAAATTCAGAATAAACCATTGTATAACGGTTATTAACCGTTATAACGGTTAGTGAAACTCAAAATTGGCAAACAAAGAAATCGACATCCAGGAGAAAGCATTATATAACGGTTTTGAACCGTTATAACGCTTAATGAAAATATAAGAATTCCCAAAATTTCAACTCTCTTCCAGACTCATCCGATATATAACGCTTAACAAGCGTTATAACGATTCATTAAAATTCAGAATCACGTAATCTTTTCACCTCTCCAAGAGAAATCATTATATAACTGTCCACAAGCGTTATAACGGTTATTACATTTGTCAAACCTTGACAAAAATCATAATCTCTCCAGATCGATCCGTTATATAACGCTTGTTAAGCGTTATAACGGTTTAAGGCCAAATCAAAATAGCTAAATTTTCATGTCTTCCCAGTATGAACCGTTATATAACGCTTCACAAGTGTTATAATGGTTAGGGCAATACCATCTGGAAAATTTAGAGACGCCTCTTTATCTGCCGACCTCTTCTTATTCTCTCCCATTTCACATCTATTCGATTCTTCCTCTTCTTCTTCAAAACCCCTCACCTTTCTACTCCAAAATATTCCATCCTCTCTTATCTTCTCTCCAAATCCTTCAAGATCTCATCTCTCCTATCTCTTCTCTTCCTATTCCACCCATTTGTTCTCACCCATCTCTTCTACATCTCTCCAACCCTAGACCTAGGGTTTCATCTCTCAAACCTCACCAAAACTTCATGGCAACTCAAGAGGGAGCAAGCAAGAAGGGAAAGGATCGCAAGCTCCTCACTTTCAAGCGGAATCGTGACAGATCAAGTGCCGGCCAAATTTCAGCTTCAAACTCGCCAATCGCCAACATCAATGTCACACAAGGTAATTCCTATCTGTTTCGGGATGATGAAGCTTTTGCAAAGTTCAAGGCTTTAGCCAAAAGACCTAGTTTTTCATGTTTCTACTTTGTTCAATTGGGGCAGATTCAAAGGAGTTTTGAACGTGAAAAGATCCAAGAGTATACCGATAGGTGGGGGATGAGGGCTATAATTGAATGTAATGAACCATACAATGAAATATTGGTCCAAGCCTTTTATGCAAATCTTAAGATCACCAAGGAACCATTTGGGTTTAAGACCTATGTATGCGGGAAATAAATTGTCATAACCCTGTCATCATTAGCCGAATGGCTCAATCTCCCTAACGATGGTGAGGAGATTTACCTAAACCATAGTTGGCCAACTGAACCCGAAGAGACTCACGACCAATATCTAGAGTGGTTTCGTGTTCCCCATCTTGCCCTTGGTAAAAGACCTTTCTACTCCACCAAGTTTCCCGCCCTTCATCGACTTGCATACATGTTCCTCCACCATATTGTAACTCCAAAGGGCGGGGTCAAAACCAACATTGAATACAATGGGATGTTCTATCTTCGTTAATTACTTAAGGGTACCCGAGTGTTTAACATACCTTTTGTGCTAATCAAGCATATGATCACCGCATGCAAAGACACCCAATGTATTCTTCCCTAAGGAAATCTCATCCAGAAAATCCTCAAGGCAAACGAGGTAGTGTTTCCCGGCAATCTTGACCTTACCGAACCAATAAACTTGTGGACTAAATTAGATTCTCAGGGATGGGTAAGTACTTATACCGATTTGGGAGATGGTCGTACTCTCGGGATTGGGGAACAAGTTTTTCGTATGAAGCCCGAAGACAAAAATATTTGGCTTAGTCTTCCGAATGCTAAAGTTAACCAATACCATGATCCGAATAACCCTAATCCTCCATCCCCACCTCATGTGTCGTCTTCGGTCTACACTCCGCCCCAATACACTCAAGAGTTTCAACAAGCCATTCTTATGGCTTTGGGTGAACTTCGTACCACATGCAATGAGATCAACACCAAGTGCGATCGGATTGAGTCCAATCAAAACGAGTTTTGTGCATGGGCCAAAGGCCAATTCTCTAATCTCTATGATTCACACTTGGATCTCCAATCTCGTTACTACGAGCGGTTCGGGTACAACGACGAAGATGGTGACAACTCAGCACTGGCTCCTCCTTCGGATGGTGATGATGATGGTAGTGACAACGATGATGATGATGATAGTGATGACGGCAATGACCTCGACGGGGATGACATGAAGACTTAGCTCACATTTCTCATATTCTATTATTTAGGGCTATGCGTATTTAAGTTAAATCTCGTATGCATTTAGACTTTGTGCTTGTATTTTGGTTTTGTGATACTTTGCATTATGTGATTGTCGGACCTACTTTGCTTTGTTACATTTATATATGCCTTTATATGTGCAAATTTTCAAAATATGGTACAAATTGAGGGGGAGCATTAGATGCATGCGGGGATATAATTATCAAAATTCATATGTATTGATTGAGGGGGAGCAACATATAATCATAAGAGCATGGATTAAGGGAGAGCTTTCACCTAATGCAAACTTTTGATCGATTTTCAAAAAGAGGGAGAAGTAACACACGCGCTTAAATTGTCATATACATGCACATATAATCACAAGTTTTGCAAATCGACAAAATGGCGAGGTTGTTGTGTCTAACAATGTCTTCGTATTTGTTGATTTGCAAAACAATCTTGAATTTTATCGCGTTTGTGTGTTTTGAGCTGTGTTGCAGGGACTATATTGTGAAATTGGAAAATTGGACATGCAACATAAAGACATGAGCATGCGGAACTAGATTCATGAAGATTTAAATAGGTTTAAATTAATCAATATGTAAATTTGGCTTGTTTAGCATAATTGAGCTTGAGAAAATCCTTTTCAGAATTTAACCGTTATAACGGTACCCAACCCTTATAACGGTTAGCTCTTGTGATAAAATTCTCCGAGACCAGTCCAAATTAATAGCCTTTTCCAGATCCAACCATAATTTAACGGTAAGCAACCGTTATAACGGTTAATTCAATTGTCCAACTTGATCATTTCTCAAACCCAAAATTTTGTTACAGATCCAACAATTATATAATGGTTCATAAGCATTATAACGCTTAGTTCAGTCGATAAACTTGATCATTTCTCAAACCCAAAATTCTGTTACAGATCCAATCGTTATATAACAGTTCATAAGCGTTATAACGCTTAATTCAGTCGATATATTTGATCATTCCTCAAACCCAGATATTTTGGTTCCAGATCCAACCGTTATACAACGGTCGATAACCGTTATAACGGTTGGTTCAATTGACAAACTTGAAAATTCCTCAGACCTCAGAATTTTGGCTTCCGGAACCAAGCGTTATATAACGGTTGCCAACCGTTATGTAACAGATAGTTCATATGCTCTCAAACTTTCGAATCGTTGACCTAACCGTTATAACGGTTAAACCCGAAAAACTCTGTTTTGGAAAGAATTTGGCTGCTGGTTTATAAAAGCTTGATTTTTCTTGCTAAATCTAATTCTTCAATTGCAAAAATTGAAAACCCTAGCAGCAGCCTCCATTGTTGTGATATACCAAGCTCTTGATTAACTTCAAAATACTCAACCTAAAAAATTGTAAATTAGCCAAATTACTTGTGTAATTGAGAGATCTTGTAGCTCTTATTCATCTCTTGCTTTTGTGCATCTTCAACGGGTCTAGTCTCTAACTTTCGTGTGTAAAGAGCTAGATCTCGGCCTTTGTAAAGAATATTATTTGGTGCTAGTGCAAACGGCTCGATCCTATTACCAAGTCGGGGGATCGGGAGTCCCAAAGACGTAGGCTCGTCAATAGCCGAACTCCGTTATCATATCGGTGTCAAGCGTCTTCAATTTTGTTTGATCTTTCTTAAACTCATCTCTTTTAATTTTCTGTGATTTGTTTGTTAAAATTGCTAAATGTGTTGGAAATTGTATCAGTACTTGAAATTGAATTGTGCCTTTTAGTAAGATAAACCTAGAAATTGCATTGTGAACCTATTCACCCCCCTCTAGGTAAATCATTT
Source organism: Eleocharis quinqueflora (assembly GCA_964058865.1). Taxonomy (NCBI): domain Eukaryota; kingdom Viridiplantae; phylum Streptophyta; class Magnoliopsida; order Poales; family Cyperaceae; genus Eleocharis; species Eleocharis quinqueflora. The sequence continues at coordinate 36,803 of CAXKVX010000630.1, read as the reverse complement.
TAGAGATCCTACTTATAAAAATAAATGGAAAGACATTATTCAATACAAATATTCCTTGACCTCAAACAAGAATTTATTTTCTCCCTTTTGGAAACATATCATAGCTGAAGAGGATTTAGTAAATCTCGGCATAGAAAAAACAATAGGAAATGGAGATAATACATTCTTTTGGATAGACTGTTGGATATGTGATTGTTCTTTAACAATTCAGTTCCCTGAACTTTTTGAATTTACAATTGATAATAATATAACAGTTGAAGAAGCCTTGGCAAAACCTTTATGTTAATCATTAAAGTTTAGGAGACAATTAACTGGTAGACTTAGATGTGATTTTAATCAACTAAGCTCTCTGATTCAGAATATTAAACTAGATAAGAATGCTTCTGATAAGATAGTTTGGAAATGGGATTCCAAGGGTGTATTTTTAGTAAATTCTTTCTATAGATGGTTAGATTTTGGGGGAGTTAAAAACAAAGAATATGATTCCATTTGGGAGGCAAAAATGCCATGAAAAATTAAAATCTTTCTGTGGTTAGTTAAGAGAGGGAAAGTATTAACTAAACAAAATCTAGCTGCCAGAGGAATGAATTTAGACACTAGCTGTGTATTATGTGGATTAGAAGAAACTGTTGATCACTTATTTGTTACTTGTCCAGTTGCACAAACAATATGGAATTGGATAGCTGAATATAATGGATTTTATAATCAATTACAAACCATTAAGGAATTATGGTATGTTCAAGCAGTTATTCCTCTAAAAGACAATGTAATAATAAAAATTATTAGGGGGCAATATTATGGACTATATGGATAGAAAGAAATAATATATGCTTTAGAGATAGCAAGTATAAAAAAAATTCATTCAATAGGATTAAATATTATTAGATTAGCGAGATTTTGGTGCAAAAATACCAAGCAAGATTTATTTTTAAAATTATCCTTAGTTTTGCCTCAGGACGTAGAAAATTTAGTTAATAGCTCCACATGTTTTCATAATAATCTCATTGCTGTTCATAATCATGAGGAATTACCTAGGTTGTTATTAGATTAATGTTTCAGATGCAGGATTAGAGTCAGGCTCCAACTCTGGATACTCTAGTTGGAATTTAAATGAGATAGAGGATGAAGTGCTCTCTGATACAGAAATTGTGCCAAAGAAGAAAGTGTATCTAATTGATATGGAGGTCCCGCCAGGGGAAAATGGCACTCTCCATTCCCTTTTGATTCTAATCCAAGTCCGTGAAGTGGTCGGTGAAGTTGGTGTTTGGAAAACTTTTTTTGGACAATGTTGTTTTTGAGGAAAAGTTGGCGTTCTACGAATGTTTGTGATGTAATTGATTAAGGTGAGAGAGAGAAAAACAATGATACTGTTGTTGATTTGCTTTATTTTGCAAGTGAAGATACTGTTGTTGATTTGTTTATTTTGCAAGTGAAGATGTAAGTGAGAAAACAAGATAGCAGGTAAGACAGGAAAGACAAAAAACCGTTTGTGGTTTTATTAGGTAGTAGTATTAGGAGTTAGGTTTTAAAATAGAAATAGGGTTAGATAGTATTAGTTTTTTAGTGTCTAATTAGGTTTAGATTTCTGTAAGACTCATTTTAATATTTCAATAAAATAAGTGGAAATTCTCCACTTCTGTGTACTTGCTAACACAATAAATCAAGCGCTCAACAAGTACACACACGATAGGACTACCATCGCTGAAATTAAATTATTTTGCGTGGGGTCAAATCAATTCAATTTTATTTTGTTAATAAAACTAACAACGATGATAACGATACAATAATGTTAATAATAATAACAATAACAATAGCAGATGAAATGAAGACTAATAAAATTAACTTTACATCACCAGAAAAAGTTGATAAAATAAAAAATAAAATAAACTTCTCATGTAACGAAATGAAATCTTCAATAAAAATCTGAATCATATTATTAGTAACTATCGAGCATCAATTTCTAATTCACGATTCAAATTAAGAGCATCTTCATTTCTGAAATTCTTGGAGTTTCTAATCTAATGTGGCAGTTTCTAAATGAGTTTCAGGGATGTAGATGAGTTTCTTATTTAGCAATTTTACTCTAGAGTTTCTTATTTAGCAACTTTGCTTTAGAGTTTATAAACTCTGACTGGCTTAATTACTTACTAAAATTGATCGGTCTCTCACATCATTGATAATATTTGCTGACGTGGCAATTGAGAAACTCTAACTTTTTAGTTTCAGAAATGAAGCGTTTAAAAACAAAAAAAAGATTAAATTACTAAAACTGATGTGTCAATTATTTATAAACTTTAAGGGCCAGTTCGTTTTTCACCCACGGAGATGGGAAAAAACAAATTCACTCTGAAATTCACTCAGAGTGAATTTTTGTTTTCCCATCAGCACAATATATTTTCAGTTCAAATCCCATCTCATTTTCCATACAAAGAAAACATCCGAACTGCCTAAAAATTTAAGGGACGAAAATGCTCTAACAAAAAAGTGATCCTCATGTAACAGCGAGGAACCTCAAAATAATCCAGCCGCCCACGTCTCTTGCCTTTTTTTCCCTGATGTGGGTCGGCCCGTCGGCCCAAGCCGAACCCAAATTCCTGCCTGCGTAAAGGAAACCGCACCTCTCTTTTTCTACGCAAACTTCACAAAACCTTGGTTTGGTGAAATTTCAACACCGAGAACCATAGAAAACATGCCACGTCGCAGACAGTAAAAGCTTTCGTATTCGGGCCATCTCGATCTCGCAACACGGCAACAAAGAACGTCCGATCGAATCGAGCCATCTCAATTCCTCTCGAATCCGTATCTGCTTAGTACTATTATAAGTATTTTACGTGATCCAAACCGTTCTTTGAATTTTGAGATTCGTGCCATAAATCTCAAAAATATAATGAACGGTCCGGATAGGCGTGAAGTACTTCATAGTACTACAAGGATCTCAATTCCTCTTTTTCACACCCCTCACCCTCAAAAATCTCTGAAAGCTGCTCCTACCTCCTCTTGCCCCTCTCGACCTCCTCCTCCATCTCCTCCCGTGGTTCAAACCCTCCGCCATGCGCTTGGGTTGCTAATTGAATGACTCACGCTAAGCGACCCTTCTCCTGCTCCAGCGCCTCAGCCTCTTCTTCGACCGGAACTTCCATGAGCAAGAAATCGAAGTCCCAGCAGTGTGGTGGCGGGGAGAAGAATGGAATGGCACTGGGGACAGAGCCAACTATGGAGGATGCCATGTTAGTGGATGAGCCGGAGGCCCTTGCGGCAAGCACCGGAACGTCGACTGGTGTCGCCACCAATCTATTTAAGAAGAAGACAACACCTCCCCAACCCCCCAACAAGAAGAAGCTGGTTATTAAAATGCATAAAGGTATCAACTCTCTCTTTCTTTCTCTATGTCTGCTTCCCTCCCTCTCACACCCACCCAGACACACACAAAGATGCACTCACATTCTGTCAAGGTAAAAGAAAGAATAGAAAACACACATTCTGAGCCCCATAACAACTTTGATAATAGATTATGATGAATAAATGATTGAATTGCATCAGACATTGCTGGATCCGGTACTAAAGGTATTTCAGCATTTTTGAAGATTAACCTGTTCATTGAACCGATCATAAGAGATTACTGAAAATCAGGAGTTATACAATTCTTTATCTTTTTTTAAAAGAATCATTGAGGATGGGTAGCAAACCAGAAGTTGAACATCCAATGAGAAGTCAATTGTTATGTCTGCATGATTGATGATTTGGTCTTTGTGTTCAAACTCTAGCTTTGTTAGCAATCAATCAAGGACTCAATAAGATTTAGTCGATCGGTACTCATGGTACAGTACCTTACTGGTGCAGTATGCAACAATACTGTCTTGGTATAGTTATTACATCATTAGTTCCCATTCAAGTGATCAAGCTCCTGTGGTTTTCCCCATCCTTACTGTGAAACCTGTTCAAGACATAAAAAAAAGGTGAACGAAAAAGGTCCAAGCTCGACTAGCAATATGTTACTGCAATACAAATGCTGGAAATGACTGAAATTAGATCATCTGACATTTTGTTAATAGCAGCTAGTCCATCTAGCTGTGTTTTTTCCTTCAAATTTTTTTATCTAGTTCCATAGACCCAAACATTTTGGTTCTTTTTTAGGTCCACCGAAGGTGCCTGCTGATTTTGAGGAGAACACATGGGCAACCCTTAAAGAGGCCATAGAAGCAATATTTATGAAGAAGCCCACGGTATATATGAAGGAAGATCTTTACCAGGTACCTTTATTGATTGGAAGATCTATTTTAATAGAATTTTGAAGTGTTAGAAAGGTTATGTCCCATTAAAAGCTTGAAACTGTTGATGATGGTACATTTGTACTTAAATCGTGTGAGGCATGGACATCATGTCATTTGTAAAATTTGGTGCCAGCATTGATTTAATTTTTTTGTTTTCTCAATATTTGGGTCTGCATCTTAATCTTAGCTTAGCTCCCATCATAAAGTCCTAATAATGAAACAGTCAACAACATTTTGAAAACTAGCCTGGAAAATTCAACGAGTTTAGTCACTCAGTCATAATAGTAATCTTTGAACACAAAGCAAAATTTAACTTCTGCAAATGCCAGACCAGTACTTGCTTTAAACCATAGAAGAGAAATAACTTACTTTTCATGATAGGCTACGGATAACCTCTTCATACAAGGAAAGGGTGGTAAGCTGTATGAAAGGATCCAAAATGAATGTGAAGTGCACATTTCTGCAAAGTTGTCAGCTCTAGTCAGCCAGAGCCCTGATTTGCCAGTGTTTCTGGGTCTGATGCAGAAATCCTGGCAGGACTTTTGCGACCAAATGCTGATAGTTCGAGGCATTACTTTGGTTCTTGACCGTAAATACGTAAAACTCACACCCAATATTTGTTCGGTTTGGGACATGGGATTGCAATTATTCAGAAAACATCTGGCACTCGCATCAGGAGTTGAGCACAGAACAGTTACTGGTATCTTGAGATTAATCGAGTCTGAGAGGTATTGGTGCTTTGCCTTTTCATTTAAGACTGATTAATTAAATTCACTCACTTCATCCCAACTTGCATGTTAGAATTTCATTAAACCTTGGTTCAATTTGTTAGCTTATTAATTCTGTCCTTAAGCTCTGAGCAAGCCGAGGCAAACAAATGAGGTCAGAAGTGGTCAAATGGTTTAAGTATATATGGTTTGAAAACTTGATTGAATTTGTACCAAATACCTAGTCTGTGGTATCGATCTGTAACAAAATAATGAGGATCTATCTGCATTGTTTAGATTAATTTGAACTTTAGAAAAAAGTTCCTCATCGGAGCATTCAGCTTGAAAATAACCTCCACAAGTAGCCCTCAGTCTGTCAATAATTATGCTTGAATAAAACAAGCCAAGCAAAAAAGTAAATAAAAAAGTTGCTGGGAAGAGAGTTGAACCAAAATAATTAGATCATATTAGCTCTGTCTGTCATATTTTTCTGATCGTTCTGTTCTCAATTTGCTGTGAGAAGGATTGGCGAAGCGGTTGACAGGACATTGCTTAGCCACCTACTAAAAATGTTTACAGCACTAGGGATCTACAATGAGAGCTTCGAAAAACCATTCCTTGAATGCACCTCTGAATTTTATGCCAATGAAGGCATCAAGTACATGCAACAGGCTGACATCCCTGACTACTTAAAGCATGTTGAGGTTATTTTGGCTTGCCTTTCCCTAGCACTCTGTTGTCATTTCCGCCCTCCCCCTCCCCTCCCGCCTCTTTTTTCTTTTAAAATGCATCCTGGATAGTAAGTGTAAAGAGTTCAAGTTTTGGTTAGCATGCTGAAATTGTGATGGATGCTGGTTACCTATGGTGCACGAATAGTAGTAATGTAATTATCATATCTGATAAGCTAATGATACAGTTGTACAGAAGTTTTCAAAATCTCATGATACACTAGGTTTGTACATGAATAATCAATTTAACTAGAATGTGGCAAAAACAATTTTTAAAAACATGACTGCACTTCTATTTTTGATGTAAACTATGAGTATATTTATTTTATCTTGCAACAGTGACTGGAAAAACGAAGAAAAGTGTAATTTCATAAATTTTAAGGGTCAAAGATAAAGTTTTATTCTCTCTTTTTCGGAATCAGACCGTTCTCTCTCTCTCATGCACCTTTAAAACCCCATGGGCTGTGGGAACATTTACAGTATGGTGGGACTCTTAGAAAGGATGAGTTCCTTTAGCTGGATAAACATGTCATCATGTTTGCTTGTTTCTTATGAGTTTTATTCTAAAATATTGTGATGGCCTGGTAGCAATTTTGAATCATACAATTATTGCGGTCACATCTACATCAGATGCATATATGTTATGGGTATGGTTGCCTGTATGCTCTAATCCGGGTAACATAGGTTTGGACTAACTTGGTTATTGTTTGGCATCAACTATCTTTGGTTTGTAATGACATACTGGCTTGAATTTATTTTGATGACTGTAAACCACTAATGAACCTGTATAGTTGATTTGTACATGCTCACACTGTTTTGCAATGGGATCATATCATACTACATGAGAAAGTATGCCTTCTGAAATAAAGAAATGGGTTCATGCAGTACTTATGGTATGAGAAGCGATCACATGACAATGGGTTATCTTGATGATTTTGTCAATCCTGACAATGGATTTTTAAATAAAAAAAAATAACAATAGAAAAATTGCATGAAAGACTATTAAAATTGATACTGCATAAAATGGCACTTGATGCAATAAAATTTGAAACAAAGTCAATCTATAAGCTTAAGAATATGTCTATGAACTTCTTCTATTATTTGAAAATTCATTGTCAAGATTGTCAAAATAACCATTGACAGGTAATCCCCACTCTTATGTCACATGCAGCAGTACCAATCTAATAATCCAACTTGTTAATTTATAACCAGGACACACTATGGTAGCATAGTTGCAGTCTGATCTTATGTACTGCAGGTCATCATTTTTGTTTAGAATTTTATTGGAAATATGTATTGCTTTCCTTAGGTTTAGAAATTATGTGTCCTTATTACACAATTGCAGTTGCAGACTGTGGGTCATCATTTTTGTTTAGAATTTTGTTGGAAATATGTATTGCTTTCCTTAGGTTTAGAAATTATGTGTCCTTATTACACAATTGCAGTTGCAGTATCCATATAAAAGGTATTGTCTGCACCACAACTGAGGAGTGTTGCTGAATTTATATAGATGAGATTACACGAAGAGCATGAGAGGTGCATTCTCTACCTTGAGGTAAACACTAGGAAGCCATTAATTGCAACAGCTGAGAAGCAACTGCTGGAGCGGCATACTTCTGCAATTCTTGAAAAGGTGATAGTCATCTTCTCTCTCCTCTTTCTATGCACTTCAGGGTTTAACTGGGTCTGGATGCTGTACAGCATGCCAAGTAATGTATTTGTAACGTCCGTATTTTGTAGTTTTTACATCGAGTAAGTTACAAAATGATTCCTTAAGTTTTAATATTTTCCCATTTTGTACCATATTGGTTGTTCTATATAATGTGTGATGATTAGACAAAATCCACATTAACATCTATATCATGATTAAATCTAACTGCATCTGTGCAAATATACATTAATTAATTCATAATGACAGACACATCGATGCATAATGCTATCAGCATCTACGTCAGCTGCATTGTTTTCTGTGACTGTATTAGCATTATTTGAAATGCTAAAATAACTCTAAGATAGATAAAACCAATATAAGGGTAGGACCAATTTGGTACAGGATGGAAATTTTAAGGATCATAATGGTAAATGAGTGACACTTAAAGACAGTTTCCGTAACTCTTCCTTTTTATTTCCTATTTAAAACTCTGCTGGACTTACATGCATGTTCTTGTTTTTATACTGCATATGATTCCGTTTTGCTGTTTTGTCGTTCCTCAAGTACTTGCATGCCATCTGAAAAACCAACTAAATAGGAGCTGGTTAGTATGTTGTGTAGACATTGTTACTGTATTGTATATTTTCTTTTGTGCGTGTTTCTGTACACCCCCCCTTCTGTAGACTTGTTTCATTATGGCTTCAATTGCATAGCAAGTGTTTTAAGAATAGTCATGGTGGCAATTTTGGAGACTGATGTCCACGAGAGATGTACCAGTTTCATTCTTGACTTGTTGATATTTGCTATGTTCCAGTCCTCTTAATCATGCTTTATTTCTTCTAACCAGGGATTTATAATGCTTATGGAGGCAAAGCGAGTTAACGACCTCCAAAGGATGTACACTCTTTTCCAGAGGGTCAATGCACTTGAGTTGCTGAGGCAAGCATTGAGCTCATATATCAGGGGCACCGGCCAAGGAATCATCACGGATGAAGAGAAAGACAAGGAGCTGGTTCCCTTCTTGCTGGAATTCAAAGCCTCTCTTGACATGATATGGGAGCAGAGCTTCTTTAAGAATGATGCCTTTTCCAATACCATCAAGGATTCTTTTGAGCATCTCATCAATCTCCGTCAGGTGACGACATAGTTCACTTAATTATAGGAACTCAAGCTGGTACCGTCCTGGCTCACAGTGGTTCTGAATTCTTGATTATGGTGGCAATTGATTTGGTAACTGAAATTCCTGAAATTGAGGAATTGGACAGTGGAAGAGAATTATCTATACTAACTGTTAATTCTTGTTAAAGCACTCTGAAATTGTATTTGCATCTCATTCAGAAATTTAATTTGTGCCTCATTCTAATCCCCATGTATTCTCTGTAACTACAATTGTGTGAAGGAGCCATAGTATTGCAGACTGGCCTGTTGATAATTTTTCTATGTTACATCTCTAATAACAGAATAGACCTGCCGAGCTTATTGCTAAGTTTCTTGACGAAAAGCTTCGTGCTGGGAATAAAGGCACTTCGGAGGAGGAGTTGGAAGGCACACTTGACAAAGTTTTGGTTTTATTCAGATTTATCCAAGTAAGTTTTTGAGAAATGACGTACTTTTAGTTTGTAAGTAAGATTTAAATTTGTTGGTGATTCTGGACGTTTCAAAATTAACTCCTGTTGTAACCCTTAGATTTAAATTTGTTGGTGATTCTGGATGTTTCAGAATTAACTCCTGTTGTAACCCTTTGTTTGCAGTTAAAATGGAAGTGGTGGTAATAATATACCATATTTCTGAGAAAAGAAACTCTTGTTTGCATCTATACCTTGATCAAACTGCAATTGAACCCCAACTTGTTCCAAAATGAGCAACTCAGATAAAGATGCACTAAATAGGCCTAAACTGGTAAATTTGGGGGATCATTAACTGCACAATCTGGTGCTTGCAGATTATATTGCACTCAAGCTTACTAAAGCATGTTATCAACATGATCTAATCAGCTCAGATCATGGTTTATCTTATAAATAATACTTGACCATTGTGCAAATATCTATTACACTTATCTATAGGGAAAGGATGTGTTTGAGGCCTTCTACAAGAAGGATCTTGCAAAACGGCTCCTGCTTGGGAAGAGTGCATCTATTGATGCCGAGAAGTCTATGATTTCTAAGGTAATTCAAGTGCGACTGGAGTTGTTCTTATTCTGATTGCTGAATAAAATGGTATTTCTACTGAGGATTAATTTTGAATCACTTGCGATTCTTTTTTCAGCTCAAAACTGAGTGTGGGAGCCAGTTTACCAACAAGCTTGAAGGAATGTTCAAGGTAAGCATCATTTAATGTTTTATTTGTATACTACAGGATGAACTTGGATTCCTCACGAACCACCCAAAAAAGGTAAGAATTGAAACTCGGTCCCCTATATGGGTTGAATTAAGGGGCAAACTGTATTGACAACATACTTGTGACACTTGATTGGGCCCTTGTCAAATTAAAAAAAAGTTATAATTGTAGATATATTCTCCGTCATTTAGGCATCCTCTGTATCAAATTGAGCATTTTGAAAACTAATTAGTCATCCATTGATTGACTTAAAAAAATAACTGTTTAAGTTTTTATCCTCTTGATTGACAATAAGATAAAGGAGTTTTCAAGTTGTCCCGAGTCCCAACTTCGATAGACTATCTAAGAACATGTCTATCTTTTGAACTTCATCAATTTAGATGTCGGTCGTCTTGATAAGTTGGTTGTTAATGTATATTTTTCCTTCAAAAAAAGCAATAGACAGTTGCTCTCCTTTTATGTGCACTGGTTAACTAGAGTTGTGTTGAAATGGAATACCACCTTCTAAATTTGTTATGAAGTCTTTTACAGAAAAAATAACCCTTATTACCTGTTTTTTAGGACATTGAGTTGTCGAAAGAAATAAATGAATCCTTCAAGCAATCATCCCAGTCTAGAACGAAACTTCCAACTGGTATAGAAATGAGTGTTCATGTTCTTACAACTGGGTAAGTGATCTTAAATTAATTGTACCATGTATTATTCATTTTATAAGGTTATGTAGCATCAGCAAGGATATTATTTACTGATTAATCTGATGCATGATGCTGATATTTATAACCACATGATATAATCATGTAAATTTGGAGCAATGCAAAAGAAATTATCCTGGAGGAAATATCAAATAAGCAGAACTTGTCCCAATAAACATGAATTTAAGAAACTCAGCAGTACGTACTTGTGGTGGAACACAATATTTCAAATCTTATTGTACTGTATTGGTTAAGCCTATTTACTAGCAAGTTTGAAGTGTGTTATAACCATATAGGAACAGCTGGGGTCTTTCATGTTTTGTCTTGTTTAGCTGGTGCTGTGGTTTACCTAGAAGCATAGGGATAATATGAAATGAACACTTAGCAATAACCTAATGACCTTGCTTTTGTTTTGTACTATTTGAATATGGTTTAGCACACAGCCTCTCCAGTTCTCTGGCTATCTAGCCATACTATTGTATTATCCTTTTGTTATTAATCCTTATTTTATTTTATTTTACTATTTTCATTTTTGCTTTTCAGTTATTGGCCTACATATCCACCTATGGATGTGCGGCTTCCTCACGAATTGAACGTCTATCAGGTCAGGTTCTGTACAAAATCACAGGAGAATCAATTAAATGTTCACTCTTCCAATTCCACACGATTTTAAAATTACTATTTCCTTGGTTTATAACATTGTAGGACATATTCAAAGAGTTCTATTTGAGCAAACACAGTGGTAGGCGCCTGATGTGGCAAAACTCTCTTGGACAGTGTGTGCTAAAGGCCGAGTTTCCAAAAGGGAAAAAAGAACTAGCTGTCTCACTGTTTCAGGTCATTTTTAGTTGATGGCTTTGATTTTGAAATGACAGTATATGCGCTGTAGTAATGTTACTGACTATACTACTACTACTACTTCTGATTAATGTCTTGCTTTTTTGTTGTTTATCAAAACTCAAATGCAATAAAATATTTTAATCAATACTTGCATATGCTTATTTATTCACGCAAAAATTTGGTTAATTGTTATTTTAATTTCGTACGGGAGCCTTGGCACAATGGTAAAGTTGTCGGTCACAAAGCCTTGTGACCAGGAGGTCACGGGTTCGAGCTGTGGAAACAACCTCTTGCAGAAATGCAGGGAAATGTTGCGTACAAAGACCAAAGTGGTCCGACCCTTCCCCGGACCCTGCGCAAGCGGGAGCTACGTGCACCGGCTGCCTTCTTTTTATTTATCTATTGGTTGTGCAGCTAAGGCATTACTAACTTGGTTTGAATTAAGGTGAAATTGATGCTAGAGGGTCTGCAGAATGGTGGGTTAATGTGTTGAATTTGGGCATACCATATGGGAAACCAGAATCATGGTGGCCAGCTTTGTTACGACATGATATGTGCACAGGACCAACTTTTTTTCCTGTCATGTTACTACATTGACTTTAATCTTTTTTTTTTCTGTCTTGTTTGGGCTCTTTACAGACTGTTGTCCTTATGCTATTTAATGATGCACACAAGCTCAGTTTTCAAGATATAAAGGATTCGACCAGCATAGAGGATAAAGAATTGAGAAGAACGTTACAGTCACTGGCATGTGGCAAAGTTAGAGTTCTTCAAAAGGTGCATTTTTGTCCTTTGTTGTGTGGTTATTACGCAGATTAAGTGTTATTTTCTTCTTTATAGTTTGGTAGACAGACTGTTTTGCTTTATCCTGTTGCTTTGTACATCATTAGGCCTCAGATTTTTTGCTTGACCTGACCTGATGGGTTGAGCAACTGTGATGCAAGCTTGTTTATGAAGATATTGATTTTGCGTCATGGTCAGTTGGAAGGTCTAAGGGCCTAATAAAATATGATATAAAGTATGAAAGGATTGTGCAGTCTCTCAACTCCCTCCACCACGCCTTCTATTGCAAGATTACCAATTCCTGTCCAACCTTGAAAACTTCACAACACTAAGTTTCATCCTAAATCTATGCTTCAATTACTAAATTTCATAATTTAATAACAAAAAGCATATTCGCCGTAATCTATTGCCCTGCCATATACTGGTGTAGTGAAGTAATAACAAAAAGTATATTTGACATAATCTACTGCCCTGCCATATACTGATGTAGTGATGTCTACTTTTGAAAATGCTAATGCTGTCTGCAGCTTGGACTTTTCTGGTTTCAGCTGAGATTTTAACACATCCACGGATTTCTTCTTTCTAGATTCCTAAAGGGAGGGATGTAGAAGATGATGACGTGTTTGTATTTCATGAAGAATTTAGTGCTCCTCTGTATCGTATAAAGGTAGAAGATTATGATTCTCTTTTTTTTTTTTTTTCTTTTTTTCATAAACTTCCTGTGTGATCTTAATCAGGGTTAACAATTTTGTTGGGCATTTTGATGTAATCTGTATTTTCTTTTGGGTTTGGCTTGTGTTTATATAGTATCAATTTAATGGACGTGCTCTAAGTTGGTTAAGGGGTGTGGGACTATGGGTCCCTTCTTTGACTTCACAGGTTTTAATCCCACTGTTTCTGGAGAGGATTTTTGTCAAAAACATGTAGAACAGCTACTAAGCAAAGCACCGAACTGATTTATGAAAGAAAATGCTGAACTTATGTCGCATTTGGGCATTCTGGCTAGAATTGACCAGAACTTTTCCTACTGGAGTGGAATAGAATTGGATTCTAGCCCAGAACTTGTGTTGTATTCAGAGCACCTAACAACAGTTGCAAACTTTTAGGCTTAAACAGCAGTATATCATCAGTGCCAGCCTGGCAATAAAATCAACCAATATGTGGTTAGTGTGATGGAAATGGTCCTTGCAGTAGGTTTTAGAAAATGTTGAATCTTGGTATCACAATATGAAAAAGGTGGCTTTTACATGGGACTTTGCAGGTGAATGCTATCCAAATGAAGGAGACTGTAGAAGAAAACACAAGCACAACTGAGAGAGTATTCCAGGATCGTCAGTACCAGGTATTTTCATTAGAAAGTTTGCAAATTATGTGGTTACCATCTTGTCAAATTATATATTTGGTAGTTTGGAGTTGGGAAGGGGGTGCTTCATCTGCTTCCGACCATCTACATCTAGTGGAAAGTTGACATTGGATAATGGACCAACTGGGCACTTGTTTTGGATGCTACAATGATACCTATATATATAGCAAGTATTTTTTTTCCCCTTGGGTGCATCCTGATATGAGGATCTGCAAGGGAAATTTATGAAATTGGCACAAAAATTAAAAAGAATTTTAAACTAGTATTTATTAGTTCATTTTACCTTTTTGCCGTCTTGTAGGTTGATGCAGCTATTGTTCGAATTATGAAGACCAGGAAAATTCTCAGCCACACGCTTTTAATAACTGAGCTATACCAGCAGGTATATGACAAGAACTTCCATCACTCCAAATTTATATGGATTTGTCTCCTCTATTCCCAGTTAATTAAAAATTTTCTGTTTTGGTTATTCAGCTCAAATTCCCAATAAAGCCAGCAGATATCAAGAAAAGAATAGAAAGTCTGATTGACCGAGAATACATGGAGAGAGACCAAAAAAATCCCCAGATATACAACTATCTCGCTTGAAAGCTTGGCTGTACAATCATCAAGCTTTGGCTTCGTTGTAAAATAGTCTCAAGTTTTCGGCTTAACTTCATTGTTTTCCTTTCTGAAAATTTCGTTCCTTAAAATGTAATGGAAAGTCCTATTCCTGGAAGGAAGAGATTTTCGTCGATACAAAATGTATATTTCTTTTTTGCTTAAAATTTGGTTATTGGATAGCATCAGTTTAATTTGCTATTTTCTATTTCTGAAAGTTTCTTTTAGCAATATCACAACAATTTCCGGAGAGAATGCACCAAGTAGTATTTCGAAGAAAAAAAATAATCCAATTATTTCAATCTAAATCAACGTATCAGATTTATGGAAGAAAGTTCTCTGCAATTTCAATTTGTGACACCGCCATTAATGTGATTAGCCTATATAATCCTTTTATCAAAATTTTATGGAAGAAAATCCATTAAGAAAATTCCATAAATTTGCAATTTCAATTTATGGAAGAAAATTTTAAAAAGAAATCTTCCTGTCAGATTACTTATATAATTCTTTTTTTTTTTTAAAAAAGAGTAGCTTCAAGATGAGATCCCGGCTTCTATCAAAATAACAGAAGCATTACAAAGTAATGTTTAGTACATGATCATATACTTATGAGATATCAAAAAGCTAAAGTTTGCAAAAATAAAACAACTAATACTGAGATGGAACTATTCTCAGCATCAATACACTTTTAATTTGCAATTTTATTTCTAACTGTCATAAGCTCTTTTTCTCCATAAACTATGCTAATGCTTATCTCCACAGAGTTGTTTGTCCATATTTCATCTAAACTTGCTCTTCAATTGCCCAATAGGTTCTCATCTTCACATTCAACTTGTGCTTGATCACCAAGGTTAATTATCTCTCTATCTGCTAATTGAAGAAGTGCTAATTGATCACTGTCATTAAACTTTTGTGTCCATTTGAAGGAGGCACCTGTCCAAAATTTAAATAAGTTAAACACATTCCAATAAATCGATTTAAGACCACTCATCTTTGTTTGTTTGAAAATAATGTTGTTTCTTTCGTTCCATACAATCCAAATGAAAGCAGCAAGAAGGGTACCCCAATACTTCCTTTCATTTGAATTCATTTTGACTAATTGATATCCACATATCATTTAATGATGAAGTTTGAAGATAATTAGCATTTATGAAATTGTCTTTTATAATTGTCCAGAAATGCTGGCTTACAATACAATTGAGAAAGAGATGATCAGTTGATTCAATATCCGCACAAAATACACATTTTAGATCAGTAGCACATTTTCTAATTGCCAAATTATCTATTGTGAGGATTTTATTGTTTATACTCAGCCATAAAAATAGTCTAATTTCAATGGTATTTGTAAGCACCAAACTGAGTGAGAAAGATTAATTTTAATCCCACCAAAATTTAAAAAAGAGTACAGTGTGTTAACTGAGAAGTATCCTGATGGTTCTAAAAACCATCTAGATGAGTCTGCTGCTTGATTAAGATTCAAATTTTTCAATATAGCAATTAACTTGTTTTTTTGTAACTCATTTCCTTAGATACTCCTCTAGACTGGTGTAATTTGCAAACCAAAGATTTTGTTGGGATCAAAATGAGAAAGAGACTGTCATTTTTCTCCTTTTAACACATCCATTCCTGTTAGATAGCCCTTTTAGAAACTTCTTCACTATCCGAGATCTCCTCATCATCTATCAAATTTAAATTCAAATTTGGATAATCTTGATCGGAGTCATCAGTTTCAAAGGGAAAGTCATCTTCCTCTCTGCAACAACTTTTAACAAAATTAATGAATGTATAAAATTCAAGTTTCATTCATTCGTTAGGTAATAAAAATGAGATATATCAAGAGCTATATCTCTTTATCCTCTAAACAATTATCCTTGATGAAACATGTTGATGTAGAAGGGAGATCATTGGTAGAACCAATGACAATTTAAGCATGACTTTATTACTAGTGGATTTACACAATAAAGTTGCAAATCTTATATTTGTAATCCTACTGACTTAAATGATTTATATTTAGTATTTCTAAAGCAAATAACATTTCTTTCTAACCACCAAACTCGTAAGATTTGTGCCTTGAACTAATTCTATTACTTTGTTATCCTTCAAGAATATAGCTGCTTCTAATTGTCATAGATCTTCTATGCTGCTTCCTTCAAAACGAAAGTCATGAAAGGATCCAATCCAATTTCATATAATTTTAGTGGCTGGACTAATGAAACAAGAAGATGATCTATTGTTTCAATATCTCCACAAAACACACATGTGTCTAAGTCTAAAACCTCTATTAACTAAAGTTTAGTTATAAAAAATACTTCTAACTAATCAAAGAAAAATTTTAACTTCTAAAAGAATTTTAGTATTCCAAATTGATGTAAATTGAGAACATGAAACTCCTCTAAAATCTAAATGCATATTCATCACTGAAACTCTTAGAATTTCTAATCTGACGTGATAGTTGCTAAATGAGTTTTAGGAATGTAGATGAATTTCTTATTTAGCAACTTTGCTCTAGAGTTTATAAACTCTTGACAAGGCTTCATAATTGACTGAAGTTGATCTGCCTCCCAACGCTCTCTCCTATAATTGGCTGATGTGATAATTAAAAACTCTAATTATAATTTCAGAAATGTGGAGTTTAGAAACTAACTTTTAAACTTATGTGGCAATTATTTAGAAACATTAAGAGTTTTAGAAATAAAGATGCTCAAATATTTACAAAGAGTTAATAAAGAGTTAATGAAAACCTCCCATTTTCCATCCCTCGCAGAGCGGTTTATCGATCCACAGTCGTTCCAGTCCGCATCGTGGTCATGAAACCATCCGAATCCAACCCCTCCTCTCAATCTCAGTCCCGACATATCGTCGTCTATGGAGGCGGCGTGATTGGTGCATGCACTGCCTACTTCCTCTCTCAAAGCCCTAGCCCATTGTCACTGTCTTAGAGAAGTGTGTGTTAGTTTGTAATAATCTAAAAGTCAATAATACGATAAATTATCATAAATCTTTGTTCATGAATTGAGTGATTAATAAATTGTCATTTTGTTACCTTGAGTATTATTGAATTTATGACTCATTCCTTTTTCTGACTAGAGTCATTAACTGGAATTGTGAAACTTCATAATATAGATGATATATATTCTTAAAAGTCTCTAACCAAGATAATTAGCAGGAACACTAACTTACTGTTACAAGGTTAGAATGTGGATTAAAAGATGGTTAAGTTTTACAAATTATAGACATGAGATGTCGTTTTAATTACATGAATACATGTTACAAGATCATAGTATTTGACAGACCTCAAATGAAACATTAAATGAAATTGTGTATGTGTCATTAATGTTTTCATTCAGTGTTAGTTCTAAAGTATGAGGTATTCATCTTTCCTACTAAGAGATGTGTATGTGTGATTGTTATCTAACGCTGTTGGTAAAACGCAATCATAACGGTAGCTTTTCGGTATACATAGCTTAGTTGAGGTAGTGATGGTTTACCGAAAGTACTATTGTCCCTCGTATCTCTATACGAGTTACAATATCACTAGGCCCCTTGAGAGAGTAGGATTATCTGCATGCAGTATAATTACAAGAGATTATATTTGATAAGTCTGCTCAAGATCGAGAAAAGATTAAATTTGCAAGGATGACACAAACCTACCTTGAAACTAATCTGATACCGTGAGACGAAAGAATTAACATGACTAAAATGTTTAGTGGATCGTGATATTGCATAAGTACAACATCATCTGTGTAATTGGATGATCATAGCGCAGATGTCAGATGTCTCCTATGATTATAGAAGTTAAATGGTTTCAATTCTATTTACCAACATAACACAGATCCTATTGAGTCACACCGTATAGGAGCTAATAAGATAATCTTAATGATTAATTATAAATAGGTTATAATTAATATTAAGATGGTTATAATTAATTATATATGATATGATTAAATTATATATGTCATATAATATGACAAGCAAAAACAACGGTTGAATTTATAAACGTATACGATACGTTGTATAAAATCATACCATAACCAAATCAATACCAAATCCTGAGAAATATGATTGTTGAGAACAATTATATGTTTATGTATATTTTTATATATTTAATTTTAATTTTAATTATTGATTATAGTTTTGAATTTGGGATGAAAGTCATTATCAAATTAAAATCTTAATTAAATCTTAATTAAAAATAAACAAATAAAAAAAATTTAAAAGGGAGGTCGGCAAGGGGCGAAATTGTCTTTTCACAATTTTGGATATTTCCTCCCTACCGACCTCCAAGGGGTAAAAATGTAATTTTTTTTCAGGGGTTTTTTTTGCTAAAATGACCACCTCCTCATTTTGCTATAAATAGAGGGGTAGGGGAGAGAGAAAGAGGCACCAAAGTCGACTCGTATCTATTAACTCAGGATCGTATCGATAAATATACTTTCTTTCTTTCTCATATACAATTGTTTACGGAATTGGGAAAATAGTATTTTTGCGAAAGAGCGGTATTTCATATTTGAATAACTGCGAGTCGTAAAGATATTTTATTTAGTTCGTATCTCGGTGAGTAGTGTTTTTGCGGGATATCGCGATTTACGGTATTTCTGACAGAAGAAATAAGCCGCTCTCTGGTCGTCCAGGTGGACATCCGATAGAGGTATCAGACGTCTGATACTCCGAGGAGAAGAGCGTCTCAGATTCGGGCTTTCGAGTCTTCTGCGGTCCAATTCGAATTTGGATCAAGGTATTAATGTTATATTAATCTATTTAATTTGTAAGTAGATTAAAGTTTTAGAATTCAGTTAAGGAGTAGATCTGTATAGGGATTAAATAGGGTTTTGAGGTCAGAGATAAACGGGAGGTGGACACCCTCGGTAGTTTATTTGACATAACTCGTTTAATCCTTGGCTTAAGTTAGACGTAAAATTTTTGTTTTACGGTCTTTTCGCTGCTTAGGCCAATTGACGGGTTTTAAACTATTCGTAACCCAATAGTGTGCCCCTGCTTGCGACGCATCGGATTTGAAACATTTCTCGTATGAGGATAAGATGCTTTGTGGTGTTTTTCTTTAATAATTACGACCCATAAATGAAATACTATGAACATAATCACTCATAAATTAAGAAACACATAATGTAGCATTCTATGCTTCTTCGTGGTGTAATGGTGAATGGTTACAACACTTAAATTAAGTATTCGAATAAGAAACTCTTCTCGTAGTAAGATATGATGCATTGTGGAGTTTTTCTTGAAAGGTTACCACTCATAAATGAAGTACTCTGATCAGAAACACTTCTCATAGTAGGATAAGATGATTTGTGGTGTTTTCTTTAATGATTACCACCCATAAATGAAGTACTATGATCAGAAACATTTCTCATAAAAGAATAAGATGATTTGTGGTGTTTTATTGAATGGTTACCACCCATTTCTGACGTATTTGGATCTGAAACACTTCTTATAATAAGATAAGATCATTTGTGGTGTTTTCTTTAATGGTTACCATCCATAAATGAAGTACTATGATCAGAATCACACATAAATTAATGTAATCGGACATAAAGCACGTAAAATAGTATTTTATACTTCTTCGTGGTGTTTTAGTGAATGGTTACAACACTTAAATGAAGTACTCGAGAATAAACTCTTCTCGTGGTAAGATATGATGCTTTATGGAGTTTTCTTGAAAGGTTGTCACTCATAAATAAATGAAGTATTCTGATCAGAAACACTTCTCATAGTAGGACAAGATGATTTGTGGTATTTTCGTTAATAGTTACCATTCATAAATGAAGTACTCAGATAAGATACACTTCTTGTAGTAGGATCAGATGTTTTGTGGTGTTTTCTTGATTGTTTACCGCCCATAAATGATGTACTCGGATATGAAGCACATAGAGTGGTATTATATGCTTCTTCGTGGTGTTTTAGTGAATGGTTACAACACTTAATGAAGTACTCGAGAAGAAACTGTTCTCGTAGTAAGATATAATGCTTTGTGGAGTTTTCTTGAAACTTTACCACTCATAAATGAAGTACTCTGATCAGAAACACTTCTCAAAGTAGGACAAGATGCTTTATGGTATTTTCTTTAATGATTACCACCCATAAATGAAGTACTCAGATAAGATACACTTCTTGTAGTAGGATAAGATACTTTGTGGTGTTTTCTTGATTGTTTATCGCCCATAAATGATGTACTCGGACATAAAGCACATAGAGTGATATTCTATGCTTCTTCGTGGTATTTTAGTGAATAGTTATCACCATTAAATAAAGTACTCGAAGAAGAAACACTTCTCGTAGTAGGTTATGAGGCTATATGGAGTTCTCTTGAAACGTTGCCATCCATAAATGAATTAATCCTATTTGAAACACTTCTCGTAATAGGATAAGATGCTTTGTGATTTTTCTTTAATGGTTACCACCCTTAAATTAAGTACTCATACATGAAGCACCTAGAATTGTAATCAATGGTCCTTGGTCGTGTTTTAGTTCAAGGTTGCCACCCTTAACAGAAGTATTTCATGAACAAACACTGCTTGTAGTAGGATATGATGCTTTGTGAGATTTCTTGAAACGTTACCACTCATAAGCGGAGTAATTTGTCCTGAAAAACTTCTCGTAGTAGGATAAGATGCTTTTTGGTGTCTTCTCTAATGGATACCATCCATAATTGAAGTAGTCTGAACGGAAACACTTCTCATAGAAGGATACGATGCTTTGTGGTGTTTTTTGAATGGTTACCACCCATAAATGAAGTAGTTGGATTTGATCACTCCTCGTAGTAGGATAAGATGCTCTGTGGTGTTTTCTTTAATGGTTACCACCCATAAATGAAGTACTATGATCAGAATCACACATAAATTATGTACTCAGACATGAAGCACATAGAATAGTATTCTATGCTTCTTCGTGGTATTTTAGTGAATGGTTACAACACTTTAATGAAGTACTTCAAGAAGAAACTCTTCTCGGAGTAAGATATGATGCATTGTGGAGTTTTCTTGAAAGGTTACCACCCATAAATGAAATACTCTGATCAGAAACACTTCTCATAGTAGGATACGATGATTTGTGGTGTTTTCTTTAATCGTTATTACCCATAAATGAAGTACTCTGATCAGAAATACTTCTCCTAGAAGCTTAAGGTTCTTTGTGGTGTTTTATTAAATGTTTACAACTCATAAATGACGTAATCGGATCTGAAACACTTCTCTTAGTAGGATATATGCTTTGTGGTGTTTTCTTTAATGGTTACCACCCATAAATGAAGTACTCTCATTAGAAACACTTCTCATAGAAGGGTAAGATGCTTTCCGGCGTCTTCTCTAATGGTTACCATCCATAATTGAAGTACTCTGATCGTAGAAGGATAAGAAGTGTTTGTTCTTCGAATACTTCAATTACCACCCCCATAAATGAAGATGATCGGAAACACTTCTCGTATGATTATATGCTTTGTGGTGTTTTCCTTAAAGGTTACCCATAAATGAAGTACTCTGATCAGAATCACACATAATTATGTACTCGGACATGAAGCACCAAGAATAATATTCTATGCTTCTTCGTGGTGTTTTAGTGGATGTTTACAACACTTAAATGAAGTATTCGAGAATAAACTCTTCTCGTGGTAAGATATGATGCTTTGTGGAGTTTTCTTGAAAGGTTAACACTCATAAATGAAGTACTCTGATCAGAAACACTTCTCATTGTAGAACAAGATGCTTTGTGGTATTGTTTTTAAGGGTTACCACCTATAAATGATGCACTCAAATAAGATACTTCTTGTAGTATGATAAGATGCTTTGTGGTGTTTTCTTGATTGTTTACCGCCCATAAATGATGTTCGGACATGAAGCACATAGAGTGGTATTTGCTTCTTCGTGGTGTTTTAGTGAATAGTTACCACCATTAAATAAAGTACTCGAAGAAAAAATACTTCTCGTAATAGGCTATGAGGCTTTGTGGAGTTTTCTTGAAATGTTGCCACCCATAAATGAAGTAATCATATCTGAAACACTTCTCGTAATATGATAAGATGCTTTGTGGTCTTTCTTTAATGGTTACCACCCTTAAATTAAGTACTGGAACATGAAGCACCTAGAGTGGTAATCAATGCTCCGTCGTGGTGTTTTAGTTCAAGGTTGTCACCATTAACTGAAGTATTTGATGAACAAACACTGCTCGTAGTAGGATATGATGCTTTGTGGGGTTTCCTGAAACGTTACCACCCATAAACGGAGTAATTTGTCCTGAAACACTTCTCATAGTAGGATAAGATGCTTTGTGGTGCTTCTCTATTGGATACCACCCATAAATGAAGTATTCTGATCATAAACACTTCTCGTAGTAGGATAAGATACTTTGTGGTATTTTCTTTAATGGTTACCACCCATAAATGAAGTACTATGATTAGAATCACTCATAAATTATGTACTCGGACGTGAAGCACATAGAATTGTATTCTATGCTTCTTCGTAGTGTTTTAGTGAATGGTTACAACACTTAGATGAAGTACTTGAGAAGAAACTCTTCTTGTGGTAAGATATGATGCTTTGTGGAGTTTTCTTGAAAGATTATCACTCATAAATGAAGTACTCTGATCAGAAATACTTCTCATAGTAGGACAATGTGCTTTGTGGTATATTCTGGTTACCACTCATACATGAAGTACTCAGATAAGATACACTTCTTGTACTAGGATAAGATGCTTTGTGGTATTTCTTGATTGTTTACCGCCCGTAAATGATGTACTCGGACATGAAACACATAGAGTGGTATTCTATGCTTCTTCGTGGTGTTTTAGTGAATAGTTACCACCATTAAATAGATTACTCAAAGAAGAAACACTTCTCGTAATACGATAAGATGTTTTGTGGTGTTTTCTTCAATGGTTACGGCCCATAAATGAAGTCCTCTGATCAGAATTACTCAAAAATTAAGTACTCGAACATGAAGCACATAAAGTTGTATTATATGATTCTTCGAGGTATTTTGTTGAATGGTTACAACACTTACATGAAGTACTCCAAGAAGAAACTTTTTTCGGAGTAAGATATGATACGTTGTGTAGTTTTTTTGAAAGTTTACCACTCATAAATGAAGTAATCTGATCAGAAACACTTTTCATAGTATGATAAGATGCTCTGTGCTTTTTCTTTAACGGTTGCCACATATAAATGAAGTACTCAGATAAGAAACACTTCTTGTAATAAGATAAGATTTTTTCTGGTGTTTTCTTGATTGTTTACCGCACATAAAAGATGTACTCGGACTTGAAGCACGTAGAGTGGTATTCTATATTTGTTCGTGGTGTTTTAGTGAATGATTACAACACTTAAATGAAGTACTCTAGAAGAAACTCTTCTCTTTGTAAGATATGATGCTTTGTGGAGTTTTCTTGAAATGTTAGCACTCATAAATGAAGTACTCTGATCAGAAACACTTCTCATAGTAGGACAAGATGCTTTGTGGTGTTTTTTAATGATTACCACCCATAAATGAAGTACTCAGATAAGATACACTTCTTGAAGTAGGATAAGATGTTTTGTAGTGTTTTCTTGATTGTTTACCGTCCATAATGATGTACTCGAACATGAAGCACATATAGTGGTTCTATGCTTATTCCCTAATGGTTACCACCCACAATTGAAGTAATTCTCACGTCCATTCACTAAAACACCACGGAGAAGCATATAATACCACCTTTTGTGCTTCATGTTCAAATACTTAATTTATGAGTGATTTTGATAAGAGAACTTCATTTATGAGAGGTAACCATCAAAGAAGACACCACAAAGCATCTTATCCTACTATGAGAAGTGTTTTTGATCTGATTACCTCATTTATGGATGGTAACCATTCACGAAAACACCAGAAAGCATCTTATCCTTCTACGAGAAGTGTTTATGATCAGAGTACTTCATTTATGGGTGGTAACAATTAAAGAAAACACTACAAAACATCTTGTCCTACTAAGAGAAGTGTTTCTGTTCAGAGTACTTCATTTATATGTACCTTTCAAGAAAATTCTGCAAAATATCATATCCTACTACGAGAAGTTTCTTCTCATAGTACTAATTTAAGTGTTTTAACCATTCACTAAAACACCATGACGAAGCATAGAATACCACTCTAAGTGCTTCATGTCTGAGTACTTCATTTATGAGTGGTAACCTTTGATGAAAACAACACAAAGCATCTTATCATATTACAAGAAGTGTTAATGATCAGAGTACTTCATATATGGGTGGTAATCTTTCAAGAAAATTCTACAAAGCATCATATCCTACTACGAGAAGAGTTTCTTCTCTGATTACTTCATTTAAGTGATGTAACCATTCACTAAAACACCACGAAGAAGTATAGAATACCATTCTATGTGCTTCGTGTCGGAGTACTTAATTTATAAGTGTTCCTGATCATAGCACTTCATTTATGAGAGGTAACCATCAAAGAATACACCACAAAGCATCTTTTCCTACTACGAGAAGTGTGTCAGATCCAATTACTTCATTTATGGCTGATAACCATTCATGAAAACACCAGAAAGCATCTTATCCTTCTATGAGAATTGTTTCTGATCAGAGCACTTCACTTATGGGTGGTAGCCATTAAAGAAAACACCACAAATCATATTATCCTACTACGGTAAGTGTTTAAGAACGAATTACTTGGTTTACGAGTTATAACGTTTCAAAAATACCTCACAAAGCATCATAGCCTACTACGAGAAGTATTTGTTTTTCGAGTCCTTCACTTAAGGGTGGTAACCATTCACTTAGACACCACAAAGAAGCATAGAATAGCACTCTAATTGCTTCATGTCCGGGTACATAAATTATGGACGGTAACAATCAAGAAAACACCACAAAGCATCTTACCCAATTACAAGAAGTGTTTTTTTTATCTTAGTATTGCATTTATGGGTTGTAACCAATCAAGAAAACATCACAAATCATCTTATTCTACTTCGAGTAGTGGTTCTGATCTGATTACTTAATTTATGGGTGGTAACCATTCAAGAAAACACTGGAAAACATCTTCTCCTTCTATGAAAAGTGTTTCTGATTAGAGTACGTCATTTATGAGTGGTAACAATTAAAGAAAACACCACAAATCATCTTATCCTACTACGAGAAGTGGTTTTGATCTGAGTATTGCATTTATGAGTTGTAACCATTCAAGAAAATATCACAAAGCATCTTATCCTACTACGAGAAGTGCTTCTGAGCAGAGTACATTTATGGGTGGTAACCAATCAAGAAAATACCACAATATCGTATCCTAATAAGAGTAGTGTTTCTGTTCAAGTACTTTATTTATGGGTGATAACCTTTCTAGAAAATCTAACTGGTTCATGTTCGGGTACATTTATGTGCGGTGACAATCAAGATAACACCACAAAGCATCTTATTTTACTACGAGAAGTGTTTTTGATCTGAGTACTACATTTATAGGTGGTAACCTTTTAAGAAAATTTCACAAGATATCATATCCTACAACGAGAAGTTTCTTCTCATAGTACTTCATTTAAGTGTTGTAACCATTCACTAAAACATCATGACAAAGCATAGAATACCACTATAAGTGCTTCATGTCTGAGTACTTCATCTATGAGTGGTAACCTTTGAAAAAAAACAACACAAAGCATCTTAATATACTATGAGAAGTGTATATGATCAGAGTACTTCATTTATAGGTGGTAACATTTCAAGAAAATTCCACAAAGCATCTTATCCTACTATGAGAAGAGTTACTTTTCTGATTACTTCATATAAGTGTTGTAACCATTCACTAAAGCACCATGAAGTAGCATATAATAACACTCTAACTGCTTCATGTTCAGGTACATCATTTACGAGAAGTGTTTCTGATTTGAGTACTTCATTTATGGGTTGTAACCATTGAAGAAAACACTACAAAGCATCTTATCCTACTACGAGAAGTGCTTTTAATCTGAGTACTCATTTATGGGTGGTAACCTTTCAAGAAAATAGCACAAGGCATCATATCCTACTACGAGAAGTGTTTCTGATTCAAGTACTTCATTAATAGGTAAACATTCATGAAACTACACAAAACATCATATCCTACTACGATAAGTGTTTCTTCTTTGAATACTTTATTTAAGGGTGTTAACCATTCACTAAAACACCACGAAGAAACATAAAATACCACCATATGTACTTCATGTCCGAATACTTAATTTATGAGTGATTCTGATCAGAGTACTTCATTTATGGGAGGAAACCATCAAAGAAGACACCACATAACATCTTATCCTACTACGAGAAGTTTTTCTGATATGATTACTTCATTTATGAGTGGTAACCATTCAAGAAAACACCAAAAAACTTCTTATTCTTCTATGAGAAATGTTTTTCATCATAGTACTTCATTTATGGGTGGTAACAATTAAAGAAAATATCAAAAATCATCTTATCATACTACGAGAAGTGTTTAAGAACGAATTACTTCGTTTACGGGTGATAACATTTCAAGAAAACCCCACAAAGCATCATAGTCTACTACGAGAAGTGTTTGTTTCTCGAATACTTCACTTAAGGGCGGTAACCATTCACCACGAAGAAGCATATCTAACTGCTTCATGTTCAGGTACATTTATGGCCGATAAAAATTAAGAAAATACCACAAGCATTTTATTCTACTACAGAAGTATTTTTTATCCGAGTAATGCATTTATGGGCTGTACCCATTCAAGAGAACATCACAAAGTGCGAAGTGGATCTTTGACTTCTTCTAAACAAGCAAATCAATCTTCTTCTCCTAGGCCAATGTATGGGGCAACACCACACTACAAGTAAAAGATTCGATTGACAACACAATCAAGGACATGGATACACCACTTGATAACACAAATGTGGTGCACCAAAAGCTAAAATCTAGCTAAGAGTTTATTTTCGGATTGACAATAAGAAAATAGAAGCTATTCTAATGCTCTCTAGGTTAGGTAGTTGAAGGAGAAGGCTCTTTGGCTCTTTCTGGTGCTCAATTTGATGATTAGAAGCTTGTGGGAGGAGGGAAGTTTCAGCGCCTTGCTGGTTTATCTCTGCATCATATATATAGGTTGGACACTTCTTGGAGTCTTGAAATCTTGGATTTGTTCTAGAGCGTTATAGGAATCCATAACGCGTTGTGAAACTCGTTATAACGAGTTGTCAGCTTTCCAGAACTGCCTTTTTGTGCTTCTCTGACTGTCTTGTGAGCCAATCTCCTTTAGAAACTCGTTATAACATTTCATAAAACTTGAAAGAATAGTTAATAACATTTCATAAATTAAATATATAGAGATAAAAAAATAGTAAAAATAATAAGACCGCTAAAAAGTTACACAAAGAGTCAGTTACATTGTTACAAGACTTAAAGTATTAAAACTTGAAGATTGTGAGTCAGTATTAAGAATTAAAAAAATAAATATTAAGACTTCGTTAATTATCTATTAAGATATAAAAATATAATAAATAACAAATAGTTTCAACAAAAAATATTGCTAGTACTATTAAGACTTAAGCTTAAGACCTCATTATTATAATTATTTATCGGTTAGGAGACTCAAGTATTAAGATTTGATTGAACTAATATTAAGTGTTACAATACTGTATTAATATTGAACTTCTAGTCTAAATATTTTGAACTAGTATTAAGACCTGAAAGAAGAAGTATTACCACTTCGTAGATTATCTATTAAAAGATAAAAAATGGTAAAAATTAAGAATTCATATATAGTTGCAACACTCGCACAGTTTTTTTGGGCAAACTGAAAATTCAACGGTGTTTTGATCTCTAGATCTTATGTAGATCTAATATAATTTTATAAATTATCACATTTTAAGTCTGGTTTACGTCAAAATGTCAAAATAAACGGAATAAATTATTCCTAGAAGTTACAATTTGAATTACTAAAACTAAAAGTGCAATTACTGTTTTGATGGAGAACAAATTAAGAAATCATCTTTGATCCTCCTCAGCTTCTGTTATATCTATTGACAGAATATCATTTCATGTTTCAGCTCATCAAATGTAGGATCTTCTAATAGTATCAGTTCAAATGACTGAAATTCATTTATCAATTTAGACATGGTAGGCATTTTAATTCCAAGTCCTTGCTATATGAAATTAATTTCTAGCTCTGATTCAGGTATCAGAAAAACAGAAAGATGTACAGCAGATGAAGAACCAAAAATATCGACAATTAAATAGAAATATCACAGTATCATGTCATCATCACATATAACATCTTATATACCGAAATAATCTTCGAAACAACCCATTTCAACTTCGCATGGAAACAATGGATTCTTCAAATATCAGAAACTCACTTTGCATCTTTAGAAGACTGGGTTCATTTATAGCCTAGGAATGAGGGATGATGGGCTAAGCCGGTCAGCCTCGGTCACAACGTGGTTGCGGCTTATTTGGTTTACTGAAGTGCACCCGCTAAGCATCATGGTCAATTCGAATTCTTCCCGGAGCATTTGGAGCACTTTTCTCACTCCTGCCTCTCCCTCTGCTGCCAGAGAAAACACAACTGGCCTCCCAATCTACCCAGAAAAAAAATGTAGAAAAGCAAATGGAAGTTAAGCTCTAAATAATATGCACAAAAGAATGTAGCGAACCTGAACTGAAGTACCGGCTCACAAACAAAAACACTAAGACCAATCCAAGCTGTTGCGTTTTTAATTTAAAAACCAACTGCCCATACCAGACAACCTGAATTGGGATCAAGTGGCATCTGACTAGTCTACAGTCTGGTCTGATCCAAACTGAAACTGAACCAACCTGAGCAACTCTAATCCCGAAAGACTTGTAACCGAACATGACAGAACCTTAAGCCAAACAACATGCATGTTACACCAAGCAAAAAATACCTTATACCAGAGCCAACCTAAAATATTTACAATCCATATTCCAAATCATTTTGTTGTAATAACCATAAATGAAAGATAAAACCTTAAATACATGATTGCTCCAATAACGGTACCAGTTTGTCACCTATTGTTACAGATAAAAATCAATGAACTTACAAAAATGCCAGAGGCACCCAAAGCAAGAGCCTTGAAAACATCTGTGCCACGACGAACCCCACCATCCAGGAACACCGGAACTCTTCCCCGAGCTGCTTTCACAACCTGCACATTTAATATCCAATCTTTTTAGTCTTTTCCTGAATAAAGATAGAACTTGTAGCCAATGAAATTTTAATTTTTATTCAAATCAAATGTATTTTCCTTAAATCAAAGAATATACCTCTTCTAGAGCCGAGATTGTTGCAGGAACATAATCTAATTGACGTGCCCCGTGATTGGAGACAATAATACCGGCAGCACCATTTTGTACGGCCAAATGAGCTGATAAGTTCAAGACAAAAAGAAACGTTGATAACACTAATTGAACATAAACTTTCAAGAAATAAAAAGATAAAATAAAAACATGGAATACTTACTGTCTTCAGCAGTGAGAACACCTTTCACCAAAATTGGCATTGAAGTTATGGTCTGGAGCCACTTGACATCCTGTATATAAAAAACGAATTAGCAACATTAATTGTTTATCTCCATATAATCTGCATTACATATTAGAAGTGAACTGGTTTGTATTGTTTTGAATCTACCTTCCAGCTCAATGTGCGGTCAATTTGGCCAGCGACATAGGATGCGAGACCGGAGTCATTACTCTGAATCATGCACCAAATCAAGCCAAAATTAAATCAAAGAAAATTAAACTCTCAAATTCAAATCTTAAAATAAGTTTACTTACCATATCCATTTTCCCTAGGTCCAAACCCTCAAAGTTTTTCAGGGTCAGATGAGGAGGCAGGACAAATCTATAGAAAAGTTTATGTCACTATATGTTTAGGTGGATTTCTGCAAATAACTCTGACAGTAAATCACATGCAAAAGTCAAGAAAGAAAGAGAAAAGTACCATACCGGTTCTTAATATCAGATTCACGGCGGCCAAGGCGAGGAGTGTCAACAGTAAGTGCAATAGCCTTGAAACCTGCTCTCTCAGCTCTCCTTACCAGTTGTGCCACAACATTCCTGTCTTTGTACACCTATACAATTTTTCATATACAATACAT
The DNA here is from genome assembly GCA_964058865.1 of Eleocharis quinqueflora. Classification (NCBI taxonomy): domain Eukaryota; kingdom Viridiplantae; phylum Streptophyta; class Magnoliopsida; order Poales; family Cyperaceae; genus Eleocharis; species Eleocharis quinqueflora. Next base: position 6,734 of record CAXKVX010000630.1, on the reverse strand, counting down.
ATGTTATGGTTGCTTCCCATAGATGCCATCAGTAGTACAATTAGAACATAAAAATAAAGGATAGAAAATGAAATAGAACTTACATAAAGCTGGAAGAATCGAATTCCAGGTCCAGTTGAGGCAAGCTCTTCCACACTTGATGTGGCCCAAGATGACAGTGTCTGTGAAAGGATTTCATAAACAATAATGGAGGTTTCTTTAAAATCAAAGAAGAAATAAAAAGATTGTGCTTTCAAGTTGAAGTGTTTAGAATTAATTAAACAACATTCTGTATGTATAATAAGAATTTTAAGTGAGCATAGAGCTATCTTCACAGAATAACACGTGTAAAGACCATACCAACTAGATTCACTACTGCCCTGCTGTCCTGTTTGGATAGGAACCACAAGGTACCAGTAAAACAATAAATAGTTGATTCCACAGATATTAAAGAAATTACAAAGGAATATGTTTGAGAGACTTTTGGGACAAACCATGATGGTTCCAGCTGCTGATGCAGCTCGTGCAGTTGCATATTCACCTGAAGCAAAATGAAAGCAAATCAATTAAGACTATATCCACTTCATGTTGTTTCTCACAACATATGATTGTCAGAAATAAACACATGAAAAGTCTACAGAATGAGATAATCTCATGTAATTAAGTCTAATTAACTTGTTTGTCCTAATTTCATTGAACTGCAGTATACTATCCTTCACGGCATCACAAAATGAAACTATCATCATAGTATAATATCAGATCAAATTGTCGATCCCAAGTTAAAACCCATCAAGTGCAATGATTTTACCTTCAGGGTGTGCCATCTTCTGCATGGCAGTGGGGGCCACCATGATAGGCATTGAAATTTTGAAGCCAAGAATGGTAGTAGTCATATCAATCCTTGACACGTCTATGAGTATACGTGGACGGAACCTTCAGAACATCAGTAAATGACAAAATATGCAAATCAAAATTAAGTAAATTAAATAGTTTATTGGATACTTATAATATAAATCACTTTCAATCAGGGGCGGATCTAGTCAAGGCCAGGGGCAGCCGCCCCCCTCCCTCGGATTTTTTTTTTTTTGCAAAATAACCTTGTGTATTTATACGCTTTGTCAATTTTTTTTACAAAATAACTATGTATATTTAAAAATGTGCATCATTTTGCCCCCCCTCCACCCCGAAAAAAAGAATATAGATCTTGCTCCTCCCCTGACGAAAATCCTGAATCCGCCCCTGCTTTCAATGTTGAATATTTGGACATAGTCTGCCTTCTTGGTCTACTGTAGAAGATGTCTATTTCAAATAAGCAAAAAAGTGAAAAACTGATTCATTTCTTTTTGTCACCCTTGTGAGTTGAATTTCCAGATGATACATCTTACTAAACTTTCTACCTCCCTAGTTAAATTTTTCAGAAATTTTGATGTAACTGTTTTATTTCCTTGTATCATGTTCTATGTAACTAATAATTAGACTTGAGTTTTCAAATTCTCAGAGAACTTTCAGTTACTCCATGCAAACAACTTATTTAAATCAATATATAAAACATTTTAATTATGAAAGAATTAGCTAATTTCAAATGAATCTCACAGAATGCGGGAGAAGGCCTCGCGGTTCTCCTTGAGAGTCCATTGATCCTCTGCACCCGATGCATAATAGTCGTAAACCATCTTCGGCAGTTTCTCCTTCGCTATGGCCTCATACTCCATCACATTTGTTATCTCCATTTTGATAAGCTTTTATCTCTCCTATAAAGACCAAATTGAAGCCTTATTAGTCAAGAATAAAAAGAAACTGATCAAACAAATAACAATATTCCCATAATCTTGTCAAAATATGCAAAGGTCATTGACATTAACATGAATCCAAATGCATGAAGAGTAGGAATAACCAATTTTTGTTAAATTCCAATAATTGACATGAATTTAGATGCATGCATAAGTAATTAACTAATAGGAAGAAGCAAGAAAAAGGAGGAATTCATGGCAAAAGAGAGATACCTTGATGGATGAGAAGAAAAGGAGAGAGAGAGGAGAACTGAATGAAGTAGAAATGGAGTGGTGAGAATTAGTGAAGAAATATAAAGGGGATATGGGTTGTGTGGCGTTGTTAATAGTACACAAAAACAATAGAGAAGATGCGAGGTTCTATGTGAACACAAACTATGGATAATGACGACGTTGATGTATCTCTCCGTTCTTTATCTTTCTATTAACTAATTACAGTGTAGAAATTGAGAATTGGAAAAAGAAAAGGGAGAGAAAGTCAGTTATGGATGAGCAATTCGAGGTGGGAAATATGGCTCTTCTCTCCTACACAGCTTTCTCATCCCCTTATTTTTTTTCCTTTTTTCTTTTTTGCTAATGTATTTTTAGCAAGTCGTTATCTAATACTGGCGTTGCAAAATTTTCAGGTGTATGTATTTTTTTCTTATAAATTTTGGTAAGAGATGACAAAGGAACTAATTAGAGGAGACCATTAGGCCAGGTGAGGCCTTTTTTCTTTAATTTCATGGGATAATATTTTTATTTTACCTTTGTTTCAAGCAATTGACAAGTAGCAAGTTGTTGTAAGACCCACTAAAGTTGCAACATATCTCCTGTAATATTGCTAAGGTAAGATGTATTGTTGGGTGAGGCTATTTTTTATCCTTGATATATAAGAAGGACGTTGATGCAATGAGGCTATTTTTTATCCTTGATATATAAGAAGGACGTTGATGCAATGTTTCTGTTCTGTCATCTCATTTTTTCAATTATCACTGACGCGTGAGTTTCACACGAATTTCGTGCTTTGACTTTAGAATGTTTTCTTTATTAGAACATTAACTGAGACAGAGTTGGAGGCACCGTAGATTTTTCCATATAAGAAAGTTGTGGCAAAGAGACAAGCTTGTATCATTTTGTGATGGGGCATTTTATTTTAACAACAGTGGAACCACAGTGACACGTTAGTATTCTCTGTTGCCATCTTATTAATTGATTATCTTCCACAAAATTTTGATTTTCTTTTCATGTGCTTTACTCTTCGGTGCAAGATTTACCTAAAACTTATCCACAATTTCCAAGCATTGAAGGCTCAGAAATATCAACATATTTAGAAGTTCTTTTCGAAATGGTAAAATATATACAAAAGAAATTATATTAAAATTACTTGTTTCCTTCTTCAAATTATAAATCTCAATTTGTGTATGGATCTTAGATTTTTTTTTTTTTTTCGTTTCATCTCACGCCTGATGATAAAAATAGATGCTATGGATCAAAATTAACTTGATTTTACTATTATCGATGCAAAATCAACTTGATTATATAATTATTGATGATTATCAACGAATACAATTAATTTGAGTTCAATTTTTTTGTCCATAGAAGACTCATAAAAATATTGTGTATATTATAGCATTAAAAATATATTAATTTAACAATATTTAAGGAAGAATTAATTACGTATTATGCTGATTCCACAAAATGGGTTCAAAGATCCTTAATTAAGCATATTAGTGATAATTTTTAAGCGGATCATTTAGCTCTTAAAGCAACAACTATAAGCTGGATAATAGATGGCAACGATTTAAGAATAACTAAACCAAGGTGAGTTTCGTAAAACACGATTACGTTGACCGAGTCAAAATATGATCCATTAGAATTAGAATTAGAATTAGAATTAGTACTGATGTCACCTTTAATTTATCCTGCATCAAACAATTGGTATTGATAATCACGGTGATCAATAAGAATTAAAAGGTAATGATTAAACTGTAAACAGATTAACAGTTGAAAAAATAATACTAAACAATGATTTATCCGAATCCCATTATTTACACAATAGTGAATGCCAAAAAAAGGCTCCCCAATATACTTCAGTAGCGCTCTTCATCCTCAATTCATTCTTCTACCAGTAGAATTTTCATGAATAACATTATTTTGATATCAGTGCAACAGTTGCCGAACCCATTCCCATAGGGTACATTACATATCACATTGTAACAAATTCTAGACCTAAATGAAGCAAGCTACATGTTAACAGGACATTCAAACATAAACACACGAGTACACATTATAACTTTTTAGTTTAGAACAGCCTTTCATTGATTTTTCAATCAAACAGATTTATTGCAAATTAATAAATCATAGCCTACAAAAACCATTGCGAAGCTTACAAACCCAACAGGACACCAGATTATAACCGGATAGCTATCTAGCTATTTCACTAGGTTTCTTCCGAAAGGATGCATGTCTCTGTCCGATTCCTGTATGCATCTCTAACTCACTTCGGTCCCAGATGAAGAGATTCACAATCTACTATCACTGTTTTAAATTCTACTGACCCTTATATAGATTCATTCTATTGACCATTGGCAAAATCATTACCCCAAACATTGTCCCAGGAATTGCCATTGTTATTGGCTTTGGGTCCCTGAATTGAAGGTGGGGCCCCACCATCAACGTTTTTTCTTGGTTTAGTTCTTATGCCAAATAACCTAAGGATAAATCTTGCAAGCTCGCCATATAGCATACCCGATCGGTCAAATAGCTGCAATAAATAGTAAAAAATCACTAGAGAAACAAGACCATATAAATTACACTTAATGGCCTCATAACAGCACCTCTTTCCTCTAGTGATCCTTACAGAGACTCCAGCTAAATTCTTATAATTCAGAATATTTATGTCAAAATTTTAAGATGCAAAATTATCTAACAGGAGGAATGACACTGTCAACTAAGCTTACAAGCATTATTTTTTGGTAACTTAAAGACAATGCAAGGAGCTGTAGAATTAGAGTTTTAGGGTTACAAATAAATTTTAGAGGCCAAACTAAGCATGGCTCAATTATTTAAAGGAAAGGATGGAAGGGAAAGAACGTACCTGAAGAAGAGCAGTCATAAACATATGAAATGCCTGTGTGTTCTGCTCTACTAAAAATGATACTCTCCCGAAGAAATTGACGACTCCAGTCATCTGCACATTATTCCATACAGAAAAGAGTATTAATGTTATAAACAGAAAAACGTCCTAGCAGGAAGATAAAGAGGGGCCAGATATTTCTGCTCATTAAATGCACAAGGAGCATCTCAAAAGAAAAGAGAGATGCACAATAAAATAAAGAAAATGTTCCGCCGATCCCAAGTTCGATCCCATCATCGATCCTCACTGGACACGTCCAGTTGAGTTCCGACGAAAATTTGTTTTATTTATGATGCATGTTGTTTTCTTTGCTATGCATGTTGTTTTTGTTATTATGCATCTAATAACATGCATAACAATCAAAATACCTATGATTTATAGTTTATTATGTTTTTTGTTCTATTTATGATTTATTATGTTTTCGTTATTATGCATGATGTTTTTGTTATTATGCATGTTATTAGTATTATTTTGCATGTTAATTACTTGCGTAATAACAAAAATAACATGCACAATTACAAAAACAACATGCATAATAACTAGAACAATTTTTTAAAATAAATGCAACTGGATTCGTCTAATCCGCATCGATGAGCGTAGCGACATTCGTTTTCAGTGGAGCATCCGATCAATTATATGCATAATAACAAAAACAACATGCATGATACAAAAAACAACAGACATTATAACAAAAACAACATGCAAACTGAACTCAATTGGACCTGTCCTATTGGAATCGATGGAGGGATCAATGAAGGAATCGATATATCAGCTCCCAATAAAATAATCCTGGCTCACTAAAGGTCAACTCTAATGTTATTCCCTGTTATAATAGTCAGTGCCTTAACATGTAATTACTACCAGAAATTTCTGAGCTCCAGCTGAAATTAAATCAGTCAGATTGAACACTAAGAAGTAAAAAAAATAGAGAGTAAAAGAGATCAAAGTGAAACCTACAACTCTAATGAAGGAAATCCAGAACCCTGGGGGCTGAGAAGGAGGCCCGAATGGGTTGTTAGGGTCATCCGGATTGCCATACGGGCCCATACCCGGCATGCCCATACCCGGCATGCCCATACCACCATACCCCATGGGCCTGCCGAGCCCACCGCCATACATACTGCCTCCACCATACATTCCTGAACCTCCATATAACCCCCCTCCATATCCAGTGTTTTGCATGCTATTGCCATACAGATTCCCCCCATATCCACCATTATGACCACCACCATACATACTCGACGAGCCATATCCTGAAATGCAATTAGACAAAGTTATGTCAGTATCTTAGTATGGTTTTTTTAAGTGCAAGCCTTAAAAGGCCATAATAAATTTCTTCTTACTAAATATGAAAGGAATGCATTTAAAAGGTAAACCGCAACAAAAAACAAATAGCTGCCAACACTGAAAGATAAAAAGTTATACTATTCCAAGGCTGTGTTTGGCACACTGGGTGTGCATGGAAATTATTGGGAATGTTAGCCTCATAAAGTTTTTTTCTCAGATGGCATTCGGCACGCTATTTGAAACCTTGGGTTTGGGCAGAGATTTCCTGAGAAATCCACTCAACAAATGCAAATCTTTGAGAAAATGAAATTGAGTCTGACTCAAATTTTTTTTTTCCAAGAGCTGTAGAAGGGAATGAGATCCAATATTTTGCATACAAAGAAACCCAATACCATCAATCCCATTTCCATGTCTGACCCACGTGGCCGAACAGGCCCTAAGTGTCTACAGAACAACCAGATACATAGTTCAATGTTATTGCTGCATAATAAAACTGAAACAAGGGATGAGACATTTTCGGCTTTTGTGATATTAAATTTTATTTTAGACCCCATTGGAGA
>CAXKVX010000629.1:0-284538 GCA_964058865.1 Eleocharis quinqueflora | reverse complement strand
GATTATCCAGGAAATTTGTCAATTGGCAACAGTACCCAAAGCAAAGTCGACCAGCTTCCCAGCAACGGCCACAGCAGATCCACTGGATGACCCACCAGGGACCCGATTGGGTACACATGGATTAGTTGGAGTGCCATAGTGTTTATTTTCCCCATTTATGCTACAATAGCTCATTTAAAATAATTTTAAAGATGGGATATAAGGAACCAAATAAAATAAGTTTACCGAAACATTATTTGAAGTGCACAAGGCATATACAGCAGAAAATTAAACAAGTGCATTGGAACAGACCATAGTGGATGCCAAAAGGCATAGTGAAGATATTATTAGGATACCCATTACATAAAGTATGTTAGGGGGTTTGATTGCCACAGCTTGCTATTTTATCTGCCAGATATTATCATGAGCAATCATGAACATTAAACTCAAGAAATCCAGGAAATGCATAAAAAATTCACATTTAGGTCCTGAAATTTTATTGTTCAATTTGGATCGTACAACACTAGACATGTCATTTTGCCATTTTGGTCATGTCTAAATCTCAATCAACAAGTAGCATGCAAGAGTCTTTCTATATTCTATCGCTCAAAGTGATTTCTACATTTATCCTTTGGGGAACATTAAAAAAAGGTAGGACCAAATTGGTACAGATTGCATTGTTCAAGTACTAAACTGAGAATTCTGAACTGTAAAAACCATTTAAGGTACTATATTCTAGAACTCTAGAACTCTAGGTGGTACCAATTACCAAACCAAGTTGGAACTGTCAACGGTACCTGTAAGCCATCTCATCCATCACTGTTCGACCAAGACAGGTGGCACCAGCATTTAAGGTGGCTAAGACAACAAGAGAAGTCGATTTAGCTGGTGCATGAGTTCTGGCCCAGTCCGGATTGCCAAATCCAGTAATGAATCCTTCCATGTCAAATCTACAGTACAAGGTACGTCACAAGTTGCAAAGCTAAATCTAATATTGGGAATTTTGAAATTTTGCAAGGGGGGGTGTAAAAGAGAGAGGCTACATGTCCTTGACAGCGAAAGTGAGGCCTTGTAAGGGTAGACTAGAAGAGATGGACCCCCTCAGCTCAAATTTCGCCGTGTAAGCTCCATAATCGTCTTGTTTTTCTTCCATGTTGAGAGAGAGGTGATGGAGGCGAAGAGACTGAGAAGTGATTGGATTCCACGTGTGCTATTTTGGGGATAAAATCCGTGCCGAAATGTTTGCTGCCCACAAAATATTTGACATAAATGTTGATGTTTACGCTTCAGTCAGAGTGTTATTTTTTTACAAACAGTGTTACGAATGAATCAGCTAGTTCGTAATCAGCTCTGAAAGACTTCAATAAAGAAAAAATTGAATTAGACTGGAAGGCAAAACATGCTCCAATCCGGCTTTCCTTCTATTTCATCTAAATACTAAATAAAAAATATTTATGTTCTTTAGATCGTGCATCTGAAACCAGCAGAGGCTATATATATTTTTGGTTGGTTTACCTTCCGTGTTGTAAACTCCTTTGATTTGGTTTTAGTAAAATTTGGTAGACAAGTCCGCTACTTCAAAAGAAAATTCAAACACCAGAAGACACAAGTAAACTATAATTTTTTTGCGAACTTCTTAGGCACATAACTCGTGCAAAATTCTGAGCATAAACAGATACTTGGAACAAAAAAAATTAATCGCTGATATCCTAAAGATCCTTGCTTACCTAGTAGCTCAAGTGCTCAACACACAAAATGCCCATAAGAAGTTATTGTGAATTTGCGATTGTAGGACAGATATTCCTATAAATAATTTAATAACCCACAGCACCTCAAAGTCAACAAAATACTCGCAATAAAGCAACCACCTCAAATATTGAAAATAAGGGGAAACAAATAAAAAGAGATCTGAAGTCTATATCTCCCCAGCTGGTTTTCAGGTATTTTGATATTCCTATGGTCAATCTCTAGCCCAGATATATTGCTAATATCTGGACTATCTATACCATCAAATAGGAACCACAATCTTCAAAGAGGGCATTTGGGATTCACAATGCTTATTGACTTCCACTAATTATGATCGTCACTCAGCTTTTTCTATCCTTTTCTCCAACCTAAATTAGTATACCCATCAAAGCTTGACATGTCACCATCCTCTTCTTGCTCTTCAGTCCAATAAGAAACATCTCTAAACTTGAAACTGCTTTCTCTGAAGCTCTGTGATGGCTTTTCCCACAATCAGTCTTGGAGCTGGTTTCCAGTTCCCTGTGGCCGCTCACAATTGCATTTTCTACATTCCTGGTTCCTTTTGAAGTTCACATAGTTACAACTACAGAAAAAAGAAATAGAAACAGGAATAAATATTAAATAATGAAATGAAATTAATATAAGGGGAAAAAGGTCCCCACTATCAACAGCTGAGACTATTTTCAAATTGGAGGTTATTGTCATGATTTGTGTGTATAGAATATACAACATAATTGTTACGTACAAATTTATTATTCTTAGGAATATGGCAGTCATTCCTAGATTTCATTACAGTTATTGTCTAAAAGAATAACAAATACTATGCATAATAAATGTGCATTGAAAAAAAAATGGGAGTCAATTAGCCCCATGTGGTTGATTCGTACCCATGACTGTCTGGTACCTCTAGTACTGACGTTAGATTTTAGTAAACACTAGCATGTTTATGCTACTATTTTTCCTTTATTCCTTTAGTATTGATGTTTGGTGTTTTGCCTTTACAATTTCTGACCATACCAGAACCATGGGGGAAAAAAGGAGAAAATAAGAAGGATACATACGATGGGCATTCCCACTCCCCAAAATTAAGCTCCCTTTTATGAGGCTCTTCACATCGGAAACAAGCTCTATTTCGTGCAAAGTTCATGAATCCACATCTGTACAGGGAGCAGAATATTTTACTCAACCAAGATAACAAATTCAATTTGAAAATTGTTTTGGAGTCTACAGAGATAGAAGGGACGAGGGGGTTACTTGGGGCAAGTCCAGTCCCCTGGCTTCATCCATATTTCACTGGGACCCGCTACCTTCGGTCCAATCTCATCGCACTCAAAGCAACGCATGTTCCTAGCAAAATTGAGAAAATTGCATCTGCAGAAAAAGGAAAACACAGATTTGTAAATTTTAAAACCACCAACAAACTGTGACAAGTAAGAAAATTAAATAAGTTACTTGGGACACAGCCAATCGCCTTTCTTCATTTCTACTCCAACTGACTGACTGCTCCTGCTAGAAGCTTTAGACCTTGGTTCTCTCACGTCTTCTTTCTTACTTGAAGCTTTATGTAAAACTGGTTTCGGTAAAGACGGGTCAATCGTGGTATCACTTAACCTAATAAGCTCCGTTAATAGACTTCTTGCAGACTCCTGCACATCCGTTTGAACAAAATGCTCGCCTCCTGAGAGATTATTAGGTTCTAGTGCATACATTAGAAGAACACGAATTATATCTACAGTTCTGGCCTGTTCGTCTTTTGGGGCTAGATATGCTTTGTCACATGATCCACGTAATTTGCACACTCCACAAGCCTGCACATTCGAAGTACTTAGTGTATATATACTTACTGTTATAGACTTAGTTTTACGTAAAATACATCAACTATCACGGCATTGTGGGATATCCATAAATCTGACACCTTGTTCATAATTTCAGATGAACTGGACAAATTGCATAATATTGAAGGCCACCTAAAAAATAAGAAATAGAGTACAAAACGACAATTCTAGAACATGATGCGAAGATTTTTGTCTGAGACTTTAAGGGAAACCAAATGGCACATATTATCATTCAATGATCAGGATGGTAATTATTTAACTTGCAACTAAAAATGGAAAATGTGTTCTTTTATCAGAAAATTCAACTTACATTCCCTTCATCAATATGCAGAAAGACCCTTAATCTTTTTGAAGAGTTGACAGACTTGCGAAATAAATTAGGGCATCCACACTCAACGACAGCCCTTAATTCTTGCTTTGGTAGGGAACTGCATTGCATGGATCAAATATAAAAGAAAGCTTAAAAGAAAATCATTACTGGGGTGATTAAAAAAATTTACCTAAGAATATCAAAACGGTCGCGGCCAAATTTCAGGCATGCGTTTTTCAACTTATTAGTCTCCATAGTAGCATCTTTTCCCTCTCCTTCACCACCTTCTTCTATTACGATATTTTATTTGTTAGTTATTGTAAAAGGCATAAATAAAAGGCCAAGGACATCTAAGCTAACGTAGATCTATAATAAAGCTACACAGTCGAGCACAATGACATCTCAAACCAAGAATGTTCAATTCAGTTAGTAAAGACTAAAGATTAATGATCAGCACATGAATCAATACATAGACATTGCAGTTATCATGAAACTATCTCAAGCAAATGGACAATTAGAGCATTGCTCCATCTTCAGTATTTGATAGTGTTTAATCAGTCCAAATTCATAAATAAAAGTATTACTAACTAATAAAATATTTACACCATAAACATATGAAGACACACCTGTGTCTGATGTCTGAAACCAACTTAAGTTACTCATATCTGGTATGAATACATAGTAAACTATGCTCAGGATGTGGCACAACTATTCATTCTTTTGGTATCAGTCAATTTATTCAACTGAACGTATTGTGGCTTATACTAAAGGATGCTCAGTGTATAACTTTTACATGTATACACTGTGGCAAGTTAAAAGACTAACCTGTGGTAGTTGGAGCTTTCTCAAAGTATCCCTTGCTTCTGAGTTTGTCTACAAAACTATCCCACTCGGACCATGGATGGCCCACATCAAGGGGTGCCTCATGGTCAGAAAGCGCAACGGGACCTGAATCAACGGCTATTGTGGCGACGGAGGAGGTGCAGAACCGGAGGGAGGGTTGGGATTTGGTCAGGGGTGATAAGGTATAGAGTGAGAGGAGACGACGAGAGGAAGGAGAGGATACACGGTTTGAGCAGAGGAAGGTTGCGCTCAGGTTTAGTAGAAGCTTCGAAGAAGCCATGGATGATGGATGCGGGAAAAGAGAGATTCTGGGGTATTGAGGATTGGCTTAGGGTTTAAGGTGAGGGGATATCATCGTGAGAGGATCAGGATGCAACTTCGTAAAAGACGGAGAGGAAAAGAATTTAGGGCTGCACAAAATACAAAACTCCTGTTGACTCGAACTCAAATCGCTAACAACTCATTTGTTAACAACTCTTGTTGTTAACGAGACGATCCGAATCAGTTCGTTAAGAAACGAGTCAATCTTAAATTGTTGTCAGCTCAGATCGTAAATATACCGATTAAATATAAATGTGATCTTATCCATCCATTCAATTAGGTTTCTCCCAGATCTAAATAAGTTTCTAAGTCTCTCTCTCTCCTCTCTAACGACGTCGTGTCTTGCTCTCTCTATTATCCACCTCTTTCATTTCTCCTCTCTTCTCTCCTTGAAATCGCACAATCGCCGTGGCACAACACAACATTCGCTCCCCCCCTCTACTCCACCAGAAAATCAGTCATCAACCCGTCACACAAAGGGCACAGGCAATCAGCCATCAATCGCCCACCTGGCCCCTCTCTTCTCTGACCGTCGACCCTCAGCCTGTCACCGCCTCGCACAAGCTCGTCAGGCAGAGCCTCGATTATGATCCTAATTTTTGTGTATTTTGGCGAAGAAATATGAAACAGATCATACGGTATCGAGTACAATTGTGTTCTAAATTTACTTTTCCTGAAAATGAAGATACTTGTTACGAAGATGTAAAAAATATGATATACCGGCACCATGTTAACTCAACGCAACGTTATGTCAGCAATGAGGTCAATCTGATGTATCTACAAACACAACATTAAATCGATTAGGATTCCATCTTGGGAACCAACCTGCACGACACTCAGTCAGTGCACAATCCAATCTGAATGCTTCACAGTAGCATCGACACGACACTCAATTAGCATCCCCTACTGCGACCAATCTGAAATCTAGTGTATCAAATCCTTCTACTCATCAATATGGCCAAACAAATCAATCGAGACGATAAATTATTGGAAGAATTTGATCTTGTTTCGAGGTTCTACAAACCGCTAAAGGATTGATTTTAATTTTTTTCATTTATTTTATCATATTGACGTGTAGAGTTCTCAAAAAACCCGCACGGGTTGACCCTCCCATGGTCCGACTCGTGCTCGACTCGTGAAAAAAAAATTTGTGGATCTACGACGGGGCGGGAAGCCCCATTTTCCCGGAAACCTGTCCCAACCCGTGACCAATCAAACCCGTGACCCGACCCGACCCGTCCTGTGGCAAACCCGTCGGGAACCCGCCCGACCCGTGCCAAATCCGAGCCAACCCATGCCAACCCGTGTCAAATCCGTGTGAACCCGCCTGACTCGTGCCAAACTCGTACCTTCACGGGTCCATCACATTCATTTACTTTAAATTTAAATTCCTTTACCTTGGACTCAAACTCAAGTATTTTATTTCTTAACCCCCAATCGTACTTTTCTTTCTCATTAACTCTCGATTGGTTTTAATAAAAAGTTTGTTCAACCTAATAATTTCGAATTTTAAGAATTCTTCATTATACAAAATGCTTGTATCATTAGATTGGTTCTCACCATCATCTTCATCATCACTTGAATCATGTGATGAGGTACTAGTTGGCTTAGAATCACAATTTTTTTAGTTTAGATATACCTTGGCCTCCTCTTTGGAGGATGAAGAGCTAGCTTCTTCCTTTCTCATAGTCTCCTTGTTTTCCTCCGAGTTGATTGCAAGCTTCTTCACTCTTGCTAGCACCGTATTCTCGAGTATTTTAAATATTTTTGGTTCAGTGATGTTGTTGCTAGCGATGATCGAGTCAATGTCACTTGAAATTGGTTCCTCACTCACTAGTGCCATGAGCGAGTAGTTCACCTTCTTTTTCTAATCGCCCTCAACTTCAGATTCTTCACATTCTTCCTCATCATCATGATTCCACCTATCGACATACATGACTTTAAGCTTCTTCTTACCCTTGTAACCATCCTTCTTGGCATATCCTTTGTGATCTTGCTTCTCATCTTCATCTTGACTTCTTAGTTGGGAAAAATCTTATAGAAAGTATGAATTATGTGTTCTTCTTTCTCGCACATTACACACTCCATCTGCTTTTTCTTTGTTTTTTCACTTGGCTTGTATTTCTTCTCAAAAGCGAAAAGCCCTAGTAGCATTTTAGCAAGAACTAGAGTTTCTTTCTCATGATCTTGGCCCATGTTTTTGGAAGAATTTTCATTAATTGGTCAAGAATAAGAGGATCATGCATTGTTTTGTTTGAAGTTTTGGACCATAAAGGCGACGATTTTGCTTATGTGGTTCTTGTCGATGGTTTGTTTGAGGATCTCTTCAAATGATCTAAATGAGGTATAGATCTCATCCGGTGTGAACGGTTCGGTATTTCTTCTAGTCACCGCCTCAAGTGCACCAACAAAGCCTTCCAAACTCAGTCACACAATGATAGTACATGCAAGCTTACCTACAATTTTATTGTTAGTTAATTGTTCTCTCATTTCAAAAATTCATTTATGAGAGTGGTGAGTCTATGATACATGTCCTAAATACTTTCATTTTCCTCAATTCTAAAGTTCTCATGTCGATCATCCAAACCGGCAACTTTGTTTCTTTTAATTTGGTCATTTCTCTCATATTATTTTATGAGAAATTGTCACATGTCATGAGCATTGGTTAAGTTTCAAATATTGGTGTAATTGTTTCACTAACCGATGATAATATGACATTTACTGCGGCATCATTGGTCCCTTTCTGAATTTGGCATTGGTATTCCAATTTACCGGTGTCTTTATTATAAGTGGGAACAAACTGTTCTTGTATGATTTTTCAAAGATCACAAATTTCTAGGTAATTTACTATACACTTTTTCTAATGGCCAAAGTTTTTGCAATCGATACCCAAAACCGGAGGTTCCTTGACATGTCTATAAGTTGACATTTTACGGATCTTTGTTTAGGAACTAAGTAGGGCTTAGTTAGCAAACTCAACCTACCCTGATATCACTTTGATAACCCTATAAGATGGTGAATAGAGTATATTTAAGGTTCTAGAGTTATTCACTTCAATATGCGCACGTCAATATCTAATGGCAATATAATTTATACAAGTCAAGCAATTTATTTGTAACAACTTTCTCGACTAATTTAAATTAAAGAAACTAAAAAAGATGAGTAAGAATATTCAAACAAAACGAAGAGCGCATAAGACTGATGTGTTAACGGAGTTCTGCTATTGACGAGCCTACTATCCGAGTCTATGATCCCCGACGTCGATAACGAGATCGATCTGATTTACTAACACACGATTCTTGTACAAAGACCGAAATCTAGTTCTTTACACACTAAGGATATAAACTAGATCCGTAAGAGAGTACAAAGGCTAAAGTGGAGAGTTGATAAGCAATCTCCTAAAATACACAAGGATTTTAGATTAATTAGAATAATTAAGGTTGAGAATTTTGAGCAAATAGTTATGAAGTTTTTAATGGAGAAAAAACTGCTGCTAAGAATATTGAATAATGAGGCTTGTTGAAGGAAGGAGAAGGAATTCCTGTCTTTTATATACCAGGCATAAATTAGGTAGAAAAAAAATTGTAATCAAACAGATTTGGTAACATATCTGAGCTAAATCGTTGTTCTAATGGGCCGGACTCCATTAGTCTAGGCCCATTAGTGTTGTTATACTTTGTTCTTTTACCCACCTTAGTTGGGCTTATTTATTTGATCTGGAATTTAATTTCTGGGAACTTGCAACTTGCAAGAAACAAAAAGAAAAAGGAAGAAATGGAAGAAAAAAAAGTAGTCCGAAAATAGGAAATAATACTAAAAGTGGCAAACAAGAGAAATACTAATAACAATAACAACAATCAGGAAGTGATTCTACTCTAAAGTCTAAACTCAACCTTCCAGTTCCTAGAGATTACACAGCAGCGACGGCAATATTCATGCCTATAGTACAGTGATCGAAGCGGCTGCATATGAAGTAGCTAGTACCATTGCTTAGGGTAACACGATCTTTCCCCGATATCAATTCCTCGGCATTGTTTGGAGCGGCACATTTGTTGTACCCATCTGAATCTACGGCGACCACGTTGTGGAACAATGGGTTGTACTTGAACACTGTTCCATTTATACACAATATTGAGTTAGAAAATTCAGACCTGAAATCACAATATTGAGTTAATTACAAGCCGATAGCTTGTTCTGGCAGCTAAAAATTATACACCATACTAGTTTAATTTGTAGCAATAAAAAACCAAAAGGTGAAAAGCATGTTGTTGAACATTTCGTACCGAGCACGTCACCGGTATTGAAGGTCTTTCCATTAGTCCAGTTGGCAACATTAAAGGTCCATCCATGCCTTCCTCCTACAACATGGGTTGCTGCATGTATGGTTTCATGCTGTAAGAGAAGGCACAGTACAAGAGTAATTCCAAATGTACCCCTCATAACCTGCGCTCTGCTTGCACTGCCTCTTTCCATGGCCATTAGTTATTACTTATTAGTGAAACTTTGAAGGAGAGAAGAAACGGAAAGATTTGGATTATGGAACGGAACAGTAACTACTGGTAGAATATGGGGTTTAAGTAGAGAAGAGAGGAGCGCGCGCGTGTTGAAGGGGAGAATGGGCCTTAAAATTGAAAAAAAGAGAAGAAAAACTGAGTGGATGCTTTTGAACTGTTATCCAACCTGTGCACTTTGTGCATGCGTGTGACTGTAAAGGTGTTAAACGGTCGGCTTAACTAATCAGAAAATTAAGCTTATCCAGTTATCCCAGAATCTAGATAGTTGCGTGTAATTGTTATATAGCCGCATGTATTTGTTGTGAGATCATTAGTGTTAACTTAAATTTCATTCTTAAACGATCTATACCAAAATGAGACTAAACTAATTATCTTAGTAACTAATTAAACATCTTACGGAGGATTTAACTTTGTCAGTAGAGTTTATTCCTTATAATCAAACTATCCAACATATATACCGCACCTCTAATAAGAATAATTTTGATGTATACTTCCAAATACTCACAGGAGAGGCAGGAGGCGACCTCTCCTGTCTAGAGTTTTCAAACTCGCCTTGCTTGTCGCCTCTTTCGATTTGTCGAGACGTCGATTTTTAATTCAACGATTCAGATTTATTCTTCTTCTCTGAATGCGCAAAACTTATTCTTTTTTCTGTTTCCAAAAACGCCAAACTTCTCCTTGCATTGTATAAATCGGTGTTTGTTTCCCCTCTTTTTCATCTATTTTTTTCTAATAAAGTAATCATAAAACTTTTATGATTCCTCTATCATACAAAACTCTTTAAGATTCTGTATCAGTAAACATAAATTTTGTAAGCAAATATTAATTTATCGTGCTTTGATTCTCGCAAGTCGTAAGAATATTTTGATTTAATTGGATTTAGAATAAGGACAAATGCTACGGCGTACAGAGTTCAGAGAACAAAAGAATCTCGTGACCATATTATTTATAATAAATCTGAAGACCTTTTAGAAATTTAGCAAGTTTGAAGACTCGAAGTTTAAAAACTGTTTTCAAAGCTGACATTTATATACTGCGCTCAGGATCTGATCGTAAAGAATGAATTCTGCTTGACAGACGTAAAACTAACAAAAGCAAATGGCATTCTTCCATTCCCGTGCTAACTGGAAAAAGCAAGCAAAGCTAGGGAGGAATTTAGCCGGATGAAGGTCTTTTTCTGATTAATTTACTCATAATAAACCTTTAAAAGTCAACATTAGTAATCAACAAATTATGGGTTAGTGCAATCTTCCATCTTATATTAGCTGAAGTAATTTGTGTATTGTGTTGCCTTTTAACTCATCTTGATTTGACAATTTGCAAAACAAATCAGTACTAATATTTTTTTAATTTGAGTTTTGTTGAAATACAAATTAAAAAAAGTGCATTTGACAAATGACAAAAGTCAGAAACAACATGTACAAATCAAAAAGAGCAAAATGATGCAAGATGCAAGCAAAACAGAGCTTGGCAGAGTCATGCGTTACCGTATCGCATGAACCACCCCTCACAATGGTTGCAACCCATCACAACGGGTGGCCAAGGCGTCATAACGGATTCCTGACAAGAAGACTCACAAGACATGAGATTTGGAACTGAGAATTTCGACTAAGTACAAGAAAGTTTGAGTCATGTATTACTATAACGTATCCCAGACCCATCATAAAGGGTTCCAACCATTATAACGGGTTCCTGAAGGATAGGACCCAAAAGTCAGTTGTAGAGGAGATCAAGGAAAAATCTTGAAACTGCCCAACCCGTCACAATGAGTTGAAGGATTTCTGTAATGCAAGCTGCTCTGGTTCAAGATTTCAAGATCTAAGAAGTGTTATGTTTATATAAACTTGGTACATACATTTCAGAAGACTAAGAAAGCAATCCTCAAAGTTTACAAGCACACAAATTAAGAGCACCTAAAAGAACACAGAAGCATTCTCCTACAAGCATTCAAACATGAGAGTTTAGGATAGCCATTAATTGTCTATTCGAGCTAGTTTTGTTTCTACATTGCTTGTTGGTATGTGTTATGTTGTGTTGTCAATCGTAGCATTTTTTAGTTATCTTGCAAGCTTGGTGTTTCTCATTGCAAGGGTCTTGGAGCCTTTTGGATAGGCTCCATTTTTTTGTAAAGTACTTGTGGTTATAGTGTTTCGGTCCTGATGCATTTTTATATTCGGAGGTCCTGTGAATGTAGGCCTAATTTTTTTTCTTGGCCGAACCACCTTATATGACATGTTCCTTTACTCTCTTGCTCTTAATTTTTACTATATTTGCATTGCTTGTCTTGTGAACCAAATTGAATTGCACCAAACTTAAAATTGCTAGGTGATTAAAGTTCTAAAGTAAAACTTGATAATGTACACGCTTTTGCAACCAATTTAGACCTTTACCGAAATAATAATTAGTATCACAAAGGTTCATACCTAGCAAATTTGACCAATCACTATTCAAAATAGGTTTTAAGGATAATTGTGTTGAACCCCTGATTTTAGGGAGAGGTGAAAATATTGATTCTTAGAAGAAAGTTATGTAAGAATATCTTAAGATAATGATCTTTTGTATACACTTGATAAAAAAAATCCTTTTATGCCACTCAAGATTCTCCTACTAGAATATTAGATAATAATTATGCTTTATATCTTTTGTTGTGCTTTATAGATGAGTCAATTGGAGAAATTCTATTAGATTCAAATCTTGCTCATGAAATATGGTATATTATTGATAATGAATTTACTAAAGACAATAGTTCTAATGTTTTAGATTCAAATATTGTCTTGCAAGACGAAGCAACCATAAGCACTTTTGGAGTAGGAGAAAGACACAAATGAAGAAGAGCAAAAACTCGAAGAAAAGGATAAAGGAGAGCTAGAAGGGGATATAGCTAAAATCTTCACTAAGATTAATGAGAAGCTCATCCATGAGAATGAGAACATAGTCTCTACATCCTTCAAACA
This sequence comes from Eleocharis quinqueflora, assembly GCA_964058865.1. Taxonomy (NCBI): domain Eukaryota; kingdom Viridiplantae; phylum Streptophyta; class Magnoliopsida; order Poales; family Cyperaceae; genus Eleocharis; species Eleocharis quinqueflora. Next base: position 272,036 of record CAXKVX010000629.1, on the reverse strand, counting down.
AGAAGAGGTATATCTAAACTCAAATAACCTAAGATGTAAGTCATTTACCAAGAGTAGTAAGAATTTATATGATGATCAAACTACCTATAGCGAATATGAGTTACGAGTTTCTTATGACAAAGCTATTATGCGTTTGGATAAGAAAGATGAAGAAATTAAGGAGCTATTTATGAAATTAAGTGCGTTGGAGGTCAAATTAAGTCATCTTGAACCTCAATGTGTAGAACAAATTTTGTCAAAGAATAAATCTATGAATGTTGAAATTAGTAAACAAAAAAAGAAAAAAAAATCAAGAGGTACTAAGACAAGATCAGAAAGACAAAATCATGCCATCAAATATGACAAAAGGTTTACTTCTTACAAATATTCCAAACCAAGGAACAACAAAAAATATGAGTTTCCAAGTCATTGATAATGCACATAGGCCTCAAAAGAGAGATAACTGATTCATAAAAGATAGATCATTTAAACATACCAACACACATAAGCCTCAAGAGTTAGTTGTAACATAAAAAAAATCTTACTACAATCAATATTGTATGAGTCATCAAAGAGGTTTTATTACAACAAATATGGGTTTGGAACACCAAAAAGACGTTCCAATCTTGTTTGTAACTATTGTAATCACCATGGTCACATGTCATTTGAATGCCAAACGTAGAATTGTTTGGGTTCCAAAACATCTCAAGTAAATTTACTTTTTAACTTAATCTCTAGTTTTCATGAGAAAGACCCAAAAAGATTTTGAATTTGTAATTACATGTCTTTTAAGACACATATAGATTTGTTTGGACTCATAATATAAAAATTATTCTTAGATAATTGATAGTGGTTGATCTCACCAAATGACGAGTCATAAACTAGTTTTTAAGACTCTTTAGACTTATGATGGAGGTTATGTGACTTTTGAAGGTAGCAATCGTGAGAGTAAAATTATTGACATTTGTACCATATGTAACTTTCATGTTGCAATTGATTGTGTCTATCTAGAGGATGGTTTGAATTTTAACTTGTTAAGTGTAAGCAAGTTGTGTGATTATGATTTTCAACTTAAATTTGATGTCAAAGAAGGTCCATTGTACCTTAATCAAACCAATAAATTGATCTATACTAGTAAAAGAACCAAAAACGTGTATTATCTTTATATTTACTAGTTCGATACCGGTAAGATATGTCTCAATGTCATAAGTTCGAACTCATGATCATGACATAGAAGGTTGGGTCACACCTCATCTGATTTATCAAAAAGGTAGTTAATCTTGATGTAGTATGTGGTTTATTCATCTCTAGGATAATAATTGATAGTATATGTGATGCATGTCTGAAGGGTAAACTAAACAAATCTAGCTTTAAACCAAAAGATGAAATCTTAACCAAAAGACCATTGGAACTAATTCACGTGGACTTGTTTGGACCAATTATTGTACCAAGTTTGACCAAGAAGATACATGTCTTTGTTATTGTTGATGATTTTAGTAGGTACACATGGGTTAATTTCTTGAAACACAAAGAGGAGACTTGTGAGTACTTCATCAAATATTGCTCACAAGTCGAAAATGAAAGAGAGATAAAGATAATCACAATTTGAAGTAGGGCAAATTTGAAAACTTTCGGTTTTATGAGTTTTGTTCTATGAATGAATATAGACATGAATTTTTGGCACCTAGAACACCTCCAACAAAATGGTGTTGTGGAACGAAATAATTGTTGTCCATTTTTAATGAGTACATGTCACCAAAATTTATTTGGGCTGAAGCTGTTAATACTGCTTGAAAATCATCAACTATGTCTATGTTGGGCCCTTGACCAACAAAACTCACTATAAAATTTGGAAAGGTTATAAGCCCAACATCTCTTATTTCAAATTACTTGGATCAAAATATTTTATTCTTGACCAATCTTTAAGTTTAAGTAAAATTTCTCACATGCAAGAACTAAGTAAATTGGTGTAAAGCACTTGTGATTATAGTGTTTAGGTAAAATGATGACTAAAAATCCAATCTCACATTCAAGAACTAAGTACATTGATATTAGGCATAAATTTCTTAAGAATCATGTTGAAAAAGGGAACATTGAGGTTGTGCATATCTACACAAAGAACCAAATAGCGAATATTTTCACAAAGCCTCTTGATACAAACCAACATATTGATTGTAGAATTAAGGGAAGCAAATGCTTATGCTTATTGTTAAGTTCAAATTAAAATACATGATTATTATATGCTTAATTTGAAGGGAAGTTAAATTGATTGACTTCTTAAATACTACATGGTCATATAAAGGAGGAGAAATTAACTTTGAATTGAGTATGTTGCCAATATTTGCAAAAGAGAGAGATGTAGTATCATAGCGCATCAGTTCATATTTTATTTTGGCATGCACTTACACATGTTTTGCAAATTCAAAAGGAGGAGTATGTTGTCTTGAACTATCTTGGTTTGACAATTTACAAAACAAATCAGTACTAACATTTACACAACTTGAGTTTTGTTGAAGTGTAGGTTAAAACAAGTAAATTTGATCTTGGCACAGGTCAGAAACAACATGTACAAGTCAAGATTAGCAAATTAGCGCAAGATGCAAGCAAAATAGAGCATGTCAGAACCATGCGTTACTGTAATGCATGAAGAACCCGTCACAACGGGTGCCTAAGGCGTCATAACGAGTTCTTGACAAGACGACCCACAAGACAAGAGATTTGGAGCTAGAAAAATCGATCAAGTAGCCGAAAGTTCGAGCCATGCATTACTGTAACACATTCCAGACTCGTCACAATAGGTTCCCCATGTATTGTAACGGATTTCTGAAGGAGAAAGACCTATAATTCAATTGCAGAGGAGATCAAGGGAAAAATATGAAAACTGCCTTACCCGTCATAATTGATTTTGTAATGGATTGAAGGATTTTTGTAACGCAAGCTGCTCTGGTTCAAGATTTCAATATCCAAAAAATGTTGCCTATATAAACTTGGTACATACATTTCAGAAGATTAAAAAAGCAATCACCCAAGTTTTCAAGCACACAAAGAGCACAGAAACATTCCCCTACAATAATCCAAACCTAATAGTTTAGCATATCCATTAATTGTCTAATTGTCAATTAGAGCCAATTTTATTTCTACATTGTTTGTTGGTCCGTGTTGTGTTGTCAAGCGGATAATCCTTAGCTTCGGGTTGTGTTATCGACTGTAGCATTTTTAGTTGCCTTACAAGCTTGGTGTTGTTCATTGCAAGGATCTTGGAGCCTTTTGGATAGGATCTCATTTTGTAAAACACTTGTGATTATAGTGTTTCAGTCCTGGAGCATTTTTTATCCAGGAGTCCCGTGGATGTAGGTCTATTTTGTTTTCTAGGTCGAACCACATTATATCGCGTGTTTCTTTGCTCTCTTGCTCTTATTTTTTTACTATATTTGCATTGCTTGCCTTGTGAACCAAATTGAATTGCACCAACCTTAAAATTGTTAGATGATTAAAATCCTAAAGTAAAATTTGATATTTGTACACGCTTTCACAACCAACTTAGACATTTACCAAAATAACATATTGTTCATAAAAAAATGATCATTATATAAACATAAATTAAGTGGATTATTGACTCTTTTGGTAAATCTTGTATCATTCATTCATGGTGTTTTTTCATTACAATTTTGTTAGGAAATAGTATAATATATGTTGAAAATATGAGAGTATAATTAATATTTAACAAGTTTTAGTTAATTTTGATTTTTAAGGATAAAGATGATATTACAAATTTCAGAATGGCAAATACATCATTTCGAATTTTGTATTTAATTTTTTTTTACAAAAAAAATAGTAATTGGATTCAATTTGTTATAATTTGGATATGAATACAGTAGATTTATTTTATATGCATTAATTGTTGCAAACGGCTCTGGGCTGGATGCCTGGATTTCAATTAAAATGCCTAAACAACACATACATTGCCAGCACTGGTTTCATCCTTGAAACATTAAACTCCAAGTCAGGGAGCACTTCACAGAAGAGAGAAAATAACATACAATTAAGTAGTACATGCAAGCAAGATCGTTTCACACACGACAGAACCAAAGATTACAACAACAAAAACAAGAATCAATTTCTGGTGACACAGTGGTGGCATTCTAGAGTTCACAGTTAAGCAAGGAAAAGCAACAGTGGTCAGTACCAGTATGAGCACCACCTCCGTCTTTTACCCTTTCTTCTTCTCAAATATAAAAATTAGTACCAGTGGCATTCTAGAATCTAGAAAGAAAATTAAACGTACGAGTTAGAGTTTCTCTACTATTCATTCTGAGTCTCTAAAAATCATACTAATTTCAGCCATATAGAATTCTTGCACGAGATAAACGTAACGAAATACTAGTGTTTCGTTTGCGTTTCATCAAGCCCAATGAAATAAATATGTATTTCGTTTTTTTTCATTTCGTTTCGATGTATTTCTATTTGGTTACCAATTTCGCAACCATGAAACAAAACAGACAAACGAATAAGATTGACAGAGTCATGGAGTGCATCAAATTTTCAAGTTACTTTTTTTGTTTTATTTCATCAATTGCGAGCATGACACCACACAATAGAGGAATTAGTTGACGAAAACAAATTCAAGTTAAAGTTCAAGGTGTCTAAATTACCATTTATGTGCGACCGTTAATTAAAGGGCTCGTTATTTTTAGATATTTTTTTAACACATAAGTGTTCCCGCACCCCGCACCCCGCACTTCAGCATCTATTGCTCAATACTTTTTAACGAAATTTTTGTAAGTAGACGTTATCGTGCTCAACTACTTACAACATCATTATCAACATGTAAGTAGACGTTATCGTGCTCAACTACTTACAACATTATTATCAATATGTAAGTAGACGTTATCGTGCTCAACTACTTACAACAATCATTATCATGAGTACAACTAATCATCTTTAAAGTTTCGACAGCGAAATTAAAAATCATTAATAAAAGATCAAAGATCTTAGAAATCAAAATCTCCATGTGTAAATCAGTCAAAAGATTGCGTACCTCTTGTCATGTCTAGTTATAGAACAATACTTTAAAAGTTCTCCGTAAACCGTCAGAAGAACCGTAAAGTGATTTCTCTCATCTTTCTCTTTCTAAGTAATGACAACTTTTTCTTTAGTAAAATGGATGAAGAGAGGATCAACCTTACTGTTAGAATACACCTATTTATATTGTCCGTCATTAAAGCAATCTTTATAATGGGAGATACATCTGAAGACAAAATGATGCACCTTTATGGCACCTTTTGATAGCACCTATTGGAAGCACCCTTTAATTGCAACTATTGGAAGCACATTTTCATTGCATCTATTGGAAGCACCCATTAGTTTTATTGTGGGCCACATCCACATAACTTTTCTTACATTCTCCCACTTGGTCCATTATAAAACTTTATGACATTACAATGTTCATAAGGTGCGCAATAATATTGTATGTCTTTATGTTTCATAAATTCTAACATCATAATATTTATACTTAAGCAGAATTAGTACGAGTCATGGCGGTTGCTAATATTATTTGTTACTAACTTCCTTCCATGCACTACAATATCAATTCCAACTTAATATAAACCATAATGGTATACTTTTTTATCCACATTAATTGTCTAATTTACATAGACTAATTCCTATTAATAGAAAACGATAATATATATATACTTAAATAAATAGGAATTGTATTTGAAACAACCAATCATAATAATATTATAAATAACCATTCATTTATAATATAAGTTTAATTACAACAATCATTTATCACATACGACTATTCCCATTCTTTCGATATGTTCATGAAATATCTTGGTGGTAATCCTTTCGTCAAAGGATCAGCTATCCTTAGCTATGTGCTTATATGTTGTATTGTTATTGTTTGTTTCTGTACTTCTTTTTTCACGACAAAGTACTTAATCTTCATGTGCTTGGCACCTTTAGAGTACTTTTCGTTCTTGCTGAAGAAGACTGTTGCAGAATTATCACAATTAATTTTCAGCGACTTGGCAATACTGTCGACAATTCCAAATCCTGAAATAAATTTCCGCAACCATAATCATTGTATCATGGCTTCAAAACATGCCACGAACTCGGCTTCCATAGTGGATGCAGCGATTACCGACTGCTTCACACTTTTCCATGAGATTGCTCCGTCGGCTAAAATATACAAGTGGATTTTCGCGTATCACAACACCCAGCATAATTTGAATCTGGATAACTGACTACCTCTAAATAGTTTGATCTTCTATATATCAACATGTGGTCTTTAGTACCTTGAAGATGTCGTAAAACTTTCTTTGCTGCATTCCAATGTTCTATTCCAGGATTGCTTTGATAACGTCCAAGCATTCTTACAACAAAACTGATATCTGGTCTTGTACAAGTTTGTGCATACATCAAACTACCCACAATGGAAGCATAAGGAATTTTATTCATTTCTTCCTTTTCTAATTCATTTCTAGGACATTGATATAAAACAAATTTATCCCCTTTTTGAATTGGTACTTTACCAGCCGAACATTTCTCCATCTTAAATCTCTCGAGAATCTTATTAATATATGCTTTCTGAGACGAACCTAACAAACCTTGTGATCGATCACGAAATATTTCTATTCCTATCACATAGTTTGCCTCGCCCATATCTTTCATTTCAAAATTTTTCGAGAGAAAATTCTTGGTGTTTTTCATCATATCAAGATCGTTGGTCACAAGTAAAATATCGTCAACATATAGAACTAGAAACATTATCTTACTCCCACTGACCTTCAAGTATATACAACGATCAACAATGTTTTCCTTAAAACCAAAAGAAGTAATTACATCATTGAACTTGAGATACCATTGTCGTGATGCTTGTTTCAGCCCATATATCGATCTTTTCAATTTGCAAACCATATTCTTTCCTCCAATTGAAAAGCCCTCGGGCTGATCCATGTAGACTTCCTCTTCGAGTTATCCATTGAGAAAAGTAGTTTTGATGTCCATTTGGTGTAACTCAAGATCGTAATGAGCTACTAAAGCTAATATGATACGTAAAGAATCTTTCTTAGAGACGGGCGAAAATGTCTCTTTATAATCAGTGTTGTCTTTCTGAGTGAAACCTTTGGCAACCAGTCTAGCTTTATATCGTTCAATTTTTCCTTTTGAGTCACGTTTGATCTTAAAGATCAATTTCCATCCAACTCGTTTAGAATCATGAGGCAATTTAACGAGATCCCAGAGTTGATTTTGTTCCATTGATTTTAACTCGTCTTTCATGGCATTAATCCATTTATCAGATTCTTCACATTCAATAGCTTTCTTGTATGAAATCGGATCATCTATTGCAGAATCAATTTCAGATTCTTGTAGATAAACCAAATAATCATTAGATATAGTCGTTTTTCGTTCACGGCTAGACCTTCTTAATGATGTCTCGTTTGGTTCAACTATATCATCAACAATGATGTCATCAATCGGAATGTCATCAGTAATAATTGGTTGTTCTGAAATATTTGGAACAATTACTTTCGGAACAACAGACAAAAGAACAACAACTCGCTCCGTAATCTCCTGAAGATTAGAATTACACTGATCAGAATTTCTTGTACTGACTTCAGCATTCTCGATAAAACGTGCATTTTCGAATTCAACAATTCTCGTACTATGATTTGGACAGTAAAATCTGAAACCTTTGGATTTCTCTGGATATCCAATAAAGAATCCGCTAACTGTTCTGAAATCCAATTTTTTTTCGTGTGGGTTATACAAATGTATCTCCGCAGGGCAACCCCATACATGTATATGACGCAAACTAGACTTTCTACCCGTCCACAGTTCGAAAGGAGTTCTTTCTACTGCCTTACTTGGAACCTAATTTAGTAAATACATGGAGGTCTTAAGTGCATACATCCACAAAGATTTAGGCACAGTTGAGTTACTGAGCATACTCCTAACCATATCCATAAGTGTTCTGTTACGACGTTCAGCAACACCATTTTGCTGTGGTGTGCCAGGCATAGTGTATTGCGCACATATACCACGCTTTTCTTGGAATTCAACAAAGGGTCCAGGATTTTGTCCTGATTCATCATATCTTCCATGAAATTCTCCCCCGCGATCAGATCGAATGATTTTCACTTGTTTTTCTAATTGTCGTTCAACCTCATTAATAAACACCTCAAGTGCATCAATAGATTGTGACTTCTCATTCAATAGATAAACAAACCCATAACGTGAAAAATCATCAATGAAGGTGATAAAATACTTTTCTTTATTAAAGGAAGGAACATCAAATGGTCCACAAATATCCGTGTGAATTATTTCTAGAAGTTGAGAGCTACGAGTGGCACCTTTCTTAGTATGCTTTGTTTGTTTGCCTTTTATACAATCAATACATATACCTAAGTCAGTGAAATCCAAGTTTGGAATAATTTCATATTTTACTAAACGTTGCATTCTTTCTTTGGATATATGACCCAATCTTTTGTGCCACAAGTATGCCGACTTTTCATCATTCATATTTCTTTTCATTCCAATAGTAGTGTTTACGGTAATCAGAGATTCTACATAAGAATTATCTAACTCTAATTTATATAATCCATCAATCAAATTGCCACAACCAATCATGCAATTATTTTTATATAAACTAAAGTATTTAGATCCAAACTTAAATACATAGCCACAATAATCCAACTTAGATACATATAGTAAGTTGCGAGAAAACAAAGGTACATATAATGTATCATACAAATTGACAATATTGCCAGATCCTAATACAAGTCGATATGAACCGACTCCTTCCACTGGTACCTTGTCTTTATTGCCAATAATTACATATCTTTCACTCTGTTGACTTTGGCTTGTAATTTGGATCGTAAGAAATCTCTGTAAGTTGTTTGAAATATGATTTATAGAGTTCGAGTCAATCAACCAAGTATTATTGGGAACATCAATAAAATTTGATTCAAAAGTAACAAAAGTATGTTTCATACCTTTCTTTTCGAACCAAACTTTTCGTTTCAGACAATCCTTCTGAAAGTGACCCATTTTACGACAAAAATAAACTTTTAGTCTGTTCCTTCTTTCTTAAAGTTTTCATTAGAAGACACTTGAAGGGATTTTCCCTTCTTCTTAGTCTTAGCTTTTCTTGGTTTAGTATTAGAACCCGACCCAGCTTCTAGCTTTGAAAAATAAACAGTGTTAGGTTTCATTTCCTTAAGTCTTGCCTCTTTCTAATCAAGTTTACTAGTCAATTCATTTATGTTCCATTTATTTTCTTGAGCATTATAATTAATTTGGAACGGACTATAAACATCATTCGGCAAAGAGTTCAAAATAAATTGAACTAGAAATCCTTCATCAATTGTCATTCCCAAACTCTTAAGTTTTGCGGATAGAGATGTCATTTCTATGATATGTGCATGCATAGTGCAACTACCATCATACTTCATAGTGGTAAGTTTTGTCATAAGTACACCAACAAGCAACTTATCAATTGTCTATGAGAGTGCCTTGATGTTTGCTAGAAACTCTTGAGCTTATCCATTTTTCAGAAGATCAACTTTAGTATTTCCATCAATCTTCATTCGCAAAAACATAAGGCATAATCTGGTAGAACGTTTCCAGTTTGTCATAAGTGCCTTATCTACATCACTGCTTTTATCAGTCAGAGAATTTTGCTTGTCAAGTAACAATGACATGTCCAAATTTTGTGTCCTTAAGTGAAATTAGACTTGTTCATTTCATTCAGCAAAGTTAAGACCATTAAAGACTATCACAGATGATGCATGCGATTGCAACATAGGTACATCAATTATAATTTTAATTTAGAAGATCAGATGAGAAGAGACATAATGCCATAATTTACAACTTCAGATATTGGAGCAATAACTTAATTAATATACCTTAATTATCCTTTGGGACTTATTAAGATATATTAGACATAATATTTTACTAGTAAATACTTTAATATATTAATTTTATTGTTTCAATACATATTGTTACCTTTGGGTAAACAACAATTATTTTGAAGCAATAACTTAATTAATATATCATAATTATCCTTTGGGATTTATTAAGATATATTAAACATAATATTTTACTAGAAAATGCTTTAATATGATAATTTTATTGTTTCAATACATGTTGTTACCTTTGGGTATCCAACAATTGAAGAATAACGTAAATTATCAACTTAAGTTTCGTAAATAATGAGATTGTAATTAACCTTTGGGTAATTCATAAAATCTCATAGTCTACTAATTAATTAATCATTAAATTAATATATGATATATTTTAATATCATATAATCTTAAAAAATGATCAACTATTTTTTTTTAATCTACGGTTTATTGAAAATATCACACTTTGATTTCCTTTATGGTAAGGACACTTTGGTGTCTAGCAATACCATCATAATTCAAAGTTACCGCAAATTTCAATCATGAATTATTAAATAAAATAATAATAATAATAATAATAATAATAATAATAATAATAATAATTCATAAACAAATAACTTAATTGGGAGAAAATGAATTCCAAAACCAATGCTCTGATACCACATGTAAGTAGACGTTATCGTGCTCAACTACTTACAACATCATTATCAACATGTAAGTAGACGTTATCGTGCTCAACTACTTACAACATTATTATCAATATGTAAGTAGACGTTATCGTGCTCAACTACTTACAACAATCATTATCATGAGTACAACTAATCATCTTTAAAGTTTCGACAACGGAATTAAAAATCATTAATAAAAGATCAAAGATCTTAGAAATCAAAATCTCCACATGTAAATCAGTCAAAAGATTGCTTACCTCTTGTCATGTCTAGTTAGAGAACAATACTTTAAAAGTTCTCCGTAAACCGTTAAAAGAACCGTAAAGTGATTTCTCTCATCTTTCTCTTTCTAAGTAATGACAATTTTTCTTTTAGTGAAATGGATGAAGAGAGAATCAACCTTACTGTTAGAATACATCTATTTATATTGTCCGTCATTAAAGCAATCTTTATAAGGAGAGATGCATCTGAAGACAAAAGGATGCACCTTTATGGCACTTTTTGATAGCACCCTTTAATTGCAACTATTGAAAGCACATTTTCATTGCATCTATTGGAAGCACCCATTAGTTTTATTGTGGGCCACATCCACATAACTTTTCTTACAATTTTCACCTTTATGCTTACGAGGTATGAATGCGTGATCTATTGAAAGTCATCTTAGATAACTACCACTAGACCATTTGCTCATGAGGCCGGAAGATGTTAATTTGCTGTGCCAATAACTTCAATTAATTTTCTTAATTACCAGTAACTGGTAGCACCGTGTGGTAACCAAATGCTAATTAATACTAACACCTTTACTTCGCTCTTGGTGCACACTCGTTCACCACTTGTACATCAGTACACGTGCACAAATTTTTTGAAGGTGCTAAATAAAAAGTAAAAAAAAAAAAACTCAAACTATGAAGGAGCTGTCTAGCACTAGTTGCATTCCTGTTCTCATTCCATAGGTCTTTAAATTTTAATCATTGATATTTTCAGCTTTTTGCCATGTGGTAACAGTCTAACATATTCTTTGCACTATATAGATCGCATTACAAGAACATCGTATCCAAGTATAGTGGAACTGTATCTAGTAGGGAGAAATGCATGGAGAAATATTTTTCAAAAAGATAGACACTCCGTAACTAATGGAAAGTTTATTGCACAGTACTGCACATGACTGACAAGAAAGACTTAATTAACCATTTCGCAATAGATCAGAGAAGAAGATTAAAATGAAAAAAAAATACTTAATTTAGATACTCTCATGATGCAATTGGGTCAATTAAAGTAGTAATTAAAGGGATATAATCATATAAATTTGATTCACAGTACATCCCCGGTAGAATTCAGCATCTTTATTTAAGAATATACTTTAAAAAGTGTATTTAAACCAGAAAGAGCGTAACTAGACTCTCATAACAAGACTGAAATCCTCTCAACTAAAAACAAAGATTAATATTGTACTGTAATTATTAGAAACATATGATCTATCTCTCAGATTAGGCAGCGGTGACAACGATCTTCATGCCAGACTGGCAGTGTCCAGCATAGCTGCAGATGAAGAAATTGCGGCCGCGAGCAAGTGTTATGCGGTCATTTCCTGATTTGTAAACCTTTGCCCCACCCATTGCCTTGCAACCTTTGTAACCGGCTGCGTTCACTGCCACCACGTTGTGCACCGATGGGTTGTACTTGAAAACTAGTACATATAAGGATTATGCATGAGAAATGTCAAAATTCACTGAAGCATATATAGAAGATCAAAATTATGGTGCAATGCCAATATATATGTTTAATATTGAATTTTATGATGCATATTTTTAGAAAGCCAAATGCATCCGGTGTTTATGTATAATTGGGTTTATTCCAAACTTTACTTGGCAGATAGACACGGACCAGAAAGCCAACTTCAGTGTCCAGTGTTATATGTGAGGCACCCTACAAAACTTTTCAAAATGACATATTCTTTTTTAATATAAATCTCATTTTATTTAATATATAACGGCTTCCATTAGTCCTAGAATTTTGTTTTTCAAATGCCTCTTGCAACATTAGAAATTATGTCTCGATCATCATCTATGCTAGATCTGTAATTCTTAAAATTTGTAAACAAAGAGGTCCATTAAATGCTCAAGTGACTAAGTTAGCGCTATTTTTGCACCATTTAAACACATCTTAAACTCTATTATCTTTATGAAAACAATTCTCTAGACAGACATTGGGACTTGACATTTTACACTGGTATTTTGACAGCATAAAACATACCGAGTACATCACCGGCCTTGAAGGTCTTCCCTCTGGACCATGCGGCGGTGTTGAAGCTCCATCCATTGTTTGCTCCAACAGTATATACTGCCGACTCGGCCACCTCAAAATGGAGAAGAAGAATGCAACCAAGGATCAAAGCAAGGACCATACCTTGGCTTGCACTGCCCCTTCCCATGGCCATTTGATACTACAATAATATGTAAAGAGAAGATATGGAAGGCTAATGATGAGTAAACTAGCTAATGGATGTTTGTGGTAACTGATGAAGAGTGAAGTCTTTTTAAAGCCCCAAAAAGTGGAAGCAAGGAAGTGGGAATGGGAATGGATTGGGGCCCAAATTGGTTAGCTCAATTTAATTATTTAAATTTTTTTAGAAATAAGTGAAGAGCGTCCACCACTTCATTTTCTTAACAAAAACGAAGCATACAAAACTCAAACAACAAAATAAAAATTCCATACTCATATCACTATCTATATCCCTATATTTAATCTATATCCTCATTGATATACATCTAAAAACCCAGCAAACACGTAACAAAATCTCTACTAAAGAGACAAAACTCTTTAAGAAAATCTAACCCTAAAAAACAAGACTAGAGTAATCTCCCTGGTTCTTTGAAATCATCTTCCAGCACTGCCAAATCTTATCTAAGTGTATTATCTTTGGGTATCGACATAGTCCGTATTTGCCAACAAGGCATCTTGAACTTCTACCAACCGTCGTCTCTGTTACTTAACCAGCCCTCGCATCCGAACCAAAGTGGAATTCGGCCCAACCAAAGTGGAATTCGGCCCAAGATCGCTCGATTATATCTTTATCTCACAACCCCAAATCACACCTCCATCAGAGTTTAGTCTCGCTTAGCACACGTCTATAAACAAATCGTCGTCGTCCTCAGTCCTCCCAGCAATTGTGATCAATTCCAAACACCCAAGAGAATCAAAATCCCTCGATAACCATCACTACCTGTCACGCTAGCTCAGCCTCAGCTCACATTCACTCAGCCGATCAGTGCTCAGCACATCTCGACACTACTTGTCAAATCAGAGACATTGATCGCCTTCTGTCAATTGTGAACTAGATCGCTAACTCGACAGTTTATCTTTCATCATATGCATATCACAATTCCACAACAAAAGCCCACCACACAACTATCACCCCAATACCACCTCAAATTGACCATCTGATACTGAATATCAAGATCACTCGACTGTCAAAACCAGCACTCGAATGTCAGATTCAGGTAATGTCTCATCTGTGCATACCTTAGATCTATCAGTATCTAACTCGACATTGAAACTGAACCTTCTCTTTATCAGCACATCAGATCATATCACAATATCAGCACCTCTCCTCAGATTAGTATCAACCTCGGAGATCGCCTCTTACCTCAACCACGATCTGTTCTATCTTCACGATCTCACGAGCTCCAACAAATCTCGTCTCAGCAGTCACGATTCTGAGCGATCTGGCCTCAATCGTCTTAGCACACTCATCTCGATCGATCTCAGACAACTCGATCTCGAACAAAGCTCGATCTCGGACAACTCAAACTCTATCTTCTGGGACAAGGCTCGATCTCAGACAAAAAAACGACCGTCTCAGCAAACTCAACCGAAACCAGGGGAGGAGAAGGAGGGAGAGAGGAGAAGAAGAAGGAGGAGGGGGGAGAGGAGGGGAGGCGGGGGAGGCGGGAGGAGGCCGGAAGCGACCTCTCCCGCCTATGATACTTTTCGCACCTATCGCTCTCTTTCTCTTTTCGCTCATTTACTTATTTAATTAATTTTCTCCCAGCTAACCTACTTTAATTAATTAATTAGCAGTAGTGTCCTGTATAGAGTGCTGATCTTTGTGAAATGCTTATGTTACAAAGATGCAACTTATTCACAACTTTGCTTTGATCCTGCTTGTTCAAGCATTCTCTACAAGTGATGCTAACTTGAATTCAAATATCATATTATGTAAATATGAGAGCGTATAGGCTAGGGTCATTAAATATTGTTGACATGAAAATATAAAATTGTCTTTCCGTAAAAGATATTAAAATTGTCAATATATAGACGATGCTTAGTAGCCAAATTAATTAATGTTCTAGTAATAAATTTGCACATAGAGTAGTTAATTAGTTTATCAACTATATAGACAATATTTTCATGTCGAATAATATATATATATAAGGAAAAAAGATTTATTGAACTCTAGATTTGTCTTGATGAACGATTAGCAATATTCCTATGTGTAAAGAAATTCAATTATATCTAGCTACTTATACATATACAGGTGTAAGGTGAGCTGTATGTCGTTGACAAATATTAATTGTAGGCCATCAACATAGCATGCCTGAGTTTCAAATTAGAAGCCAACTACACACGTTGGTGCAATACGTACTTCCCATTTAAATAATATACTACGCCATGGAAAGTACGGGACACACAATTAGATACATATTATGATATCCAAAGGGCCAAGTCGTTATGCTATGCGAATTTTTCAATTGAGAATATTAATTCCTCGTTGATCAAACACGTCAACAGGTAAATCAACTTTCAATTTGCTTCTTAGTGCCAAAAAACCGAACTTTTAGAGGAGACTATTGTTTTTATTTTTTTTATAAACCTAACAAAATCTAACACGCTAATCTTCTGGCGAGGCTGATCTTCAGTTTGGTATAGAAATTAAAGAGACAATGCTGCCAAGTTATTTTATTTTGATCGAAGTTAAGTTCAATTTTTTTATTTTGGATATAATAAAAAGGTACAGACATGCCAAATCCATCTTAAGTTAGATTGTTTTCTGTCACCAACCGCTGGAAAAGAAAAGAAAAGAAATGAAATAGGGAGTGCAGAGCTTGTGCTGATGGCTGAGACATGAAAGTTTCCATTCACAATTTAAATCATTGAATGATCTGGAATCCACGAATAGATGTCTTCAGATGTTCAAATTGTGAAAAATAGAAAATGGAAAAGGAATTGATTATTTAATATCATCACCTAAGCTGTTGATATATGGCAGCTTGATAGGTGCTAATAAGTAGGTAATTTGGCTTATTCTTGTCAAAATATATATATATATGAAACGCTAGGAGGAATAGTGCTTGCATAGAACAACTATATCCTCAGCTCCCCTTGGTGATAGAATTAGGTACCCCTCTTTTTCCAATTAAATGTTGTCTTTTTTTAATGGGAAAGGAAGGCTAGCATGCTACTTGACATGCTTGAGTGTTAGCTCTACCCTAATATATCAAGCCTACAGGAAAATAAAATCCAAAATGCACCCATGGAAATATTTTGACATGCTTGAGTTGGAAATGACAAACAAACGCCTAACGCACTATGAATTTTTTTTTCCCATTCTATTTTAACGCGTGGGTGTGAAGATCAGTTGTTTGTCGTGCGTTTGTGCCATAATTCTGATCTTTTTCTCTCTTAGGCCCTACCACTTTCTTCTCTTTCTTTTGTTGTTTCCTGAGCTTTTCTTTTCCTCACCATCACGTACATACTTCCCATAGTCTGATTTGAGCATTTTTTTTTTTTTGGGGGCAATGGAGCGTTTTGGGTGCGTTAGGATACAGGGAGTTAGGTTGTTAAAATTGAATAAGAAACCAGTACAATAAATCAAACAAACAGCTTTTATTGTCATAGTCGTAGTAAAAATTGCAAAATAAAAACCAGATAGTTCTAATCGCTTAACCCTAAGTTGAAACGAATAAAAGGAACTTATTGCTAAGAGACCATGAAAATAACAAAAAAAATATACTCTAAGCAGAACAGGATCTGAGTCTGACAACAGCCTGCACAGCACAGCAAGGATCAGTGTATCCTTGTCATTTTTGAGATGAGCAATCATATATTAGCAGCTGTACATCAAGTTTTTGTCAATGAAAATTAAGTGTTGATGCCAGCAATGCGTAACTTCCAACAGTAAGAGAGAGAACAGATCTATGAGATTTATATCGGTAATACTGGCATGCAACACAGGAAGAAATAGCAGTAAAATCCAGACCATTTCATATAGGAATCAGATGGTCCAGATAATCAAGCAACCATGCATCATTTCAACAACATGCATGCACGTTCTCACAAAAAACAAACCATAGGAAGGAGAAACAAGTATGTACCAATCAATTAAATAAGGGGAAAATAATACATAGAAGCACCCTCTGTTGCCTATTTAGAACACTCAGTAAATACCAATTGCTCTAGCTCAGTTAATCAGCAATGTCAAATACCATTTCACATGAGCTGATCCGGGATACATCTATTTGCTTATTTTCCCTTTCAAAGCTCAATTCGACAAAATGCCAATTGGTTGGGAGCTTGTTCAGATAATGCAAATAATGCCATGATCTCTGGAGATTAATTTATAAAAATTTCACTAAGCACCGGTGATTTCTAACTTGAAGCACCAAAGCTGGAGCTGCTTTTGCACCTCTGCTGAGCCAGTAGAGCAATATGAAGTACGTGAACTTACGAGATTTCCACTCCCAAGAAATCATAAACATCCTTCTCAAAAATTGAATTAATAGTTTAATACCACATTAATCATCAAGCGACGGATCTGAGAGTTGGCATGTCTTTGCTACACATAATGCGACAGCCTGGCATACGTACTACCTCGTGAGCAGATCTAAATGGCATCCCCTGATTAATTACAAACACCAAAAAATATATTTTTGGGAAAAAAGAATATTACAATATGTGATTGGAAGTAAAGATATGCACTCCTCCATTGAATTTCAAAGAGTAGTCATTCTTCGTTAGTTAAAAAGAAATTTAAATTTGCACGTAACACCAAACAGTTCTCACCCTATGCAACCATCATTCAAGTAAAGATCGATATGCACTCCTCCATAGAAAGATGAATACAACCCAATGGCAAGCATCAATTGAACTTTTATGTTTATATGAAAATATTCATTTGACTTGCAAGAGTAGTTCATGAAAGCTTAGTATTTTAAATTTTTAATTTATCGGCTTGCAAAACACAAAAGTTCAATATTGTCAGGTTGCTAGCTCCATTGGGTCTGGGTTTTTCTTCCAGGACATTAATTATACATTTATACTACTACCAGTTGAAACTAAGTCACGACAGATGGACAGCTGTGACGGAATTGGCTAATAGAAGCTCCCCCACAAAATCACAACCTGAGACTGCATCAATATGAAAAGGAATGAAGAACTCACTATTTCAAAATCACATAACTACAGAAACAATATGCATGTACATATTAAAATATATATGTACCCGTCTCTAAGAGGAGAAGTGAAGCCTAACTCTTAGGAAGTCATAAACAGCCAATAGGAACCTTTACACCAGGCGCCGAAGCACAAGCACCAAAAGGAGAAAAAATTTAACTTGTCTTGCAACCGGCCAACCTTCCAGCATCCCAGCTATACACCAGAAGAATTTCTCAAATTCTTACTCATTGAGCTCTTGTGCAAATTTAAAAGGAGAAATCAGGAAGGGAAGGGAAAAAGAAAACTCTTAACCTGTTCAACATAACCTAGGAGAAGGTGTTGCAAGAGCATAGGCTAAGCTCTTTGCAAATGAGTGTATCCCATAACAATTATCCATCATTTCTCATGGCCAACACACTAATTGCACCTAAGAAAGTCACTAAAACTCATCAGAACAATATTTGGATTTAATTTTCAGAACTAAAAAAAATCATTTTATTATTAATGAACTCAGAAAGACAAGTTTTTCCATGACTTTGAATATATTAATTGTTTTTGTGGTGGAAGGTATAACCAATTATTCAGTCCAAGTTCTATAGCATATCCTTTTGCAAACTTTCTCAAATGTTTTATTGTAGCAGACCAATTTGAGGATGCATAATCTGGCAGTAAAACATTTATCATCTTATTTAGTACTTTCCATAAGCAATTCGACTTTCAACAAATCATTCTGAAGAACCTGAAGTTGTTTAATTCAGATCAGGATTTGATCAATCGCATCACACCAGAGCCTAATGTGTGTCATAACTTGGTTGTTTCGGCTTCTAGCAGTGTGCAATTTCTTGGCCGGATTGCCTATCATATCAGTTAGAACTGCCTCAATATTCATGTGGACATCATCTCTATCTTTTCTCCAAACAAACTAACCACATACAATCATTTCCTTTATCTTACTGATACCTTCAACGATCTGGCCTTTTTCCTCCTTGGTAATCAATCCTCACTACTAAAGAAATGAGCTATTATAGTCCCCCTATTACAGCGGACCTTGATGTCATCCGCTATAATAGACCTATTATAGCGGACCACAGAGAAAATCCGCTATAATAGATGTTCTATTATAGCGGATGGAATCAATAGTCCGCTATAATAGGTCTATTATAGCGAATGACATCAAGGTCCGCTATAATAGGTCTATTATAGCGGATTGGAGATAAAGGACGCTATAATAGGGTTTTCCACGGATCACTATGTAGTATGAATCTAATCGTTGATTCATGTCAATCCAACGCTTCAAAATTTCACATAGTCCCACGGATCAACACAGATTTTCTTCCCAAAAATTTCCCTTCTCTATATAAATATCAACTCTCCATCATTCTTCCTTCACTAAAATCTTTCCTCATTCTTTCTTCTTCACACAAAAATCTGCCCTTATCCGTTCTTCTTCACACAGAAATCTTCCATCATTCTATTTCCGTCAAATATTATTGTGTTTTAAGTTTGTTTGTATATATATATATATATAAAAGAGTCATGAATATTATTGTAAAAAAATAATTCACAACTCAGTTATTACTGTAAAAATAAAATTGAGTTATTTTATAAGATTGTTTAAAAATAAAATTAGGCTGTTCAAAATCAGCAACCGAACATATTTGCAAACAAAATTTCTCTTGATTATAAATTATGAATGGATATTTATGCAAAAATGCATATCAAATCAGTCAATATCACGATAAATGAAAAAGCTGACAGCGCCATTTTTCAAAAAAAAATTCAAAATCTATTATAAAATGAAAAAAGCCTGTTGATTTGGGGCCCATGTAAGAATGTTGGACTGTTGGCTTTGTTTTCCTTATAAAATGAAACTTACAAATTACAATTTGGAGCCTAAGCCGTAGCTTTCTCTATGAAATGTGGAAACAAAATCAAATGAAGTTCTTTGACTAATCATATTTCTTTGTTCTTCTCTCCAGCCCATTCACGCCACATCAATTCATCAAAGTCCTTTCTCTAATCTTAATCGCTCGGAGAAGTCGCAACCCTATTTCCTTCGCGTCAGAGAAGTCGCCATCGCCAAGTAAAGACCTTGTTGTGTTCTCTTGATCGTCGGCACACTTGAGGAACCACGCCACCACTTGCAAATTCTGGTAACGACCTTGTTGTTTCCTTCTAAAATTGTTGAGAGATTTTTAATTTTGCTTTTGGATTTGAGTGATGTATATATTGGTAAATACCTAGTAGTAAGTAGTAACAGTACTTGCAAATATTAATCAACTAATCAAGTAAATTAACTAATTAAGTTATTGCTGTTAGAAATTTTAGTC
This sequence comes from Eleocharis quinqueflora, assembly GCA_964058865.1. Lineage (NCBI taxonomy): Eukaryota > Viridiplantae > Streptophyta > Magnoliopsida > Poales > Cyperaceae > Eleocharis > Eleocharis quinqueflora. The sequence continues at coordinate 251,717 of CAXKVX010000629.1, read as the reverse complement.
TCTGAATCGGTGGAAGTGCACACAAGTCTTTGCTTGTATTTATGTATTATTATAAGCATAAGTGCATACAGTGCTAAGAAACATTATTAATTTACAATTTAATCAATCTCATTATTAATTACATTTCCATCGTTCTGATTTCTAGGAAAGCATGTCGAGTTCTGCATCAACCAATCCAAGTTTTGCATCAACCAAGCCAAAATCCAATGATCCAGCTTGGAACCATGGCTTCTTGTCCAATTCGAATAGTATTTACAAAGTCACTTGCAAGCACTGTCTAAAGGAAATGCATGGAGTTACTCGGTTGAAGTATCATCTTGCTGGAATTCCAAAGGATGTTGCTTCATGCAATAACGTCCCTGATGAGGTGAGAAAACAATTTGTTGATGTTTTAAATGCCAAAATTAAAAGGAAGGAGCAAAAAATTGTGGAGATTAATCGATTAAGGGGAGAAGTAGATTTAAGTCACTCAGAAGGAGAAGACTCAGATGCTGTTGGGGATGAAACCAATGTGGTTAAATTGAGCCACCAAGGAAAATCAAAACAATCAGTTGGGCCCATAGATAATTTTTGTAAGTTAGAACCAGGAAAAGCACTGGAAAAGGGTGTTAAAGTGCAAGTTCAATCTACCATGACAACAAAATTGAAAGAAGACAAAAGAAATCGTGCTTGTGAATATATTGCCCAATGGTTCTACGAGGCTGGAATTCCACATAACACGGCGACACTTCCTAGTTTCGATCGTATGTTGGAAGCAATTGGAGATTACGGTCGAGGTTTAAAGGGTCCAACTCCTTATGAACTTAGTGGACCTTTGTTACAAAAGCGCAAGAAGAAAGTACAAGAGGAACTTAAGAAACATAGAGAGACATGGGAGCTCACCGGGTGTTCAATCATGACAGATGCATGGACCGATAAGAAGGGAAGAGGAATCATGAATCTTATGATTCATAGTGCTGTTGGGGTTTGTTTTATCCAATCAATTGATGCTTCAGCTAATAAGAAGGATGGTTTATATATTTTCAACTTAGTTGACAGTTGCATTAAGGAGATAGGTGAGAAGAATGTGGTTCAAGTGGTCACTGACACCGCCAGACCTAACCAGACCATGGGAGCTTTGTTGAGGATCAAGTGGCCACATATCTATTGGACGGGATGTGCTGCTCATTGCATAGATCTCATGTTAGAAGATATAGGCAGCTTACCAAAGGTGAGAAACACAATCTTAAGAGCTAAGGTAATCACTGTTTTTCTATATGCACATACTCGTGTCCTAAGTTTAATGAGACAATATCTTGGCAAGGATCTAGTTCGTGCTGGTATTACCCGTTTTGCAACAACTTTCTTGAATTTAAAAAGCCTTTTGGAAAATAAAAATGACTTGAGCAAATTGTTTCGATCTGATGAGCTTAATGATTGGGGTTACTTGAAAAAAGCAAAAGGGATGAGAGCTGCTAAGATTGTTAGGTCTGATAAGTTTTGGCAAGAGGTAGATGATGCTGTCAAGATGTTTGATCCATTAGTTGAGGTGTTAAGGCGTGTAGATGGTGATACACCAGCAATGGGATTTTTATATGGCGATTTGGTGAATGCTAAAAGAGAAATTGCTTTGAGATTTGATGAAGATGAGAGCAAATATAAGGCTGTTTGGGAAATAGTTGACAAGAGGTGGAGTGACAAACTTAAAACACCATTACACTTGGCTGGTTATTTTTTGAATCCGTATTTCTACTATTCAAATAGGATGGAGATTGAGAAAAATACTATCTTTAGAGGAAATTTGGTATCTTGCATGGTAACAATGGGCAATGATGACGAAACACAAGAGAAGATTTTAGATAAGGAGCTTGATTTTTATCGAGACAGTGAGGGGTCATTTGGGTTTGCCATTGCTAAAAAACAACGAAGCAATAAGAACATCAATCCAGGTAAGATTTGGAATATTGCATAAGAATTTGTTCAGCATTTAATTGGCTAACTCATAAAATGTGTGTTTTTTTGTGTCATGACAGCAAAATGGTGGGCAAATCATGGTAGTTGTGCACCTTGTTTGCAAGAATTGGCAGTAAGAATACTGAATTTGACATGTAGTTCGTCCGGGTGCGAAAGAAATTGGAGCACGTTTGAGCAAGTAAGCAAACTATTTGATACTTTGATATAATTTATTTTTTACATGGAAGCAAGAAATTAATCTTCTGGAATTGGCATGGTTGAAAATATTGAAGTTGGAGCACATCTGCTAGTGCTTATTTTGTATTTCCTGCTGAAAATTAGTTTTATGATGTACATTATTTAGTTTATGAATTTTTTCAAATTTGATGAAATTTGTCCAAGTAACTCATTATTTTCTAAGTCCCGTAAGAAGTAATTTTGGAGTGATCACCACAGCTTAGTGCCCTTCCTTTCAAAACTATGGTAAACCAGAAATTCTTATGTTCGTGTGCTGGAGCTTGTGTATTTAGTTGCTAGAGCACATTTTACACTATATTTAGTTGTTGTATATTATGATGTACATTATTCTTTAATAAGGTGCATACAAAAAAAAGGTCAAGGCTGCTACATGGAAGGTTGAATGATCTTGTGTATGTCAAATTCAACTCGAAGCTTCTTCAAAGAAAAAAGGAACTAAATAGAGATCCCGTAGAGGTAAAACATGTTGATATTCTAGAGGATGAAACAAATGATTGGGTTAGCAAGGCCAAGCAACAAAAAGAAAAGGAGGGAGAGGAAGTGGAGGCAGAAAATGAGGTTGTTGTTTCAGGAAGAAAAAGAGGAAGAGAAAGTGGTGGTGCATCATTTAGTACAAGGTCTACCAAGAAAAAGAAAAATATTATTCAAATTGAGGAAGAGGAATTAATTATGTCATCCTCATCAGAGGAAGATGATATGATTATGGAAATGAATGATTCTGTCTCAAAGAGCGAAAGTTCATCTTCATCTTCGCAATCAGATTAGTAGATTGTTTTTTTATTGAAGAAACATATATGTTTAATCTTGATATGTCTTTTGTTAGGAAGTAAATCAAGTTTAGTACAATTCTGTGTCATTTTGATTTGTTTTTCTTGTTTTTACTTATGAACCGTTGGAGTTGGAGTACTTGTTTATGAATTCCTAAGATATTAATATGGATTATGAAGAAATATTGCTAATGTATTTTGTTGGTGAGAATTACTATTTTGTTTTATTATCAAGCAGACAAGCATATAGATTATGAAATTTGGTATCTTGTGTTTCGTTGGTAAGAATTACTATATTGTTATGTATTGTTAACAAGAATTGCAAAAATGATGATATGGTTGTTTAATAGCCCAAATCTGAATATGAATTGCTAAAATGACGATATGGTACTTGGTCCGGATGAGAGATAACACACCTGAATATGAATTGCCCAAAATGACGATATGGTAGTTTATCGACCGTTTTATCACCGATAAAACGCTAAACGCTAAATCACTCCTCCACCGTCAAACCGCGCGAACCGCTATTTTAAACTTTGGTTATTAAGCAATCAGACTATAAGCAAATTGCAACTCAAAAGGGCATTAGAAGTGAAAAAAAGTAGTATGAGTACATCAATGCTTTTCTCGCAACAATCAGACAATTCAAATACATATTTGCTTTACCAAAATACTACAGCCAATTAATAACAAAAATTAACACAAAAGAAACAGAACCAATAATTTACCAGTAATATCCAGTAGCCCCAACAAACAACCCAAAATAAATTCACTTGATTACTCAGTACTCACCAAATTATTATCCCTTCCATTAATTTGTTCAATCTAAGAGTGCTTAAACCTCAGCATGTCAGGCAAATAAAGATTAACAAAAAAAGTACCACGGATGCTAGCATATAGGCATGAGCCATTTTCGTGCTTGTTTGGTTTGGTACACAGGATTTAGGATTTAGGGTCTGCTTCACAGAGGACATGTACAGCGGTGCACTTGCATTAGGGTCCGATCAGATACACTTGCTTGCTTCTAAGGTCATTGTTCTTGTCTGGTTCGGTACTCCCGGTTTTATTCTGTTAATTAGCGAATTTGATATTAGATATCCATTAACTGATTAGAGAATATCTCATTGGACAAGTTTGATAAATTCCATGGCGACCAGCATTTTAGCATGGTAACTATATATATTTCAGGAATATCTATATTTTTGCATGGTAGTCACTGATAACATGTTTAGGACTACAAAATATTGATATAGAAAATAAAAATGCATGTTTATATTAAAAAATTAGTTGGTTTATATATATTGTTTTCACCAAATAAGTTTTTGGATTTTAGAAAAGTGCAACCTTAGTCTGTGGTTTTCTTATATGCGCTGAATGAATCTATTAAAAAAAGAAGGAATTAGCTCCCTCCCTTAAATTCATTGTAAATTAAGCCACTTTAATTGATTCAATATTTCAACAAAACAATTGAGCCGGTCAACTGGGCTTCCCATTTAAAGATGGAAGATTTGATACGCTATGTATGAATCAACATTCAACAGACAACAGGTCTGTTGATTGAATTGACCCAAACGGTCATAGACTCGTTTTCATAGCTTCCAGGTTTCATAAAGAAAAATGGACTTTTGATTATATTGTTAGTATCGTTGACAAGGTCAATTAGAAATTCGCAGAATTTATGAATCTGCTACCAATCAAAAGGACAAAGGACAAAGGTCTTAGGAAAGTGACTGGATCAGAATCAGAAACTTGGATTCCAATGAATTTAATGTGTCCCCTGTTCGATTAGAACACGCTAATTATTTATTGTCGATTTGTGATTGATAGATTATACCGCACGGTGACATTAATTACATGAGCAGTTTCTTCCAAAGATAACTTCAGGAGAACGGCTTTTATAATGTATTAATGGAAGTTGTACTACAATATGGATTAGTAGTAATAGAATTTTGAATCACACATTATGTTATAGATTTTTCTTTCTATAAACTAGCAGATCGAAGCTGCCATTTGTATAAACAAGAATTGCATTACAAAGCATTCAAAGCATATTAATCAGTTGTATTGTTATTCAAGCACAAAACTAAATATTCAAGTACACTAACCATCCTAAGCACATTAACTATATATTCAAGCTAGTGATTTGAAATTACCCGAGCAAGTCCAATTCGGTCCGAGAAATTCGAGGCTGCGACCCGACCCGACTCGATCCGGAGCGATCTCAAACTCGTGCGGACTTGTCGAAAAAAATGGTGGGCTTTAGACAAGTAGCTAGCGGCCAAGATTTTTGAAAAAAAATCCGAGTTAAATCCGACCCGAAATAGATAGACCCGGATCGACCCGACCCGTCCAATCAGTCATAACCCGACACAAAACCTATCATAACTCGAGAATAACCCGCCCTAACCTCCCTTAGTAACCCCCTCTAACATGCCTTTAACTCGCCTATAATATGTCTATAACTCGTCTATTATTAACTTAAACTTTTTTTTGGTTTGACAATTTGCAAAACAAATCAGCACTAACATTGCACAATTGAGTTTTGGTGAGTTGCAGGTTTATACAATTAAGCATGGAAAAGCCTCTCAATAGCATGTACAAGTCAAGGGGAGCATAATCGCATGAGTAGCAAGCAGAACAGAGCCTCACAAAGGCTTCTGTTACTGTAACGCAAGCAAACCGTCATAACGAGTCCCAAAGACGTTGTAACAGGTTCCCAAGGAGAAGAAGTCAGAAGTAAGTGCGGAGAAGTTTTTGACAAAGAGTTGCGTTACTATAACACAACCAAACCTGTCACAATGGGTTGCCAACCCATCATAACGAATTCCTCACCCGTCACAATGGATTCCTGAAAAATGGACCGAGAATTCAGTCAGAGACGCAGACAGGGGGCATTTCTGGAAATGTGCAAACCTATCACATCAGATTCCATAACGAGTTGCCATTTTTTGTAACACAAGCAACTCTAATTCAAGATTTAAAGAATTCAAGAAGTGATATGTCTATATAAACTTGGTACCAGCATCTTAGCAGAACTAAGCATTCCCAAGTTTACAAGCACACTTAGAGAATCTGAAAGAGCACTGAAGGTTCCTTCCGACTTTTCTGGCTAGCGCCTAGGGCTAGGATTTAGATGAGGTGGAGGAGGGTCACTACGAGAAAAGGAGGTTGCAGTTGTGGGCGAGAGCGAAGTAGAGGAACGGGCAAGAATTAAGACAAAGACAAACATAGACAGGAGAAGCAACGAAGTAGAGCAGAGGGAGGAGACAGGCAAAGTAGACCTGGAGAATCAATGGGAGGCAAAAAGTAGAGATGGCCCAAGCGATGGCTGTGTTAGTCGAAATTATGTGAGAAGTGGAGAAGTGGCGGTTGAGTTAGACTCTATATTTGAGTATCTAACATAATACCAAATTATGTTATAAATTGCACCTATCATTTATTCTAATACAATCACAACATGAAACATATAAAACATATAGCTCTAAGTGGAGCTGATGCTTCTTGTTAATCATAAGTTCTATATAATTAATTTATAAATAGTGAGATATATTTTATTGAAATTTGATTTCAATATTTTAAAATAGATTCCCATATTTCTTTTCCAAAATTTTCTCTATTTTTTATTTTAAAATTTTCTGTATTTTTCTATCTTTTATTTTAGACATGTTCAACCACTACTAGAAAGTGTACTGCCAGCATGGGTAGAAAATACGTCATCTGCATCAATATCTTGATGCAAGTGACTTTATGCATGGGTCACCCATGCAGAGGAGCCCATGTAATAGTGCTTGATGCTAATAACACTTTTTTGCATGGGGCCTATGCAAAGGTTTCTCAGCATAGGTGCGCAAACCTATTTGCATGAACTTGTAACTTTTGCGGCCTATGCAGATTTTGTATAAAACTCTAATAAATTGTGTTACGTGGCAACAAATGATTGCATATTGACTTGTAAGATGGCAAATTTTGATTGAATGTTTTAAAGAACTGATATTATTCATTTCTTGATTGAACTTTCAGCCCTTCAAAATTTTATATTTTGAACTTTTTGCTTCAGCCCTTCATAATTGTATGTTTTGAACTTTTTGCTTCAGCCCTTCATAATTGTATGTTCTCAACTTTTCGCTTTAGCCCTTCACAATTTTATATTCTCAACTTTTCACTTCAGTCCTTTACAACTTTTCTAATATTTGTTATTTCATTTTTTTGCATTGACACGGTTATGACACGTCAAGCAGGAACCTGGAATCAACACGACACATGTATGTAACACTACTTACCTTGATTGTGTTGTTATGTACTCTCTTTTTATATTGACACAACGCACGAAAAAATTGTGCCTTGACACGTACACAAAATAACTCTTACGTGTCATGTCAAGTCACAGTGTGCTTGGACATGACACGTCATCACACACATATTGACAAGTCTATTCTCATATGTCAAAGTTATGTTGTTACTGGCAATAAGATCCACGTTTCTTTTCTCAATTCATACTTGAATTGAATTATTTGAATTTATAATAATTCAAATTTAGGTTGTTCGGATACTTCAAAATCACGTCATGCGATATTGATTCGCGTGTGATACGATTCGATACTCTACGTGGTGTATTGTACTATTTTAATATTGTTGACTGATCGAATACAACATAATACGAGTGTGATACAGCACAAGATATATCTGAGATACGGCAGAATATAGTTGAGATATTTTTTAGTGCGCAACGTGAAGTATTTTGGCCATAAGTCCTTCATACGAACTCTAATTAAGATGATTAAAAATGCATTGAAAAGCTAAGAACAAGCTTTACAATCTTGACTTATCATCTAGGATATTCTAGCTCTTGATTCTTGTAACAAAATATACTAAATTAGAACATTATAAAACAAACAAAACAAATTTAATTTAACCTTTATTACTTTTAAAACCTACAAAATTGTCTATTTAACACAATTAGTCCTAGGTTTAAAAAAAATGGCTTATCATAAGTACAAACCACTGCAAAAAATATGTGTTTGTGATAAAATATGTTACATATGATATATTTTTAATACATAATATGATTTTTATTTTATTTTATATATCCGCCGTATTCTAGTATTTTGGAAAACGACGTATCGCCGCACTCGCACCGTATCGGATACGATACCCGCACTCGTCAAATCTTTTCTGGATTATTTATTTGTCATCATATATAACAAATTCAAAATTGTCAAGTTCTATATATTAATCCGCTTCATATATGCAATCAGAAGAAGCGCCACAAAGGATCTAGCAAATTCACCGAGTAGTTGATAACTTGATACTGCAAGAACCTAGCTAGTCGTTGACAGGTCGGACTATTTTGTCCCGCGTTAACTATCCGTATACCGTATAGTCTCAAACCCTCCGCGCCTAAGAAAAATAAAATTTGCACCTCGCTAGTTAATGCCTTCACACAACTTGCGTATATAAACCCTGCTTTCACATCTCAAACAATTCACAGTTTTCACACTACGATACACTCGTTTTATTTCTTCTCCATCTCAATTAATTTCAGGAGAAAAAGGAAGGAGACATGGGAAGGAAGCTTGATATTTTTCTAGGAAGAATTTCCAGAGAGACTGCCAAGCTCAAATCTTTAGTCGATGTGACTGCTTCCCGGGCCGTCGTGCTCAAGAGCCGTCGTGGGGTCCACTGCAACAATGCACGTGATGATGTAGTGCAGCTCCTTCACCTCGGCCACCATGACCGTGCTCTCCTTCGTGTAAGATTAAGATTACTCACTTTGGAGGGCCTATTAATTTGTAAATTATCTGTCAGAAATTAAGGCCTAATACATAAATCACGGTTGTCATTTAACCATTTCAACACAGTAACTGCTCTGCTTTTAGTTACGGTGCCTGACCTTTTTATTGTTTTCATTTAGTAAACAACCATTTTACAACCAAATTTTCAGAGGTGTTACATCAAAATGAATTTCAGGCGGAGATTTTTGGTCTTTTAATTTAATTTGCACCTGAATAAGTATAAAAAGTACTATATGCTTCTGAAATTGAAGTATATTGAATTATTGTAGTAACAGTATATTTCAATTTTGCTTTCTTTTCCTAGGTGGAGCATGTGATTAAGGAGCAGAATATGGTGGATGTGTACTCAATTATAGAGAGCTACTGTTATGTCATTTCCGAGAGATGTGCTCTGCTAGAGAAGACCAGGTATGAATCATAAGATATACTTGACCAATATAACCAGAACAAAAAAAAACATTCTGAAAACTAAAAAGGTTTTACTCTTGTGATCTTATATATAATTAGTTGATATCTATTCTATTTCCAATCAATAGGGAATGTCCTGAGGAGCTTCGTGAAGCGGCGGCGGGTTTAATATTTGCCACATCAAGATGTGGTGACTTGCAAGAATTGCAGGATGTCCGTCGCATCTTTGCATCCAAATTTGGAAAGGAATTTGTAGATGCAAATACCCAGCTGCGCAACGGCTGTGCAGTAGATCCAAACGTACCGTTCTTTTTTTTTCTTTTTTCTTTATTTTTTTCCTTCCTCCCTTCTCAAAAGCAAACTTTGTCAAGTCGACTTAACCTAAAAGTTAGATTAGTTCATTAGTTTTTTCTTATCTATCATGTATGATTTTTTTATTTTTGAGAAAATCTTTGTGACAAGAAAGTGTAAAACATGACTTTTTACAGCTGATACAAAAGCTATCTACAAGACTGCCAAGCTTGGACATCAGGCAGAGGGTTTTGCAAGAAATTGCCACTGCAAAAGGAATTAACCTACAATTCAACAAGGAAATTTCCTTTCATACCCCGGCAACAACGGCAACAACGACGACGCCACCACCAGTAAGATTCACATTACAATAACTTCTCAATAAGAGCACATCTCATTCAAATTCTTGATTCAAATCAATACGGTTTATTATTTCTAAGGCAATGAAAAATATTTTCAGCAGGTAGATCAAAAGCTGCCAGAAATTGGTTTAGACGATGCTCTCTTAAATGTGGAAATGGGAAAGTATAAGGATGTGAGTGCCGCAGCACAAGCGGCCTTCCTGTCAGCTGCTAACGCCGCAGCAGCTGCCAAGGCGGCAATTGAGCTCTCAAGATCAGACTTTGGAGGAAGGGGCAGCGGGGACCACAATGCAACAAGTAGTAAACAATTGGATGAAAATGATAAATCAACTGAAGACAATCTGAGTTCAGATTTATATAGTGATTTTGAAGAAGAACAGGTGAGATATTTAGTCTGATGTATAATAAAAAAAGTTCAAAATCCATATCAATTAATTAGGACATATATTAAATGATATGATTCTCATTTTGGTTTATCCAATTAATGTGCAGAATAATGGTTTTGTGGAGAAACGACCTGAGGCAAGCGGAAAACCCAAGTCAGTAAGAACCAGAAGAAACAACCTATGAGGGCAATCAATCAAAATTTGGTCTTGGTAATTGGTATGCATCTCTCAGCTAAACACAAGCATAGCATAACCAATCATATTTAGCATCATTCCATTCCTCTCTTTATCAGAGTTATAGGCCTTCTAAAGCCCCTTCTAACATGGAGTCCTTTGCATAATGGCCCGTCTAATGGATAAATTGTGTTCGGACTTGCCTATTAAATTAATTAATCTTATCATGTCATGTATGAATCCGTGCAATTCTGATTTTAGAAATTCCAATGGAGGGACTAATGATTCATTTTATGGTGTTAAATTGGTAACTAACAGTTAATTTGACGCCAGTCCGTAAGTTTCAATATTCTCATGTTGGAAGAAAAAAATAAAGAAACAAAGAAACAAAACCCAAAAGCAGAGTAAGAGCCAGACAAATTTTGGAAATTAGTTACATAGAAACTACAGTTCATTCAAACCTAGAAAATATTTGGAATGTAATCCAAAAATCATAACAACTCCAGATTTATTTCATACTTCCAGATTATCATCTGAAATAATACCGACAAAAACAGAGCAAGAGCAATGTAAGGTACCTTCTGAACATATACTAGAAGAGAATATCAAAACAAAGGAAAAACATGAAACTGCGTACGGCATCCAGCACCGGAGTAACAATACGTGCTGCCGCCCGTGGCAACATGCAAAGAATGAATGACAGCATCATCATCCAGAGGCCGACCATAAAGGTGACGAAGGCGGTGAAGTGGTTGCAGTTGTCAACAGAGTCTCGGCCGAACTCGTGAATGAGAAAGGAGACGGCTACTAACATGATGAAGAAACCGAGATTGCGGAGCCTGTCGAAGCCGCGGTGGACTAGGAGAGGAATTGCTTCGGCTACTTCTCTCTCTACAAATACAAGTAGGTGATGTAGAGGTGGCACGTCGGTCGTCAAGTTAACTAGTAATTTGATACCAAGAAATTTGAGAAGGGCCTATTATGATATGATAAGATAAAATATGCTCCTCAAGTTAACTAGTAAGAACCAACCAAACGACATTAATTATAAACTAGTAAGAAACCTCAAAGTTCTTAATTTAATTAGTGAAATTAGTTTTCTCTTCAGAAAAATAGTACGAACCAAATATATTTATCCTAACAAACTTATTCCTACTCTAAATTGACTCCGAAATCGAACCTGTTCTTTAGCTCCGAGAGAGTCGTTTCATCATTGACATAAAGAGTTCAAAAATTAACTCATTTGAAATATTGGAGTAGATACCGGGTTAAGATCGTAAACATACACTTAAAATCATCCATCCCTAAGTATTAATCGTTTCTAGGATGAAACTTTTTCTTAGGGGTGGATGTAAAACCCGTCAAATTTGGTAATTATTTTAATAAATAATTGTCTCAGTTTTATAGCTAAATATGATCTTAACTTTAACTTTGTTTAGAGTAATACTCAAAAATTAAAACCATCTCTTTTGGAACTTACAAATTTCATACGAATTTAAAAATTTCTAGATAAAGGTTCTATGAGGAACAAATACTGACGTGAAATACAATATCAATTTTGAGCTTAATAAAATATATATAATCAATATACAAATGTACAGACTAAATCGATTAATTAACTAAGTAACTAAACCCAATAATAAAGACATAATAATTGAAACATGTACATATTTAATATTTTGAACTAAAAATAAGAATTAATATAGTACTAAATAAGATAAAATTTATAAGCAAAATTTAATGACATCATATGTATGTGCATAAATACATTGATCAAGTAATTACTAATAAGTTTAATCGAAGGTGTCTAATATTTACTAATTCAGTTTTATAGATTTCCATAGTTTAAAATCATTAAGTCAACATAATTCACCTATATATAATATGCAACCTCAACTTAATCATTTAATTAAGTATCCTACAAATTTATGTGTACATTAATATAAAAATAATTTGCTATAAATTCAGACAACAAAATTCTAATAGAACAAAAACATAATTACAAGGATAGAGTAAATTCAATTCAATTAATATAATTTTTCAGATTTAATTTAACAATATTGACTCTTAAAACTACAAAATGAAAATCATAAAGTTAGATAATCACAAAATGAATTATCAGACCCATTCCAAGTTCATAACGACCCGTTACGTGCCCTGTAGCAAAGTTGCAGCCACAAAATAATTAAAATCAAGTATTCAAATCAAAGAATGAAACCAGAACTCTACATGGCATGTGTTGTGACCCAACGGGTCGCTTGTGAGTCATGCAGTAGCCGGCCACACCCAGGAACACACGAGTTGGGTCATAAAAGGGCCTGACCGACCTCGGTCAGAGCAGACCTTAGGGAACTCCGCTGGTCCGAGATCCTCTGTGAACCCAATACAATTCAAAGTGTTAAACAGGTCAAAGAACGATCCAGTACTAGCTGATAACCGGTCAGATCATGAAGATTTGTACATCATTTGCCCATTGATTCCCATCAACTCTCTCTCTCTCCAGGGCATTTAATGCCCCCTGTCCCCTCTCTCTCCTCTGTCTTTTCTCCCACTCCCCCGGTACCCTCTCTCACTCGAATCGGAATCCTCTGCGGAACAAAAAATGTTCCGCAGAGAGGAGAACATCGATACACAGCCATTGGATCACATCTGACGGACTATAATGATTGTGCTGAAAAGAACGCTTAAAAAAAAGATTGTTGATTGTCACCTGCTGCCAAAACAACTACGCGAGACAAAAACCTTTTGTCTCCATTTGATCTCCATGTGATCAAACCCTTCGCCAAAACCCAACAACGACAAGGTTTGATATTGTTTCGCCATTTGATTCGTATACCATCAGTATATACTGATAATTGTCTCGCCATTTGATTCGTATACCTTTCGCCAAAACCCAACTATCAGAAATTTTTTTTTGGGATTATCTTCAGTTTGTTGTACTTACTAGTGCTATTTGTACTTACTATTAGAATTTTTTTTGAGATTATCTTCAGTTTTCTGGTATAGTACTTATTAGTGCTATTTGTTAACTTGTAATAAGGCCTAAGTTGCGCCAAATTAGCCTCAACGTAAGTCTCAGTCAAGTGCAAGACAAGCTTGAATGATGTTATTTAGCATCCATTAAAGAAACTTTGCATCGCTCTTATAGTTATACCTTAGTTTAGCTTTTGTTTTGTCTCACTATGCAACTAAATGTATTTTATACTATACAAGGCACATCAGAAAAAGGCGGTAAGGGGTTCAGTTCTGGGAAGGCTGATGGAAAAGGAGGTGTCTATTCATCTTCTAAAAAACCTTTCAAAAGAGACATTGATGTTAAGCTTCAACTGGGTAGTACCTTGTTTGATAGTTTTGATCTCCTTTCTAATTGGTTTTTATTATATTGTTATAGTTATTTTTAATTTAGTGGCTTTAGCAAGAAATTTGTACTGTACAGCAAGAAATTTCTGATGCTTGCTCAATTGCTTTCTTTTTTTCTCTTCCAGTACTTGTCGTTGGTGAATGCAAGGAGTAATGAACCATAGAAGTACAATAAACCATCCCTAATACAACCTTGATATATAACTTCCATCCCTAATACAATTACAATAAAAACACAATAACAGCATTCATAATTAATCAATAGAAGTACAATAAACCATCTCCTCTGTTTTCATTTCTTAATCACACGGAAAATAGAAGTACAATAGCTTCAACAAATAGGCCTATTGTAAAAACAAGAAAAAAAAAAGTATATAAAGCGTCAAAGCCATTGAGGACATTGGCCTTTGATCTCTTCATTTCAGCTGTATATAAGTACCTTTATAAATCATAATTTAAATGAAGCAAATTGTTAATATATTAAAAGAGAAAGAAATAGACCAAAACTGAAGCAGGGAGAGGGTCGATAATATATAAGGTGCTCACTAAACCAAAGCACGAAATATTACAAAATATTCAATAGCAACCCGAGCACCTCTAAAATATTCTAAGCAGATATCAAAATGCATAGTACAACACTAAAGGAAAGCTAATACACCATCACTTTCCTATCTGATTGAAATAATATATAAGGTGCTCACTAAACCAGACAACAAAAAGGAAAAATGAAAAGTTCAGATATAAGGATGAAGAGAATAGTTCATAAATCAGGAAAAAAAACAAAACTAGAGGCCATCCCAATAATCTTGTGCATTAGTTCATACATGGTTGGTCAAAATATCAAACTCACTGGTTGAACTGGTCAGTATCAGCATTCAGCACATCATTGAGAACTTAACTAAGTACCAGTCTAGTCCATAGAAGCCACCAGCAAGACTGGTACAAATATTAGTACCCCACAAGACACACCTACATACACCTAACTACTAATCTGACATGAGCTTCAAATAAGAGCGTGAGAAATGAGAAAGTTACCATTTTGCACATGACAATCCCACATAGAATGGAAGTCCGTGTTATCAGTCCATCTGCCAGCAAAAAGTCTTTAATGAGTACTTCGGCTTGGTAATTATTAACTTCCATGCTTGAGTCCAGAATTTGGCACCTTTATCAATGAAAAGTCAGAACTGTTAACTAGCATATAATAATAGTGCCTATGCAATTGGCAATCAAGTCTCATTTAGCCTCGATAATTATCATTTTTAAATGGAGAATATTGTATCAACTTAATCCAAATTAAACCCAACTTATAGTGAAGGGCAAATTGTACACTGCCCACTTAATCATGCAAGAAAAACAAAGAGGGAAGATAGAGGAAAATTATACACGGCTATAGGTTCTTGCTAAGGATGCAAAGCTAAAGAGGAGTCATTTGGGGTTAAACAACATAATGTCCAACATTACAATTCTTGACTTAAATTGCAAGTGCTTGCCTACTCTTGTGCAATTTGCTGTCAAAAAGAAATTTGCTATCAAACAAAAAATTCAAGTGATTGCAACTAACTTCACACTCTTTCTGAGCATGTCACGATTTAATCAAGAGAGGCACATGAACCACAATTTCAAAAGGTAAGAACAAAATCGAACCACAGACCTAGCACATACGAAAATTTACGAAATCTAGGGTTGGAGTTTACCAGCTTAATTCACGATCATTTTGGGCGAATCCACGACGATTTCTCGTCTCTCCTCTCTCGCTCGATCAGAACGAGATCCTCCTTTCTTGCCACGACGATCGGATTCTCTCTTTCGCGAGATGCTTCAGAGAGGTGGAGTCTGTGGAGAATGTTTTTCGTTCTGATGGGAATAGTTGATGAGGAGATGAGTTAAAGGGCTTTTCTATTTTTATTTTATTTTAATCGATTTAATCAGCGACAATCAATATGGTCCATCGGATGTGATCTAATGGTTCAGTATTGATGTTCTCCTCTGTGCGGAACATTTTTGTTCCGCAGAGGATTCCGATTCCTCTCACTCACTCGTCTCTCTATCTCTCTTTCTCCCTCACCCATCTCCTCTCGCCTGTCTCTTTTTCTCTCTCGATCGAACCTCACATCTACCTTTGTCGTACCTTTCTCCCTCTGTTAATCTCTCTTGCACTCAACCTTACAAATCTCTCTCTCACCACGATCTCTAACAGAGATCACAAACTCTCTCTCTCTTGTATTCTGTAGTTTCAAAAGGCATGTCGCCATTAACGCGGGCTACATCTCGCTGTACCTTCTTTTGACCTTTCGACTCGAACAATCGAGCATTTTTGTACTGCCTCTGACACGACCTCGCGCACCACCGACCTGTTTGCCCTCCTCTCGACTATAAAACCCCCTCTCAGGCCCAAGAATCCCCATTTTGTTTGCAATACTCTCATGCGTTGAGAAATGTAGCTATTCTAAGAGGGTTTCGAATCTAAAATTTTCAAGGATGAGAGGAAGCAGGGGCAAATGATGGTGGTGGAAGCCAGGACTTAGCCGTTGGTTTCTTTACGCTCGATTCCTGCATACATTTTTTTCCCTTCTAGTAACAACGCAACCTAAATAAATTATTGTTGCCTTTTTCTTATTTAGTCGATTGTTCTCTTTTGGTTGTTCTCTGTGTTGTGCTTGAATGGGGATTTGGTCGTTGCTGTCTCTAGGTCAGAGGAGCTGTCGATTTTTGAACTGTACCTTGAAAATGGGAAAAAGGGGTTATATGTGATTTGTGCATTATTGAGGGATGTTGCTTGGGTTCGGGGTTCTAACCCTCGAGGATTTACTGGCACTCGGTGCCTGATCTGTCATATGATTACTATCTATCGGGTTTGGGTTTTTGTCACTTTACCATCCCTTGAATTAGTCGTACCAGACCAGACACTGTACTGGCATGCCAGCTCCAGTACAGTGCCTACTCTTATGTGCTGGGTTATATTATGTTTAGTCTTGGGATTTTGGCGAGAGAGGAAGGGACCGAGATGTGATGACTGGGCCTGTGAGATTCGGTTAAAATTTGGGCTTTAGTAGCCTTGATTGATTTTTTTTTACTTGAATTTTAAAGTGCGTTGGGCCTTAGCCTAAATAGGTTGGGCCTTTGGTGTTGGCCCTTGGTTGGATCATTTATATAAAATTAAATAATTAGGCTTTTACTAAGCCCACTGGATCCTTATGGACCCTTGTTGGATTTAAAGCACTCAAAATAATAATTTGGTCTATTGGGCCCAACAGATACTATACCTACAAAATAAAAATAAATAAAATAGTTTCTATGTATATTTGGACTTGGGCCAAACTTGGGCCAAGTTGGGTATATACAGATATTACAAAATTAGAGGTCCGGTCCAGAATACTTTGTAACTAGACCCGAATAAGAAAAAGGACCGAGAAAACGTATTAAGAGGGAAATAACGACTAAAAATTCGTGCAGCACGAACTACAGCTATGACGCACGAGTACGGACTTCTGATCCCACAAGATTAACACACAAACCAATAACTAATTAAAATTAACCAACTTGTGTTTCTTATGTATTTCTCTATACTATATTTAGCACAAAACAATCTAACGTATAATATACAACATAGCTATATAGTATGATAGTTGTTTAGGTACGACAACGCATCTGACTTAGTGACATTTGACTTAAAATTATACGTGACGATTAAATTAATTAAATATTTATTATAAAATGATTTATTAATTATAAAACAAGTTAAAATATATGTATATATATAAATATATTAGTAAAAGAACACACACCATCGACAGGAATAGACTAAGTGTAATTATATGTATAATAATATATATTGATCAATTTCTCTATATCACATCAATTACAAACACGCACCAAATTAAATATTACACACGCGCTTAAAATGACTAAGTAACATTATGAATTTAAATATATATATTAATCAATTTCTTTAAAGGCACATAAAATACAACGCATATAATATATCGACTAAGTAACACTAAATACAATGCGTAGGAATATATATTGATCAATTTCTCCAAACACAATTAAATACCATACGATACATATCATACATATAATACTTAACTATAATACATATAAATAAGTAACATTTGAATACAATATATATAATATACATACAATTATGACTAAGCAATATTTAAACACAATATGTATATATTGATCAATTTCTCTATAAACACATAGATAATATAAATACACACATATTCATTAATATCTAATTAATTATCTTCCTTTCCTCTTTTGTTGGTTAAATAATAAAAATGCACAACTAAAAGTGGTTGAATTTATAACATGCTTGCTTTGTGCCATTTCTTTATTGTTGATTCTATAGGATATCATTTTAGCGACGTAGTTTTGTTATAGAAGTAGTAAGCACATAATTAATACCTTAAATAAATAAAACTAAAAGTGAGCACTGAATAAAGAAAAAGAACACAGTAGGAATAGAATTCTCACACCCTCTGTGCAGACAAGACACTGCACGAAGATCTGATTAAGTAAAACTAATAGTGAAACTATATTAGGAGCATCAAGGACGTCTCAACGTCTAGATTTTAGTAAACTGATGTCCGGCCGTAGAAGACAAGGTGACTCTTAACCATGTGGGTTCGGACAGAGTTGATGGCACTGCAGAAGTCTTCCAAGTAACGCCTAGATATCATTGTCGAAATATCGCTTTAACAGTTGTGGTTTCTGGGGTTTATATCCCTTTCTTTCTTATATAGGACCTACCAGACCTACCTTAATTGAACTGCGGTACCAAATTACCAACAACTGTTAATCAGGCCCGTAGAACTTGAACTGTCATTTATGCATACTGGTAACTGTACCATAAATTAAGACTAACTTGCATTGCATGTCATCTGCACTTCATAATTGCATGTAAGATTCGATATACGGGAGAGTCGGGAGAGTGCATATTTTATAGAATACTTATAGGTAGAATGCATATTTTATACTATATGTATTTCGTCGGGAGAGTCGGGCCGGTGAGTTCTAGACTGGATGTAGTCTGAGGGCATCGTGGAGGGAGTATGTGTCATGGTGTCTGACATAGCCCATGGGATACTCTCAACGGGATGTCCTTAAGGACATTCGACTAATCCTCACCAACGATAACCATCACTTGATGGCTCGTAGTGTCAGTTTGAGAGTTTCTCTTTTTAAGCTCCTTATTAATAAATAGTATTATAATATCTCTTCAATTGAGTGATTAAGGTTCGGTTTCTCAGTTTAGACTATGCGTGTCATATGTGAAGTATTGGAGCTATTCCATTCTTTATTATATTATTCATTAACTGATATTTCGAGATCTCTTAATACTCGAAGGGCTTCCTCATTTGGCCCCTGGTTGGTACAGGGAGTTCCCTTTTATTATATTCTTTTCAAACGGATAGTCGGTTCCTTATTTCTGTATGACGGCTGAGACCGAGTATTTTAATTTCCTTATGTTTCTATTTTGGTGAAGGTAGGCTTCTCGGTTCGCTTTTTGACCGAGTGTGTGCTTTTTGTAGCCGCTCTATTTTACCAGGGCGTTTCGTTCTGGAAACTCAGAATTTAGTTAGACCTGGTGGCTCGAATACGAGACCCGTCTAATAATACTCTTAGACCTGGCAGCTCGAATACGAGACCCGCCTAAGGGGGCGAATCCTGATGTCCTACACCCGGGGTTTAAACTTGACAAATTCGTTCCTTTGTTTGGGAGATTTGATAATATTCCTTATTATTATATATGCATACTATTCCTCATATATCTTTTGGGTTTTATTTTTCTCGCATCGTCCAATTGGATAGTTCTGATTAACTTGAATAAATGGTTAAACAAGATATCACTTAGTTAATTATAGTTTAGTTGAAATTATACTCAATAAGTGTGATCGGTCCAACTTAGAATCGGATATAAACCCAAAGACTGGACCTTAATCCACACTGAGATTTATATCTCACGTTTCCACGATGGTTGTGGGGTCCAGGTAAGGAGCAGGATCTATTTTGAAATCGAATAGGAGAGCGCTAGGATGGAGTTCCGGTGTCTTCCGTTTTGTAGACCTTCCTTCTGTTTTATTAGCTTGTATTTTGTTTGGTTAGGAGTAGTTTGTAGTAGGATAGTAGAGACCGGTCTCACGACCTTTGATGAGACCGACCTCTTTTGTATGTATTTTGTCTTTCTTCAGCTTTCGCTGTAAATTTGTAAAGGACACTGTCATATATATTATATTGTTGGATGTTAATGTATTGTGTACATTGTGTGCTGTTCCTTTAATTAAATATAATGTAGTGAGTTTATCTCGTTTCTCAACTATTTAATTAAGCATTTCGTGTACTTGTTTACACGTGGCGGGATTGACACCCATAAGCTACTTATAATTTATGGGGTGTGACAATAGGATTAGTCGATTTACAAATTGTATCAGGTTAAGTCGGTTCGGACTCGGGTCCTCATGTGTCGCTCTATTTCGGGTTACAGGTCGTCTCGAGTCGGGTCGGATAGGGCTCGGATCCTCATGTGGCGCGTTATCTCGGGTTACGAGTCATCTCGAGTCAGATCTGGTCGGACTCGAGTCGTTCATGTAATGCTTCGTCTCAAGTTACGAGTCATTCCGGATCGGATCGGGTCGAACTTGAGTTAGTTTGACTTTATCAAATATTTGATCGGATTGAGTTTATATCAGGTCGGACTTGATGAGACGAGTTATTTGGGTCGAACTGGTTCTACACCTGTGGTGATGTGCATCCTTCTCTAGAAAAAAATAATATAAAATCTTTAACAAAAAAAGAGAAAATTAAGGGACTTTGATACTTAAAAAGAAGTAGACTAAGTAGCTTCCATTTGATAAATTAATTGAAAGATATTAATTCCTATTCTACGTCAAACTTTTCATGCTGGCTGTCCAAGCAAAAGCTAAATGGGTCCCGCGCCACAGAAAAATATGTAATGAAAATTATGTCCTGCTGATGTGTAAAGATAATTAAGTGGGTCCCGCTCTATAAAAAAATATATAAAGAAACAAACAACTGTTTCTATATCCTCTACTGAAACGGAATACATAAATCTAACTATGACTACAGCTCATTTATGTGGCTTTGGTCCTTGTTATCGGAATCGTCTCCATTCTATGATTTTTTTTAAATATATTTATCATATTTATTATGTAAGACAATTTAGATCCAGATCATTAATTTATTTCAAAATTCATTCCACAATGTAAGGCAATCTTTCGTTTTGTTTAATGAAAAATTTCAAGTAGGCTCGCCTACTTTCCTACAAAAAATGCATTCCACAAATTCACAGAGCCCATCCTCACGGGAGATGAGGCGTACAGTAGGTATGCAATGAAAATAACGATGTTGTGAAGTTCTCCTCGATAGCTTGAATAAGAGAAATATCTGATTTCGAGAGCCAATCTTTTCTTATAGTTTTTTTTTTATTCATTGTTCGTAGGTTTACAACAAACATGCACAAACAAATCAGAAAATAAGCTTGAAAAAATCTTTCTAAAAGTAACTTCTGACGAAGCTTGAATCCCAGACCTCCTTTATGAAAACGTTGTGTCTCACCATCTTTTCTTATAGTTAGAACATGAATATGTTTGTTAACGTTCTTTCTATTAAGGCCCATGAATTTCAGTTAAAAAGAAATACACAACCGCATACCTTTTAGATCGAATTTAATCCATATACTTTTAGGGTCAGTTTGACAACATTATTTTTGAATGGAATATCGGAATAGAAGCTTATTCTAACAATATGATTTTGTCAAGTACGTTTTGAAAGAATAAAATAGTGGTAAAAAAATTATTCCGATATACCACCATATAGATAGAATAACAAAATATATTATTCTGTATGACTAAGCAATCAAATTTGTAATGTAATAGTGTTTTAATGACGGGACGGGTCGGGTACCCATGGATCCGACCCGTCCAGATCCACGGATCCACGGGTACGACGGGTCCACGGGTTCAACGGGGCGGGTATGCACGGATCCGAACCCAAAACCCCCAATCCGACTCGTGATAAACCCGGGCAGGTAGGGTCGCGGCGGGTCGAGTTTGGATCCGTCCATTTTTTTGAAATTTTTCGATTTTTTTATTTATTTTCGAATTTTTGAATTTAAAACTGCGCATTATTTTAATATTTTTTTTTTGAATTTTTTTGAATTTTTTGTATTTTTTTTTTATTTTTGCACGGTTCCACGGGTCGGGCACAGGGGGGGTCTTGGGACGGATCGAGCACGGGTTTGGGGGGTTTGGGGCCAACCCGACCCATGCTAGATCCGTGGATCCGGAATCCACGGGTCGAGTTGGATCTGGGCACAGGCACGGTCCGGGCACAGACGGGTCCACGGGCGGGTAGACCCGCCCGGGTTTTTTTTTTCAAACTCTAATGTAATTAAACTAAATATGCTGAAAGAAAGTAAAATTTCCTTATTAAAAATGTCCATTCAATGAACTAACAGATCAAATAGGTAATGGGGCTATATCAATGTTTTGGATTGCAACTTGCTGATTATAAATTAGAGAGTATTGAAAATATTCAATTCTTGAGATCCCTTTCAAAAACTCAGTTTAAATCAGCAGCAGAGGAGATGGGACTTTAAAATCAAACATGGTGCCAAATTTTTGTTAAAGGGAAAGGATAAAAGAGTCAAACTAGATGATATTATTAATAGGGCTTAGTTGATACAATATAAATGAAAGTTCTCAGCTGGAACATTAGGGGGCTGAAAAAGCTAACTAAAAGAGGCTATTTAAAAGATTTAATTAAGAAAAATATGATAGACATTATAGGAATATAAGACATTAAAAAAGAAAAAATGTCAAAAAGATTTATTTGTTCTTGCCTTCC
Organism: Eleocharis quinqueflora; assembly: GCA_964058865.1. NCBI lineage: Eukaryota > Viridiplantae > Streptophyta > Magnoliopsida > Poales > Cyperaceae > Eleocharis > Eleocharis quinqueflora. The sequence goes on along the minus strand of CAXKVX010000629.1, from coordinate 229,113 downwards.
TAATGAATTTGTGAGTGTAGTTCCTGCAAAAGGGACTGCTGGTGGCATTTTGGTGGGATATAACCCTACTAAAGTTCAACTAATACATCACTTTGTTGCTGAGTTTTCAGTATCCATGATTTTGAAAGATGAAAATCAAAGAATAAATTTTGGTATAACTTTTGTCTATGGTCCAACCAAATATAATTTGAAGAAAGGGTTTATTAATGAACTAAGATACCTTGGAGATCTTTGGCAGGGTGCATGGCTAATTCTAGGGGACTTCAATCTCCTTAGATTTAGAAATGAAAAAAATAAAAGTTCTTTCAATGTGCCAGGGGCAACAATGTTTAACCAATTCATAAATGACTTAGGCCTCATTGAATATCATCTAAATGGTTGTAAGTACATTTGGTCAAACATGAGACAAAGTTATTGTCTAGCATTATTGGATAGATGTATAGTGAATGCTTTATGGGATGATAAATATAATCAATCTATTGTAAAGGGCTTAACAAGGTACAACTCTGATCATAACCTTATACTGTTAGACACAAATCCCAATCAAACTAGGAATCAAATCTTCAGATATGAGAAAACTTGGTCTGATAATAAAGAGTTTAGTAGTCTGGTGATAAAATGGTGGGGCACAAATATTAAAGGGGGAGATCTAGCTTTGAAATGGGACAATAAAATGAAAAACCTCAAGAGGAAAATGGTTGGATGGGCTAAAAATCACTATAGTGAAATTAGAAAACAATAAAAGCACCTTCTGGAAAAATTTGATGATCTGAACAAGATTCAAGAGAATAGAGATTGGGAGTCAGATGAATATCAATATTATATTGAATCAAAACAAACCTTAGATGAAATACTAGAGCAAGAACAACAGTATTGGAGTGTGAGGGCCAAAATTAACTGACTCTTGCAAGGGGACAACAATACCAAATACTTTCATAAGATTGCTTCTCATTCTAATAAAAGGAAAAAGATACAAAAGATAAAGATAAACCATTCAATAGAAACTGATATGACATTTATAGAGGAACATATAACAGAATATTGCAAATCCCTATTTGTTGTCCCAGGGGAAAAAATATGCTCAACTCTCTCAAGATTTTTGGGCAAATGAGCAAAAGGTGAAATATGATGATGGGGTTGCTTTAACTGCACCTTTCACTGTAGCTGAGATAAAAGCTGCAGTATTTTCTTCTAAAGCTGATAGTGCTATAGGGCCATATTGTGTGGCTTTCTCATTTTTTTCAAAGATATTGGGAATTGATTCAATGGGATTTGGTTGAGATGTTCAATTCATTCTATATGCATGAATTGAAAATTGAGAAACTGAATAGGGCTATGATATGCTTAGTCCCTAAGATTGCAGATGCTGAAGAGATTAGGCAATATAGACCTATCTCACTATTGAATTGTAGTTATAAAAATATTTACAAAAGTGATGACCACTAGATTGGAACCAATTGCCAATGAGATTATTGATCAATCTCAAGCTGCATTTTTGAAGGGGAGATATATCCTTGATAATGTGATTTGTACCTCAGAAGTCATTCATTTCATCAAATATAGGAAGCACAAAGGTGTGATTATTAAAATAGATCTAGAAAAAGCCTATGATAGAGTTGATTGAGAGTTTTTGATAGAGATGTTGATTAGTAGGGGATTCCCAAATAAATTTGTAAGATGGATACAACAATTATTGATAGGAGGGTATCTTTGTGTCAACTTGGATGAGAAATTGACACAATACTTTGAGGTCAAAAGAGGTTTGAAACAAGGGAATCCCTAGTCTCCAGTATTGTTCAATTTAGTGGCTGATACTCTTAATCAAATGATAATCAAAGCTAGAAATTCAAACATAATTCAATTGATTTGCCCTTTAATTGAAGAACATCAAATAATTAATTTGCACTATGCAGATGATACTATTATCTTTTTACAAGCTAATACTGCGATGGTGCAAGCAATCAAATGGATGTTCATAAGGTTTGAGGCTTTGACAGGTTTGAAAATTAATTTCTCTAAGTGTAAATTGTTCCCAATAAATGTGCCTTTTGAGGAAGCACATGCATTGGCAGTCATTTTTGGTTGCAAGCTTGCCAATTGGCCACTTACATATCTGGGAATACCTATCCATTGGGGAAAAAAAATCCAAGGCTAGGGATTGGGAACCAGTGTTAGAGAGTTTCAACTCAGATTGCAATCATGGAAAGGTGCTATGCTTTCATTGGGGGATAAATTGGTCATTTTGAATAGTGTTTTAAGTGCTTTACCAATTTACATGATGAGTTTCCCTAATATGCCTTCAAAAATTAGAAAGAAATTAGATAGGATAAGGTGTGACTTCTTCTGGAACAATGGGGAAAATAAGAAATATCATTCGTGTAAATGGTTGGCTATATGCAGGCCAAAGGACCATGTGGGTTTAGGGGTCACAGATTTGAGAATAATGAATATATCCCTTATTTGTAAATGGATATGGAAATTGAAAGACCCACACTTTAACAGTAAATGGAAAGATGTATTGAAATCAATATACCAATACAACACTAACACGCAAGTTTGGTCCCCCTTTTGAAAAACTTTGAAACAATTTAAATTTGTGATAGAGATTAATTCAAAAATGCAGGTGGAAAATGGTAAACACACTTTATTTTGGCTAGATGCATGGTGTAGTGATACACCTTTAGTCCTGAAATTTTCAACTTTATATAGCATTAACAGTTGCCAAAAAGCTAGTGTATATGCAGTGATTGAAGTTCACAAATGGGATATGGGTTTTAGAAGGTAGTTATCCCCTTTATTAGGACAACAATTCTTCTTATTGCAGGAAATTATTATGCCTTATTTACCCTTGAATGATATAGATGACTATATCTTATGGCAAGGGCAAAAGTCTAAAAAGTTTGAAAGCAAATTGACATATGAGTGACTTGTGTTTAGGGCGTACCAAATAAGTCTAATACCATTATATGGAAAATGAAAATTCCTTTAAAAATTAAAATATTTCTATGGTTATTATGCAAGAACAAAATAATGGTAAGAACTAACTTGAAAAAGAGAGGATGGGATGGTGATCCTGGTCGCTTGTATTGCGATGCAAAAGAAAATGTGGTACACCTGTTTGCCCGATGTAACCATATACAGAAAGTCTGGAGGTGGATGTTGGAGTCAATGGGTATCTTCATGTTCCCCACCTCGGTTATGGACATTGCCCTCTTGGCTGGAGACATAGAAAAAGGAAAAAGCAAGTTGTTTTGCTTGATCTATGCAACTGTGATATGGACATGTTGGATCGAAAGAAACAAATATTGTTTCCAAAATGATAAGATGATAAAATTTGGGACATATCAAAGTAAAATAACAGCTTTACTCGTGTATTGGTCAGGTTCATGGTCATATAAAGCTAAGGAGGACTTGAAGAGGTGGATGGAAAAGGTTGGCATGACAGAAATGAACAAGGGGCCGAGTGTCAATGAACAACTGAGTTTGCATGCGTAGATGGATGCTGAAGATAATGAAGGAAGCTATGCAGACCAATATGCTATGGATAAGAGCAAAAATGGAGGGGTGTTGGTGTTGGCAAATGCATAAACACCAAGACTGTTTCTGGCTGATTTGTGTGGTGCATTTTACATATCGGTTTGTAATAAAGATGTGGTGCAAACAATGTGTTTCATTTTATGTGGATGTTAGCATAGTGTGTGGTACGCAGGATCTTCTTGTCGTCCTGATAAGTAGATAATATTAGGACAATGGTACCGACATATTTAGGATACCAATGTCATTTCAGAAAATAAGGTGATATGGGGAAATGAATCAGGATCTGTAGATGTTTTGGTGCTCTGTTTCGGTACCGTCCCATATGTGTGTCGGTACCAAAATAGTTGGTATTATTCAGTTGTAACTTCGTTTTTTCTTTAATGAAAATGAAGTATTGAGCAGGTCCTCACTTTTTCAAAAAAAAAATTACTAACTAAAATTATTGTCAATGAATTTTTTCTGAGGGAAATTTACGTCGTGGTCGTCAAAAACACCTGTTAAAATCGATTAATCGGACATAAATCCTTACGGATATAAAAGACTTCTGGACAATTGGAGGGTATATACGTAATTTTATATGGCGGCCAGAGGACCAGGTTAAAACCGTAAACCAGACATTCGGTTCAGTCCCGGATAAACTGGTTGATTGAGCCCGTCAGGCGTCAGCCCAGTTCTCTCTCCCCTCCCCTCCCCTCCTCCCCGAATATTAGTATATTACCTTTCTCTTTCTGGAACCCTAACCCTAGCTTTCGGTGAACTCTCCGTCATGGCCGGAGAGGATTCCTCCTCATCTCCTACCATCTCCGGCTCGAAGCACCATCGATCGCCGGAAGCATTCCGCGAGGAATCCTCCAAGCGTCGGAAGCACAGCCGTCGCCATCATCACCGACACAGACATCGCCATGGACGGGACAGGAAGGAGGAAGCAGCCAAGCCTGATGAACATGAGATCGAGGAAGGAGAAATTCTCGATGATGCGCAATCGGGCGAAATTAAGCTGGAAGGAGAGCATTCAGACTTGAACAAGATTCCGGTCGGTTTTCTTGGATCTATTATTTCCTCTACCCGCATGCTGTTATATTCCGGAATTGAATAAGATTTGGACTTTACTAGGTTATTCTTTCATTGCCTCTTAATTACTTATTGGAAACCTACCAATGTCCAGTTACTTCAGTTGAATTAGGATTCAGATGACCTTTTCTCTTGTATTTTCTGGTTATTCAAAGAATTAATCTTGCATAAGTTGTGTTCGGTATGCAGTTTTTCTATTTGGAAATCAACTGCTGATATGAGAAATTCATGTTAGTAGATATTCGAAAATTTCTTTATACCTCCTTACCTGTTCTAAATTGGATATTAGTTTCTAAAAGAATACCTTCATATCATGATCCCTCCATATTATTGTAAATGAGTGTTTCTTTGCCGCATACTTTATTAATCATCCGTTGCTTTTCCTGCTTTTCCTTCATGATCTTCAACTGGTTTCAAAGCACACTGATGCTCTCTTCTAACTTTTCATTAAATTCCAGGAAGCCTCCATGGATCTTGACGTCACAGATGAGAAACCTTTGTCACCATATGATGCCTCTAACCGTATAGATAATGATTCTGAGATGGTTGATACTCTGACAGAGAAGGGCAGTGATTCTGAGAATAGTCCTAATAATCAATCAAAAGGAGAAAGAGTAAAATTACACAAGAAAAGAGAGCATTCACATAAAGACAAAAAGCGGTCTATATCTCCTTGTAGGTATCACCACAGAAGTCACCGGAACAAACACACAGAGAATGGAAGGCGCAAGAGCCGAGAAAAGCGTGATAGGGGTAGAAGTTGTGATAGGGATCTTAGTATTGACAACCGTGATCAGCATGATACTCGTAACACACGAGATAGACATGATAGCTTGCACCATAGAGATCAGCATGAGAGCCCTGACAGCTCTGATAGAATGGATATCGATGATAGCCGTGAGAAACAAGATAGGCATGAAAGTCGTGAGAGGCGAGATAGGCATGAAAGTCGTGACAGACCGTCTCGACATGAGAGCCGTGATAGAAGAGATGGAGACTATAGCCGTGAGAGGGGAGATAGGTACGAGAGTTGTGACAGGCATGATAGGCATGTGAGCAGAGATGATCGAGATAAGCATGAAAGCCGAGAAAGAGATAGGAGGAAGAAATACGACCCTATTGCAGATCTAGAGAGGGATCGTAGAGAAAGAGAGAAGGAAAATGAAAGACGTAGTAGTAGTGTGAGAGGGAGAGATGATGAAAGTCAAATGGACAGGGATAACAGGGACCGGTATCATGGCCGTAGAATAAGGGATGATGAGAGGCGAAGGGACAAAGGGGATGGCAGGGATAGGTATCATGATGATAGGGACAGCGTCTGGAGTAGAGATAATAGGAATTCAGATAGACATATAGATAGAGATTTGAAAGACAAGAAAGCAGAAGGAATGAAAGAAAACTCTATCAGGTAAGTCAATAATCCTTGATAAATTATATTGATCATGTTGGATGAGTTGATTGTGTTTTCCTCATTTTGTGGGTGAATGTTGTATTATTGCAGGGAGGAAGAAGAAGATGATGATGATGTTGAGCAGGAGAAAGTGGAGCAGAATTTGGTCCAAGAGGATGAAGAAGAGAGAATCAAGGAAGAAAGCAGGAAGAGGAAGCAGGCTATTCTTGAGAAATACCGGCAAAAGCAGATGCAGAGTCAACAACTTGTATCCGCACTCAATAATTCCTGCAAAGGTACTTGTCTTGTTATCTATTTTTATTGCTGTAGATAATATTAGAAGTATCCAGTCACAAAAGAACGGTAAATCTATTTGGTATAGTGGTGTCTGTTTTCTCTGTTTTGTTCTTATCAATTGATCACATTATACAGAAAAAAATTTATCCAAAGAGGAGGCAGTGCAAGTTCGGAGTTCAAATGGAGACGATGCCAAAAGTCCAATATTTGATTCGGAGCCTGATAATGAACATGACTTGTCGGATTTAGATGTTGCTGACAGGTCATTTGCCCTGGACAAGTCACCTAATCAGGAATGTGCTGCAAGCAATGAGAAGGTCCCAGGTGGTGTTGCAGGGCTTGGAGAAGGCACTCCTAAGGTTTGTACCTTATTACATATTGAGTTTCACTAATTTTATATATTTTTGTTGACAGTTGTTCACATGAACTCCTTGTTATACAAACAGAGTGAGAAATCAGCAGACATGTTTTCTGATGATATTTTTGGTGATTCGCCTGCCAAAGTTCGTAAAGTGGTAAGCCTTTTGATCTTTTATTTTTGTACTTTTTTAGACAACATTCCATCTTGTTCCTTTTCGCTAACCTTACTTTTTGGAATATAACTGACTGAATAACTGTAACAGGGTAAAGTAGACGGATTAAAGATCGAGAGAAGTGGTCTCCATGACAATTGGGATGATGCTGAAGGATATTATAGTAAGTCTGTTAACAATCTTAATTAGTTCCGTCAGCAGCATATGCGTTCTTATATTATTAATCCATTTTCGTGTCTATTTTCTAGGCTATCGCTTTGGTGAATTGCTTGATGGGCGGTATGAAATTATTGCAGCTCATGGAAAGGGTGTTTTCTCTACTGTTGTCCGTGTGAAGGATCTAAAATTGGGGAAGAACGATCCTCACGAAGTTGCCATTAAAATTATTCGTAACAATGAGACCATGTGAGTGTATACTTCTATTGTTTTACCAATCAATTCATTTTTTGGTGGTGTTCAATGGCAAAACCATTCAATTTTCACTATTTCTTCTGTAACAGGTATAAAGCTGGAATGGATGAGCTTGTGATACTGAAGAAGCTGGTGGGTGCAGATCCTGAGGACAGGCGGCACTGCGTCAGGTTCATCTCGAGTTTTAAGTACCGTAATCATCTCTGTTTAGTTTTTGAATCTCTCCATATGAATCTTCGTGAGGTTTTGAAGAAGTTTGGTCGAAACATTGGCTTAAAACTAACTGCTGTGCGGGCATATGCTAAGCAGCTCTTCATTGCTCTGAAACACCTGAGGAACTGTGGGGTCTTGCATTGTGATATCAAGCCTGACAATATGCTGGTACTGTTTTATATATCTCAATTAAATTTTAAATTAAGGTCATGTCCAATTTGTCTTAGATTCTGGTTAACATACTGTCAGAAATAAGATTTTTAAGAGAACTATGGCCGCTTTACAAATATGGAGAACCTTTGAATTTGAATTTATAATCTGTGCAGGTAAATGAGGCTAAGAATGTACTGAAGCTGTGTGACTTTGGCAATGCTATGTTTGCTGGTAAGAACGAGATTACACCATACCTTGTAAGCCGCTTTTATCGTGCCCCTGAAATAAGTGAGTTCCAAATATCTCCTTCCTTTTCTGTTAATATTGTGACACCAGTTCGTCTTTTTATAAATGTTGTCCGATGGTAAACTAGTATCTAATTCTTGATTTTTGCAGTTCTCGGGTTGTCTTATGACCATCCCTTGGACATATGGTCAGTGGGCTGTTGCTTATATGAACTTTATACTGGCAAGGTATTATTTCCTGGCCCATCAAATAATGACATGCTTCGCCTTCACATGGAACTGAAAGGTCCTTTCCCCAAGAAGATGCTTCGCAAGGTGAGCAATTTTAAAATTTGTCCATTTCAGCAACTTTGGAAACGTTATCATATTATTTTAAGTTGACCAATATTTTGACGTTTTGTTTACTATGAAGAGGTTATTGGGTTGATTTGAAATTATATTTTTTTAGGTCAATATCTCTTGACATTTGTAATTTAAGCTTTTGAGCAGTCTCTGTCATTTTGTTTACTATGTGCAGGCTGCCTTTGTGGATCAGCACTTTGACCAAGATTTGAATTTTCTTGCAACAGAGGAGGATCCTGTAACTAAAAAGGTTAGTTTTGAAAATTTTGATATTTTGTTTCCAGTTTATTCGGTTTCTCGCTGTAACAGTCTTTTTTGTTTTCTCTTTATAGATGGTGAAAAGACTACTCTTAAATGTCAAGCCAAAGGATATTGTTGCTCTTATTTCCAGTTTCCCAGGCGAGGATGCAAAGTTGCTTGCAAATTTTAAAGATCTTCTGGAAAGGATATTTGTATTAGATCCTGAAAAGAGAATGACAGTATCTCAAGCTTTGAACCATCCATTCATTACTGTCAAGTGAAACTAGAGAAAGTTGCTAATTTTTCTGATACTATTGTTGAGATTTAGTCTCTTGCTTGTAATCTTTAAATTACAGTTCTGTTCTTGGAGGTTCTTTTGGTTGAAGCATGGAAGAGATGACTTGACTTGAAGGACCTCTTCTTGCAAGCATCTTTAGCAGTTAACTCTGGAGATGTGTCCTGTTTCTTGTAAGATAGCTCGCCATGAAGGCGTTTTATTTCATCTATTGTACAATTTTTTTTTCAATATGAACTCTTGAAGGTTAACAGAAATAATGTTACATAATGTTCCTTTTGGTATGTGAAAGTCGTTGGCTGCTCTTGTTATCTATATTATTCTATGCTGAGGGTGCTTTGCTTTGAAGAATTTGTTTGTGGAAATGGGATTTGCAAACAAATTTGTTTATCATTTCTGCTCTTATATTTTTTTTTTCTCCGTTATCACTTTTATGAGCTCTAGAGATTCTAATATCATCTTTCATTCAGGGTTCCTCTGACAGGAAGTGCGGAACTGACACTGTTTTAGGTGCCAAAGGGCAACAAATTGAAGGTACCCTGGTTTGCTTGTTGGGTAGCTTACATTTGTTTACAGTATGTATTAAGTATTTGGGCGTTTTATTTTTCATTTGCTTTCTTAGCCCCCCCTGATCTCTAGTCTGCAGTTGCAATGAGGAATACTTTAATCTTTTATTCTTGAGACTTTAAGAATGATGCATATGACTGAAGATTATATTTGGAACGAAAATTAACTCAAGAAAGTTGTTAAGCTCATCTATAAATACATGCTTTGGTTTAACTCTTAGTGTATTAAGTCCAATTTACTTTCTTTGTCAAAGCAATTGGAGTTGGGAGTTTCTGGAAGGGTCACATGCAGATGTGTTTTGTAAGGTAATTTGTTTGTGGTTCTGCTATTTATTATTCTAGTATTGTATTAGAGTTTGTTTGAGTAACCATATGCTTTCAGTTTAATAAGATAAGTAGTTGCATGCTCTGACTTCAATTTTTTAATTTTTAGGTTTATACTAGTCTGTAGCTGCTCAACGAAGTTTCTCAACTTCGAAACATTTTCTATTGTTGATTTGAAAGAGCACCTGTTGCTTCTCCAATTTGTCTGTAGGTGTTCTGTCTTTCTCTCCCTGTTTTCTCTTTTTTCCCTGTGCTTTACTTTTTGCAGTAGATTATACGCTTCATTAAATCTGTATAGCGGAAGAAATGAGCTTGTTTGCAATTCTAAATATCTGTGAACATATTTTGGACTGAAGTTGGGCTATTATACATTACAAGCACGATTCAAGCGGTACTTTGCATTCATATCTTTAGTTTCGAAGTCCAAATGACGGATCCAAACTGTTGAAATCGTTCTCCATATTGGATTCTCGTTGGTGACCAAATTTTACATTTTTAGAAATTTTTGCTACTTTTTAGAGATGTAAAATTTGCTAATTTGACTATTTCTGAGCCATCAAATACGAAAGATCTTACACCTCAAAAATAACAAAAGATAAAAAAGAATATATAAAGTTCGGTCTCCAACGAGATTTCAATATGGAGATCATGTTAAACAGTTTGGATCGGTCATTTGGACTTTGATACTCAAAATACGAATGCAAAGTACCGCTTGAATCGTGCTTTACACAGTAGAATAGCTCAACTCTTCGGACTGTACTCACAGAAAATTCTAAGTATCAAACCTCAGTGAATATATTCTATTGCTATTTTAGTAATTTTACAGTTAAACGTGTACCGCGTTTCTGGAAATATATAGAGAAGTTCACAAAACTTTCATATTAACTTTTCAAATTCTGCAACTGTCTTGACTTATCAAGAGCAATGATTATACATCTTAGAAGTATAGTTTCTGGGGTGGTTTTGCAAACTCAAGATGCTGAAAATTGTAGGCAGGAACATGTATTTTTGATAATTAACTAAGATCCATGTAGTTTCTGGCCTCTTGATCTGAACATAACAACACCACTTTCCTTTTTCTGTTCCCCTATTGCTCTTAGTGTTGATTACTGAAGTTGATTCTAGTAGTTGGACTTTATATATTAGTGCATAAAGCAAGGTTGTAGGTTCTGTATGCTCTTTCATATACCATTTAGGTATTTTTTTTTTTTTTTTTGCGTTTTGAAGTCTTAATTGCAAACTATGTTCATGTATTTTTCTTTGTGCTCATTGTCCCCCTTCATTGCACAATCTAATTAGACAGTTTGAAGTCTTTTAACCTTTTATGTTTTGCCTGAAATTTGTAACAGCTTCTTTCTAAGGGTCATTGATCCCCCTCTAGTGCACAATCTAATTGCACGTTTGAAATTTTAAACTTTTTTTTTATGTTTTGCCTGGCATCTGTTGACTGCTGCGCTCTGGATGTCCTTGATGTTGGTTATGTTATCCAATCCTAGTTGGGTTTTCCAGTATTAGAGAGTTCGATTATTGGTTTCTGTAGAGTCATGTCGTTCATAGTACATATAAAAGATGTCCTACGTTAGTACTCGATGTTTCATGGTGCTGCCTCATCCATTTGGTGTCTTCCGCTAACTTCTTTTAATGATGATTTATTGATTAATTACCTTTTGTGCACTTATAAATTCGAAATTTACTCTAACAATATACATTACTTTTTATGCATTTTAATATTCAATTTTGCCTCATATGAACATTGTTTCAGACCCTCGTTCCAAGCCTGTAACTCCGCTTGCCTGGTAGGCACATGATAGCTTTTCTCTAAAATCAAGTGCCTCCTTTTTTTTGTTGGATTCCTTGGCACAGAATACCGTAATAGAATCTGACTATAGTGGAATACATTACCAAGTTTGTTTTTTCCCATGTGAGGTTCCAGTGATGAAAATAGAAATTTTATTGACAGTTAACTATTAATAAATCAGATGGTGACATACGAGTTGGTTTTATCTGCAAAAGATACTGCATATTGTCAGGACTTCACAATGACAACCATATGATAATTCTCGTCTCTGACACTGGTCACAGCATATTGTCTATGGAGTTGCTGTTCAGCACTTTGTTGGGTCCACTTTAATCGAAGGGATAGGTTAATATTGACCCATTTGACAATGGCAAACAATTGATTAAATTGTTATCCTGCAAGGAAAGGTAAAACTACAAAATGGTCGATATAAATTTGGTTTTATGTGTATCAAATTTATTCAACTGGAAAAAACTGTTTATTGGATTGCTTAGTAACTAGTTGACCAACTTATTTCAAATTGCCCTGAATTTGCTGCATGAACTATCTAAAGATATGAAGAACGTATATGCAAATTTACCTTTTGGATTGTGATAACCATTTTGTTGTAGTCAGCTTGTAACATGGTTGTCGGTATAAATTTTCCGTTGTCTAATATGTATGAAGTTTGTGATAACTTGGTGTACAACTTCAGTTAGATCCATAATAATAGAATCAATTTTATTGTATTGTGTTTCATTGTTTTTTTACTTTGGTTTTGACTGATATCTTATATTGGTACTGTAGAATGAAATATTAAATTTATCCTTATTTTGGTTGACATCACATGTGAGTGTCGGACTAACAATGGGTTCATTAGGCCTGCAAGTGTCATACAAATTATGTGTCTTGCACTATTTTCTGTGAAGTTATTTAGTTATTAAAAGCTTTGTTATCTTTATCTGGGGAAAAAGTAACAGCAGATGTGTCACTTTGCAAAGGATGTTCGTGCTGTTTGTGTTTCTTTCTTGCCTTGAAAAAAACGTTGTCGTTGATTATGTTGGTTTATAACTATAGAATTGTAGTTCAGATTACATGTTAAATTTGCTTCGTTTGATGGGGCTGTGGGGCCATAAGTTTGTTTTATGTATACTATTTGTTTATTGTTTTGTTGTTTCTCTTATGTCTGTTGTAAGTTGCAGGTGCCGCCTGTCATTGTCAGATACCAGAACTTGAGAAGGATCTGTTAGTAGCTATCAGTTGATGATTATGGCAAGATCAGCAAAATTAAATGCTGACTGTACGAGGAATTGTTGCAGTCTTTAATTTGAAGCTGTTGTGCTTGGTAACTTGAACCAAGTAGTTGGCAGACAACCAATCTTTGGTATGTTGACAGTTAAAACTGAATCAGAAGTCCTGCGACTGAAAATGAAATTAGAATGTTTTTATTTATAACTACATCTTAAACTGAGTTTAGAGGCGTTTGAAATCTGCGTTATAAAAAATACTATGATAGTTTAAATCTGCACAATTCTAGTCCTAAAATGGAAACGATACTTTTATCTTTGAAAGAATTGTGATAAAAAATGTGAATGCCACATTGGGCGTGACTGAAAATTATGTCCAGTGGAAATGTAATGTAATAAACTGATAACGATCTCAACTGTTATGATCTATAACCATCTGCTGACAACACAACAGAACATGGTGTTTATTATTCTTGAATGGATCTGGGTCATTCAATGTGTCATTTTGAACCTGTGCAACAGGTGGCTTTTGCATATTCAATATCCATGAGCTTACAACAAAAACATGGGGAGAACAAAGAAATTGGACTTCGAATCCTAAAAGGTTTGAGAGTTAGCACTGCCATGTAATAATACATCATTGTTGTAAATGAATAGTAAGAACAGTGTTTTCACTTTAAAAATAGAAAAGATTCATGGCTTGGGTGCTAGGATATTCGAGCGTTGGGAGCTGGACGCTAGGGTATTAAAGCATCTGGAGCTGAATTTCTTGCGACCCGCAAATATATGCATCTTGTACTTGGTGATATCCAAATTCAACAGAAATGAATTCTTGCGGCCTGCAAGAATTTCTTGTGACTCGCAAACTCTCTCCCAATTTCACTGCTAAGGACAGAGGCTGAAGAACCAAATCCTTGCGGTCCGTAAGAATTTCTTGAAGACCCGCAAAACTTCGTCTGACCATCCTCTGCTTTCTCTAGAGACAAAAATCTCAAATCCTTGCGGGTCGCAAGAAATTCTTGCAGCTCGCAAAGAAAGGGAATTTTGCCCATTTTCATCATCTCGGAGCTTCGAATCTCGATCTTCAAGTATGCTTTTGAGCGGATTTTCTTTTGTAGCCTTTTGGGGGCTCCTCCTAACCAGTTTCTCGACGACATCAACGCTGAAAATAGACTTTTCATTAGATGGGTATTTTATAGCTCGGTTCACATGAAAAGTTTTTTCTTGTCTTATGATATTATAATTATTATACAAATTAGGACTGTGTCATCTTTGTATTATAATTGTTTTTTGGTCTTCATTAAGTAAATTATAAAATTATAACTGCACTTCAGTTATATTGGATTCATTTATAATTCTACTTTACCAAGAGACCTACAAAATATCATTTCTCATTATTAACGAGTGACAATGATGCTCTTGACATATACCATTTTTTTGCATAAGTTATATATAAAGAACTATTACTTTTGTCATTACTTGTTGTAAGTATCTTTTAATAATAATTATGTTATACATCTCTCATGTGAAAATGATACATATCTTAATCTTAGAATCAAAGACACGATAAAAACATTAATAATACAAACACAATCCTTATAATGCTTTTATCTATTAAGTTTGTTTAATATATGAAACATTTCATATATTTGTGTTATTAAATGATAATCTTTTATCAACGTTTGCAGAACTACAACGTATTTTTAATCAACACGACAGTCTTATATGACATATTAGTGTTCCTGCTAATATCCAAGACCTGTAAAAATTTTAGAGTTGTATATCCATTATATCAATTCACGATTAAGTACATCTTCTTGAACACATCTAAATATAAATATAGAACTCATGGAACAAGATGTGAATAACATCAAATTCATAAATATAACATAAAAGTTATCATCAAAAGATAACTTTTAGAACACAAATCTAACAGTTTGGGTATCCTCTTCCATATCGACAATCACAAAGTCTATCGGTAGAAAATATTTACCAATTTGGATCGACATATCCTCAACAACTCTTATTGGTAATTTTACTGATTGGTCCGCCAATGGTAACGATATTCGATTGGGCTTCAATTCTCTCATCCCAATCTTTTCAAAAATCGACTTGGGCATGAGACTCACACTAGCACACAAGTCGCACAATGCACGTTTGAATTGCACATTACCAATTGAACAAGGGATTGCAAATTTCCTGGGGTCATCCAATTTCATGGGTAAGTTGGCTAACAAAACCACTTTTACATCTTCTAATCTATGCCTATTCAAGAGAATATTTTCTAAAAATTTGGCGTAAATGGGCATTTGAGTTATGACCTCGGTAAGGGGTAGGTTTATGTGCAATTGCTTTAACACCTCTATAAACTTCGAGAATTGCTTCTCGGTCTTTTCATTGTCCTTGAAGAGGCGAGAAGGAAATAGTGCATACATGTGCAGAGGTATATAACGGGGTACCTCTGTACTTACCTTAGGCGGCTCATCCTTACCAACGATATCGGATGACCATGAAGAATCCTTTGAGGCTAGATCCTCGATTGTGGAAATAGGCTCAACTTGCTTTTGCTGCCCGACCTCTTCGCTTGCTGGCACGTGATCATCGGTCGGTATCGATGGGTCCTCACAGGTTGATCTCTATGGAGTGTGTGACGAACTGCCTTGACATCCCTTGGGTTCGGATCCTAGCTTTGGAGGAGTGCCCCCTGGTTGTCTCGCAGATTGAGCGGCTTGTTGTGCAACTTAATTTTCCAACCAAGAATATCGTTGTCCAAACATAAAATACTGATTATAGGTTGCAAGTGCACAACCGTTGTTGTGTACCTTTAAGTATCAAACGTAGGGACAAGTCCGTCGATGTAAACTAAATGATTAACGCTTAAGCAAAAAAATGTTCAATTAAAGGAGGTTGATTGGTGACAATTATTTTGTAAAAGTAAAACGAAAAATAAACGTCAGCTTTGACAAGAATAAAATGACCTAGGGGCTAGGGCTTTAGGTTCACCAATCTTTTACTCAGGTTAACAAACTGGTATTTATCACTATTGTTGATCGTATTGATTAGGGTAACCATATGTTGGTATTAAAAGATGATTTTTCAATTTAATATCTTGTTTAGTATAACCAAGGTTAATGATTAGTCAAATCCTGAATTATACTAGAATTAACGTACACATCTTGGTTAAACGTCCCTAAATCAAAATACATGGTAATTACACAATGGTAAAATGACCTAAATGAAATCTAACTATCCCTTAAGCTTTTAAAAAACAAGATTAACGTTAAAATGGTGATGTGGTCGCTTAACGGTTTAACGTTAAAACAAATTTATAGGAAAGTTAAATTAAAAAAATGGCCAACCATTTTTCATATATATATTTTTTTATTTTAGACTAAATTATGGTGCAAACATGCATATTTTTTGTCATTTGTATGATTGTATGACTGTATGTAACTATGTACAATATAATGTATTTAACAATGTTATTAAAATCATTTAAAAACATGCATGATATGATATGTTTAATAATTATGATTTAGGATGTATTTTATTTTGAGAATGTGCTTCAATGTTTATTTTTATAAACTCCACTATTTAATTGCGCAAGTCACACCAACATAACAATCTCCTGCGAGCATCAATATAATACATAAGGCCAGTATACCCAAGCAATTAATACCCCATCATAACAATGGTAATTACCCGAGAAAGCCCACAATAACTAATACCAAATCATTAAAGTAGTAAACAAAAATAGAAAAAGCTAAATTAATCCAACAAGTTGACAAAGTTACAATAAGCAGCAATAAAGAAAATCTAGTTAAATCGAAGTTTTAACTCCATATTTTAACAAATTTACACAATTTTAACTTTGTTAAAATCGTTAAATGGCAAAAAATCCGTTAAAACTGTTTTTTTTCCTGAAAACTTAATGCTAGAGCCGTTTTCCCATCAAAACCGTTAAAATGAAGTTTTAACTCCGTTTTTTTAAAAGCTTGGTATCCCTTGATTAACTAATGTCCTTCTCAGGTACGATTAGCAATCAAGCATTTCTTTTGGTTCCGGATCTAAGTTATAGATTTCTCAACTGTTCAACTCAAACTCTAGAATTACTCAAACAAGAAATAAAAGAAATAATACTTAACCAACAATAATTCAAAACAAACGTTTACTAGTAAGCAAGTTTCATGACTATCCCCTGAAGCTCTAGAGAGGGGTTTAGACTCTCATGGCACAATCAAATACAAGATTAAACTTCATTACAAACGAGAGAGAGAAACAAGAGAGAGAAAAGATCAAATAAAACCGAAGAAATCTCTTGAATGCTTTCAATCCGTCTCTTGCACCTTGTTCAAGCCTAGATTTACCTTTTCTCTCTTAACCGCCAAAAAGAAAACAAAAAAATGCCATAGGAAGAAGAGAGATCAAGAATGAATCAATTCTGCCTACTTTCCTTTTTTGAATCCAACAATTTTGAGTTTTCGCTTTTTTTCTTGCAGCCCGCAAGGAATCCTTACGGCCGCAAGAAAATTCCTTCGAATTTTCTTTTGGCAGATGATCAGGAATCTGGACAAAGAGCAATTCTTGTTGGACGCAAGAATGTTCTCTGACTTCTTCTGTCTTGAATTCAACAATTCTTTGCCGCCCACAAGGATTTCTTGCAGTCGCAAGAATGTGATGACTTCGTGAAGTTGGTTGTTTCTCTCTGACACTTGGGCCCACTGTAGTATCTTTGTGATCCGAAAAGAATCTTTGGGATCCACAAAGAATCTTTGCGGCCTGCAAAGATTTGTACTTTGGCTCAGATTGTCCTGCTTGGTGTTTCGGGCTCCGATTTGAGCTCGTCTTGTTTCAATTTTCTTGTACCTACATCCAAAGTGAACAAATGGAGAATTACCACAAACTTGAATGATTTTGGTCCTAATTAAATAAAAAAAATTAAAAGTATTGACCAAATTTGCATACCAAACCCTGTGCTCTGATATATATAAATTTGGTGGATTATCGACCTAGTCCTCGACCATACGCTCGACCTCGTCCTCAGCCTCGATCGCACCCGATTGTTTGCCGCTCTCCCATATACCAACATGCGATAGCTATGAGTACAGTGGGTTAAACAGTGGTGCCTCGAACATTTGACTTGCATGCTCGTCGCCAACTAATTGATCCAACCACTCGTAATGGTCGGGTTGAACACGCAAACCCTCTGCTAGTGACGACTCCAAATCCTCGTCACGCGTCCATGCTCCATCATCAAGTTCCTGAAGACGACTTCCTGGTCGACGTCTTGAATGTTTCCCCAACAAGTTTTAAGAACTTTTCTCGCAAAAGATTTCATGACTTTATTGGCATTATGTGCAATCAACAATAATCACTAATTTGCACAATTTTGTTCACCTTTTACTTGTTTGGTGGATTAAAAAAAACTAACCTTGATATAGAGAAGAAGGAGAGGAGATGAACACCAATGAAACAAGAAAGATCAAGGAAGAAGGGAGAAGCTTCTCTGTAGTGGGGAAAACAAGGAGGAGCCAAGCAGGGGAGGATTCAGGATTTCGTCATGAAAGGGCATGATCTATCATTTTTTCCAAGAAATGGCAAAATGATGCAAATTTTTAAATATACTGATAAGACGAAATTATATACCAGAATCACAGGGTACTTTGTGTAATTTAAGCCAAAGTTCGATAGGTTTAGGTCAAAATACCCAAGTTTAGTCTCAAGTTCAAGTTACTTCCCTAGAATTGATTTACAATACAGAAAATAGGTAATGGAAGCACAAGGAGCTATTTCTGGACACCTGGAGCACTTGGAAGCGAGATCAGACAGTTACAGACATCATTACGGTCGTAACCATACCCATTACGGCCGTAATGAAGTCCCAGAATAGATCCAGAGAGCATGCATAGATATTACGGCCGTAATGACCTTCGTTACGGTCGTAGTAACCACATCCCAAGACTCCACATTTCAGAACTTAGCCAAAACCTCCTCAGATCACCCCATTACGGCCGCAGCCAACATCCATTACGGTCGTAATGGAACCAACCCGAGACCCAGAATTCCAATACTTGGCCATCTCAGGAGCTAAAGTGCATCCATTACGGCCGTAATCAACATCCATTACGGTCGTAGTGGTGTTTTCCCGAGAGTTAAAGTTTCATGCCTTAACCACATTTTGATGCAAAAGAGCTCATTACGGCCGTAACCAAAACCGCTAATTCCCAGAATAGACCCCGAAAACATTCTTGGCACGCTCTGCCATTTTTAGCACTAATTACGACCGTAATGACCCATCATTACAGCCGTAACCAAGGTCGACAGAGCAGTTCAGTTTTATTTTGGGAAGTTTATTAGAGGTTATTTTGGGATTCGTGTATTTTTTGTATAAATAGGGGGGTTCAGATTTGTTTAGGACATGCATTGAATAGATGGTTTTCCATTACACTTTTGAGAGAAAGAGAGAGATTTTGGGGAAGAAAGAGAAGAAGAAGAAGAGAAGACCATTAGAGACTTCATCATCACCTTGGTTTAATCTTCCACTCCTTCTCTTGTTTTATTTTACTTGCTTAGTTGTATTTTCATGGCCATTAATGGCTAATTCTCCATTAGGTTTTTAGGGAGACTTGAAACTTGGCTTGTATCTTACTTGGTATAATGATATGATGATCGTTTTTGTTATTATGGCTTGTGCTTGTTTTTATTGCTTATTGTGATCTTGATCAAATTGCATACTTAGGATTTAATGGTTGAAATTGAGAAATTGATTGATAGATTCCGACTACAAGTAACAAGGTAGATGGTAATCTAAGTACCGAAACGTGACGATTGTCATCTATAGGACAACTTGATTGAATTGAATAATTGTACCAAGTACCGAGAGGTGAATTGCAATTGTTTAAGTAGATTAAGGCAAATAGGACTTAATGAATTTAGATTAGGATGACCAAGTACCGAAAGGTGAAATTATTCTAGTGTAGATATGGTATTAACATAGAAATATCCCTTAGTACCAAACTTGTTAATTGTGCCTCCATAATATAAAAACAAACCTTTAATTGACCAAGTAGATATAAACAAGTGGATAGAAACCCTAGAAACCTAAGTCTCTCATCTTAAATCTTGAAGTTGTTAATTGATTTACTTAATCTCAAAATTACATAACACCAACACCAACCTTTACTTTACAACAAACTCAACGTTTTCCTTTTAATTTCTTACTTAGATTAAAATTATTAGAATTTGATAACTAAATCTGACTTGTCCCTATGGATTCGATCCCAAAGTACTACAATAGACGGTTGTATACTTGCAACCTATATCTAGAAACTAGGGTTAGTAAAACTCCTATCATATACATGGTTATTTAGCAAAAAAAATTGACAAATCGTACAAATACACAAGAATATTTTACAAAAAAATTCCAAGGGGCTGTCCCCTGGCCTCATGTAGCTCCGCCCCTAGGGCCAAGAAGAAGAGAGATGGTGAAGAGGAGACGATTTTAGGGAGAGATTTAGTGGCGCAAGAGAAAAGATTTAGAGTAGGTTTTGGAACAAACATCTAGGACTGAAATATCACAAATCAGGGAGCAAGTTATGTGTCTCACTGAAATGTGGGCCCATAAATGCTACGTGTTTACAACTGTGCGAAACTTTAATGCCTTAAATGCACCATCTAGGAGTGCAAGTAATACTTGCGCCCCTGAAATATCTTGCAAAATGAATGGTCTAGTGAGAATCGAACATATGATCTCTCAACCCAACACCTCAACAATCAAGCTCCTGCCACTAGACCATTCATTTTTCTCGTTACAGACCTTCTAGGTATTATACTTATTCAAATTGTTTGGAATATTTCTTGTATACTTTTCCTTTATAATATTATCAACAAATATTATTATTACTTTTATTAATATTATTTTTGCTTTTATTATTAGTCTTACTATTATTATTTTAAAATTTTAAGATTTTTGTTATTAATATTATTACTACTTTTATTAATAATTAATAATTATAATAATTATAATTAATATTACTATTATTATATTTAATTTTTAAAATTCTTAGTATTATTAATATTATTACTAGTTTTTATTTTTAATCGTTATTAACATTTTATTATTATTATTATTATTATTATTCTCTACATAAACTCACAAGGATGAAGTTTTTTCAGAACTGCAATTAGGGGCGCAAGTAATTCTTGCATCCCTATGTTTGAACAATAATTGGGCCCACAACTGTAAAAGCAGTGCAAAAATGTCTAGGAATCAGGGAAAAGGAATCTAACTAGGGGCGCAAGTATTACTTGCGCCCTTGACCTCCTGTGAAATTTTTAGAATATCATTGACCCTATCTGTTGAAAAAGTTTATTATTTGGTCCTTTATGAAATTTCTCCCTTTGAGTGGAAAATTTTCATAAAGGCAGAGTAAAAGTAATGGCCTAGTATTCTTAAAAATTAATACAAATGATTGAGAGCGCGACTAATACTATTAGTCGCGCCTCTAAGATGAACACATTATTTTATTAGTTTCCTCACTTTTCTCCTTGTTCGAACCCCACTGCACTGCATTTTCAGGATTCCAATAGGGATGCCACTATTAGTAGCGCCATAAAAAGAGTATTTTTTTTCATTTTTGTGTAATAGTATAATAATCAATACAATATAATGGTTAAAATAATAATATGAATAATAATATTATTATTATTATTAAAAATATTGAAAACACTAATAATAATGAATAAAATATAATAGTAAAATAAAAAATATTAGCAATAATAATAATAATGAAAATAAAAAATAACAACAACAATAATATAATAATAATAATAATAATAATAATAATAATAATAATAATGATGAGAATAATATTGATACAACATAATAATAATATTGAAAGTAGTAATAATAATATATTGAAAATAAAAAAATATAATGATAATAATTATAATAATAACAATAGTAATAAATTGTAATAATAATATTAAATAATTTTGATAAGAATTAAGATAAGAACATTATAAATAATAAATAATAACAAAAATAATTACAATAACAAAAATAATATTAACAATCGTAACTTTTTTCATATTAAAAGTGACGTTAGTATAGTATTTGATTATTTGATTATTTTTGTATGCTTTCTTCTTGTTTGTTTTCCTCATTGTGTAAAAAATATGAGCATTTTTAACAATAGTATTTTTAGATTGATTTCAACTGAGATTTCTCTGAAAATTTCAGAACAATTCAACTTTTTAAAGGCTTTACTAACAATAGCGTCTCAATTTTCTGTAATCCAAACAGAGAAAAACTGACTAAAATATTAAAATAATTTAGGAGTTGTTCTTCTTGGTCATTTGTAAAAACTTTTAGGGGTGTGAACCATTAAAT
This sequence comes from Eleocharis quinqueflora, assembly GCA_964058865.1. Taxonomy (NCBI): domain Eukaryota; kingdom Viridiplantae; phylum Streptophyta; class Magnoliopsida; order Poales; family Cyperaceae; genus Eleocharis; species Eleocharis quinqueflora. Next base: position 207,081 of record CAXKVX010000629.1, on the reverse strand, counting down.
TTGACAACCTTTATTCCGAGATTATCTTCTCTTCTCCCATATTTTCTAGCCACTGAAGCTCTGAGAGGTTCTCCACTCACCGCTCTCTCTGTTTCTCAAGTCGGCCACGATGTCTCTTCTCGCTGGAGGTACGATCGCCGCCCCTTCTCTCCGCGTCTCGCGATGTACCAATCGCTGCACACCCTCTCTTACAAATCTCTCGCGTAGGAGTGCTTTGGTTGTTGCCCTTGCAAGGAGAGAAGGAGGTGTCTCTTCACGCACTCGCCGATCTGATAAAGGCAAAAAGAGTTCAGTTATTACTAAGGAAGAAGAATCAGCTGCTATCAATCAAGAACCTGAGGACATAGAGGTGCTTCGATTTCTTTTTATTTTTTTCTGTTTACGAGAAAGCAGTGGATGAGACAAAGGCTTCGTATTAGTATGAAATAACTCCACTAAAATTCAAAAGTACCATATAAATTCATAATATGAGTTAATTTTTTTTTCCTTTGCTCTTATAAAATTGTTATTCTTTACCCCCACAGCAATTTTTCTTCCTCCACGACTGTCAGAAAGCATTTTAGTTCTGAAAGTGACTGGTAGAACCTATACTAAAACTAGAAAGTGTCTCTTAGTTACCTGCTCAAGTGACTGGTAGAACTTATACCAGAATTTAAATTAGTCATAAATTTCGCCCTCTGGGGGTAGTAAGTAGTAACTAGCAAAGATGCACCTTCTGGCACTGGCATCTCACAGTAAAATTAAAGCATTTTTAGTAAATTCGTTCATCTTGGTTTGTAAACTTCAAAGCATTAGTATGAACTAAACAAGTCCATGATGCTTCAGGTGTTGTGGGAAATATCAGAAGGGCCGATGCCAGAGCTGCCTGGACTGGAACCGAACTTCTGGGAGGGTCCTCAATGGAACACGTTTGGGTTTCTGATTCAGTATCTCTGGGGCTTTGGGATTGTCTTTTCTGTAAGAAATATTTAATTATACTTTTTATAACTATAACTTTTTTAAATAGCTTCATTTTCTTAGTTTAGTCCATTAAGAGCTGCTGAAATTTTGTTATGTTGCTGTCTATTATACATGTTTGTTGGTAATGGTACAGAACATATCAAACCAAAATTCAATTTGTGTGATTAGGTTCAGTTTAATTTAATATTCATATGTGTTTTGTTTTAATCAGGTTTATGAATGGAATTGTCTAATTGGGCTTATAGGCATTACATCAATGGATAAACCAAGGACTTGCTAGTATACAGTTAGTGGGCCTGTGTTGAGCTAGGTAGCATAGCTTCGCAGACCACCTGGTAGACGCATGTTGATTATCTGGCTAGTTAGGTTATCCCTGGTTAGAGGGAACTAAATTTAAATAATCACCAGAGTTCAATGCGCATCAAACAGGGTTTTTTCCATTAACTGAATGTGAAGTGATTTACTTCATGGCAGAGTTTTATTCTTGGTTTTGACTTTTGGTGTTAGGCTAGTACTTGATACATCACATTTTATGAATTCTTTGTCTAGCTAGCTAACCATTTGGAATTAATCTGACAATTTACTGTTACCACAGATAATTGCTTGTGGAATTGCTGTCGCAACATATAACCAGGGTGCGACTGACTTCAGAGACACACCGACTTACAAGGAGTCGATGCAGTCGAAGGAGCTGCTTGATGAATCTGACTCATCAGGTTCTGAAGTGTTCGAACAAAACCCTACTGAAGTGGCTCCACCTCTAGAGTAGCTAAATCACAAAGAAGAGCTCAATGTGGATTTTTATGTAAATTGCACGATCTATATAATTTTGTAGTGATAGGGGAAGATGCATTAGGTTCCATGTAATTTCTCTTTTGTGTTTATTTTGCTCTTCCATCAACTATTTTCCAATACTTAATTTGAAGTTGAATATAGGAATGATCTGATATAAGGGTTTGTTCATTTCAATTTCTCTTTTGGGGTCCATTTCTATCGGGACCAAGCACGCCAGATTTCAGTGCTTGTGTTCCTGTGGTAACCCAACTTCGTGTTGCAAATGTACTGCACAAGAAAAGAAAAAAAAAAAGGAGCTGAATCTCGTGAGGTTTCTTTTCTTTCTTTCTTTTTTATATTTTATTCTTCAAAATTATTTCTTATATTTACATTTTACTTCATATATTTCGGCTCAGCATTACAGTTATTTTCACGAACAAAGCAAGGTCACTGTCTGATTTGCACTAAGCCCCACAAAGGAAAAATAAAAGCCTAATTATCCTGGCATTCTTGTTCATAAATCATAGAAGTTGAAAACGGAATTTAAAAGAACAAAATAATGAAATATATTCCACTGTTAAGAGCTATTACGAACACGAGAACAAGTCACGGCTGTAGTTGTCTATATTGTGGCACTCGTAGAATTGGATTTTCTAATACTAATATATTTCTGTAGATTATTTTGAGCATTTGTTTCTACTTGTATTGGGGGTTGGAGACAAAAAAAGCAGACATGAAGAGAGGTAACTCACATCCCCAAGGGGAAAAAAATAAGCCCCAAGAAGAGACTAGAGAGCATGCAGTTGAACAGCATTAATGCAACAGCACGGCTACTTTTTGAGAAATCTTTTCATGACAAACCCAGAAAGTAATAAAAAAGCACTATTGCAATACTCTTAACAGTGCCTGTTTCCCGCAGCTTGCATGAGTCTCCCACGAGAAATCCCGTCAAAAGGGAGAAAAAAGAAGGGAAACTATGTTTAAAGCTCTATCTATACTATATATTTATACATCTACCTTCAAGCCTACAAGATAAACTATTCTGGTATCCTTTCTGCATTCCACAAAGATGCTTATATTGTACCTCAGAGATCTCTTGTCATCTTTTGCTCCTCTTCTTGTCATCTCCATGGCAGCTTTGCTTCTATTGGCCACATCACAATTCGACCACCATGAATTTGAGGTTGAAATAGATGAACAAGCACAACAGTTGGCGCAATTCATGTTCGGACCAAATGCAGAGTTGGTACATCAACCAAAGCAATATGTAGTACAAAAAATTGATCACGGATAGATAGTAGTTTAGAAGTCGAGTCCTTTGGCTTGAAGTCGGGGCTGCTGTAGTATATTTATTCAAGTAATCTTAGTATGCATCTACTTTTATTGTGATGATCGTTATATTTCTACATCTCTTCTTCTACATTCATCTCTTACTACTTATCATTTAAGGTAACAAAACTATTTTTTTTTTAAATTACTCTTCAGTCCTCACAAAAAAAAGACTTATTAATAATGCCTCCTTAATTGTCCCCCTTAACAGCCCCTAACTAACTATTTGAATTAATTTTTGTTCTTACTAACAATTTCTTCTTAACTGTCCCCCTTAACAACCCTCTAACTAACTAGTAGAGCTAATTTTCATTCTTTAGAAAAGAAATTAACGATGTGCGTCCATCAAACTTGAATTGCAAAAACACATAATAAAGTCTCTGTAAAAATTAGGACGTATTGCACTTACTACTCTATCCCATTCAATTGGCATTAATTGGGATGACGTATTATCTACTCAGTAGGCGTCTCCTTTAATATAAACATTAGAAAGTATTGATAGTTCAATTTTCATGTCTTTATACTACGTATAAGCTATTTAGTATTAATAGTTCAGTTTCCAACACTTAATATAGACAGTAGAAAGTCTTAATAGTTTAATTTTCAAGTCTTTATACTACGTAAAGTTGCGTATTTTAACTTGATTTTGCTTCAATTTTTAACTCAACTACCATTGCGCATCCAAAACTTAATATAGATAGTAGGAAATCTTAATAGTTCAGTTTTCAAGTCTTTATACTACGTTCAACACTTAATATAGACAATAGAAAGTCTTAATAGTTCAGTTTCCAAGTCTTTATACTACGTAAAAACTCTCAATTTTTCTTAAATCTTGCTACCATTTTTCTATAATTTTTAACTCGATTAATGCGCATCCAACCCTTAATATAGACAGTAGAAAGTATTAATAGTTCAGTTTCCAAGTCTTTATACTATGTAAAAACTCTCAATTTTGCTTAAATATTGCTTCAAAGAGAGAGTACATAACTATGAAATGAAGATAGAACATGTGTGTTCATACTCCATGATTGCAGTCCCCTTACAAAAGCACCACCACCTAAAAAGTTTCATGAGCATGTTGCTCGTATTGGTGTAGTACCTATGTTAGGATATTTAGGGAAAATGTGAGAGTTTGATTTTGTTTTTGTTCTATGCTATGTAATTCGTAACAAGAATGATACATACATATTATGATTTGAATCTCATCGTTTTCGCTATTTAAAATTTTTGACCTCATTAAAGTAAAGATAAGGAATGACTCATTTGGAAATAGGCATGTATAATCACATTCTCATGTAATTTCCGAACTATATGTCCAGACTCTAATTCATGTTATCCAACTTGTATTTGGCATTGTGATTTTAGTCGGGATAGCCACACAGAAATGTGGCAACACCGCTTAAGTCTCTTGTTGGTACAAAGAAAGACATAAAAGTTAAAGTAATCTGCAGATTCACAGATATATGTAATCAAAATGATCAAAATTGTCCATGTAAGAGATTGTTGGATTTGAGACGTCAAATCCAATAAATAAAGTTTGGACTACGTGTTGTATGATTAATATATCTCATATTGTCACCTATGTTACGAGGAGTAAGATAAGCTATGCCATAAAACGTGATTAATTTATACAAATCATAATACATATTTCGTTAAGATTCTGGACGAATACTTATGGAATTTAATGTGAATTAATTATAATTATTGATGGATCGATTATGATTAATTAAACTAGATATTGGTGTTAATATAAAGTTAGAAATATTGTTTGGGCTAAACTCAACTCAATTAGGTCAAAGCTCAAGCAAAATAGTCCAGACCGCAAGTCTATTGCGGTCGCAAGAAGATCCTTTGAGGCCGCAATGGAATAAGAGAGATTTGGCAACAAATATGCTGAGTTTTAGTAGATTGATTGCGGCCGCAATAGATTTGGTAGGATTTCTGTCAAGTTTGGAAGCCAAGTCAATTGCGGTCGCAAGAGACCTATTCCGAGGGCAGATTTCACTGCATAAATTTGCCGATATTTTTCTAACTAGAAATCTTCTGATTTATACCAAACACATATTTACAGAAGTGAATATTATAATTTGGAAAATAATTGGAGAGAATATAATTTCATATATTTCAAAGAATATTTGATAATTAATTATGTATCTTTCCAAGATACGTTTTTCACCGATATAAATAGTGCTGGGTCTCCAAGCATTACCGATATCTTATGTTAGGGCACATGTGCTATGCATAGGCCTCTCTCTCTCTCCATTACTGATAAAATATTTCTCGATTCATTCGTGACCTTAAAGAAAAGTTGGCATCGAGAGTTGATTGAAAGGATTTGCTAGCGAAACACGGTGTTGCTCGACCATCTCCAACAACCCCTGATCAAGAGACGCATGTACAAGATAGACCGTAGGGATGAAAAGTAAGTCTCTCTTTCGCCCTTTTATTTTATCTCGAATATTTGCACAAAGTTTTTCTTGCTTATTTGAATTGCAATTGCTAGTTACAAATTAAGATTTCGGTTTGGCTCTTACTTAATTTGAAATTGCACCAACCGCATTTAGATGGATATGTAGCTCAGGAGTAGAGTAAATTAATTTAATGTAGGATTGTTTAGATATAGATTAACATGTGACTTGTTGAAACCAAATTTTGGATTTATCCGGAAAAATTTCACGATCATATTGGTTATTTTGATAGTACAACCTCATGACACGGACAAAAATAACATTTTGTTTTCTTGCATTTTAAACTTAGTTGAATGTTTACTCAGAAGCAACTTTCTTTTCTTTTCTTCACCTTTTTTTATCAGCTTGATGCAGAACGAAAGTTCTTTTAAATGTTTTAAATCAGCCCACACTCTCGTTCAAATATGCCACACAGCTTATTTGGTACAAGCCATTAATAATTATATTATATTAAGCACGAGTGCACGACTCAGATATGCCAACAGTAAGAGTCAGGAGAGGAACGTCAAGCTTATGATATGTAAGAAGTAACAAGAAGTATTACATGCGGAAATTACTTTACAACTTCAAATTTTATTTTATTTTATTTTTGTACAGAAAATGAGGAATTGAGGATGAGGCCTTGGTTCCTTGGTTCCTTGGTGCCTGTAACATCACACATGGCACAACACTTTCAGCATCGCCCTGCGGCATAACAACTTCTCAGTATTCGTACTGGCCGAAAATGTTTACTGTATTACTCTAATCAAATTTGCATCACAAAACTATAACACCATCTATTGTTCTTTCCTTGCTCTTTTCTGATTAGTATCTTAAAAGAAAATTTCAAAGAGAAAGACAATGCCAACAAAAATAAATAATTCGTCAAGTCTCAGAAAATGAATTAAGAGAAGGAAAGAATAACAAATAGGTTTCGGCAAACATCTGATGATCAGAGCACCTAATGGAAGCCAAATTTACCAATCTAGACTAATGTTTCCGGATATGTAAAGATCATCAATATATTGTATAATAGGGCTAGAAGCGTCAATGTATCGCCTCATCTCCTTCTGTACAGAATAATCTGCATTAACAAATTCAAAATGTTTAATTTATATCGGGGGAGTAAAATAAGGAACTGTATGAGGCTTTTGCCAATTGTACTTAACTGCCTAACAAACCAAATGGCCATATAGAGCAATAGGAACAGAATTAAGATAAATACTAGTGCTTCAGTTATTATTTTGCTCGAGTACTGAGAGTCTATGGTGCTTACCAGTTTCGTTTAGTCTAGATATAAGTTGGTCTCTGGTTGGCAAAGTGTACATGCCAGCACCAACCGCTTTTCGAACTGCCCAGTTGTGAAACGGTGCACATACTTGTCCATATGCTGTTGTTGCTGCATCTTTTAGTGAACAGTCCCTGAAAGTTCAAATTGAACCATTGGTGCATAAATGAATAAAATAAGATGAAATTAAGAGGCAAATAGCCAAAACCTCATATATTTAAATGATGGGGGGTGCTATTACGGTTGCACTTTGGTCCAATCTCTCTTGCAGATCTTATATTCTCTATAATGCAATTAAATTATACAGCAAATGATAACACGAGACTGCCTAAACTGTCCAAACACTCAAAGGTTTGTACACCTACTGTTATCAGTATGGCAGATGCAGGCTTAGCAGTTCACAAAAGCCGTGCTTGGTCTGGTTTATATGATCCTCTAAAAAATATTTTTACAAGCCCTGCACATATTGAAAGTGGTATTAAAAATCATTGCCCTGGAAAATTACCAAGGTAGTACCAATAGAGGCCGAAAGCATATGGGAGTTGTGCTTGCATACGCTGATGTGCAGGAGGAAGAGAGAATAATAGAAAGAGAAAACATACTTGGTAACAAGGAATTGCTCGAATAGTGCTCGAATGAGGCCAAGACCAAGCCTGACTCGACGTAAGTTCCGCGAGTGGCTTCCTTTATGTCTGACGGTGTTATTCTTCAGATCATTGTCAATAATGCTCTGAAGTGTCTCATACTCATTTGATGCCTCAATCAAGTCATTCACCTAAAGTTCAAACCGAATGAAAAAAAGATATGTCATTTGAAGTTAGGGGGTCATGCTACTATGCTAGGGACTCACTTGCGAGTTTCATACTTTACAAGGGTGTCTTTGTTAAAAAAAGAATAGAACGAAGGACTTTGGCTTTGCCACCTAATTGGAGGAGAACCGCAACAGGAGTCAATTCGAAACATATCCCATCACGCAAAGTATAGAACAAATTAAATTGGTGAAACTGCGAGAACTGATGTTAACCTTATCGTAAGATAAAAAAAGGCAAATAGTATTGTATTGTTTCAGGTGGAGAAAGGCGGAGGCTTTTTTTAACCGACTAGGCAGTTTCAATCAAATAATACTATGCTAGCCATTTACACAATAATCACAGCGCCTCCACAAATTGAAAATTTTCCCCATAAACAAGCCACTATAACAATCAGATCTGAAATACTTGTACCGAAGCCTGATTTTCGTAGGACACGCTCGTAAATTTTTCGACTCTCTTGAAACTTTTCAACAAATCATTAGAAAACAAAAAAAAAATGCCTTGATGGGATTAAAAGAAAAGGTGCCAACCTTGGCGACATACTCGAGCTCGGCGAACTTGAACGCAAAACCGAGGCAACTGAACAAGATAGAGACGAGCGAGCATGCCTTGCCAAACGTAGAGAGGCGGAGGTTTCTTTCTCCTGATTCGAGAATCCTCGAAAGGTCCTCAAATGCCTCGGCCACGGCGCTGAGCGGCGTCGCATCTACATCCACGACCTTGAGCGATTGCTCCTTAAATGGCGCCTCTTTGTACGAGAAGAGGCCTTCCTCCCCCATCGGATAAGATCGGAAATTGGGATCTATTGAGGGACGGAATTGATAGATTTCTCCTCGGCAGTGCAAGGAGGAAAGATAAAGGTCATGAATATTTTTTCTCCTTCCCTTCCTTCCTTCCTGTTTGATTTTTAATAATAATTTTGATGGCTGGAACCTGGAAGAATTTAGAGCGCAAAAAAACAAGGAGAGAAGTGGCCAAGCGGTTCTTCTCCTCCTATATTTTTGGAATATTAAAGGGGGGAATTTAAAGGTAGACCGAAGGCGGTGGTACAATTAGAGTCGTACAAGTTAGTATAACATGGCCTACCAATTTAAAACAAACCCGGTTCATATACTGTTAACAAAGACAGCAAAAGGTGCGGGATGTGAACAAAGACAACCAAGTCATTCACCTAATTTGATTATTCGATTAATCGTTCAATTTTCGGCTGTATCATCATTATATTAATAAATCATGACATCTTTCTCGTAGATATGATCTGATATAAATTTAATGAACTGTTATGTTACAATTGGGTTCTAAGATCAAATGCTAATTTGAAAGCATTTTATCAATTACAATTCAAATTTTTGAATCTTAAATATCTAGTTAAAATCACAATCAAGCAAGTACTAATAGCAATTGATAAAATCAAACAATAAAGTGCAACAATAGTAAAATGAGAGAGTAAAGAGCAAAAGAGATCAAGAGAACACACCATGTAACGTGGTTCGACCTACAAACAAACTAGACATACATTCACGAGACTCTCTGAACCAAAATTTTCTTTCGGGATAGATTCCACTAGATCACGAGTGTTCTTACAATTGCAGAAGATATCTCTGGTTTCTTCTCAACAAGACAACAAATCTTAGATTTCTAAATTTATGTAAGGGGCTACACCGCTCTACAAGGTAAACGTGTCTGATTAACAACACAATCAAGGACGGGGATGAACTACTTGACTACACAATGTAGTTCACCAAACAAAATCAACAACTAAGTGTGTTCGGATCGACAATTAGACAATTTGGCTATCCTATCACTCTCTAGATGAGAATGCTGATGAAGAAGTCTATTGTGATCTTTCTGGTGCTCAATTGTATGCTTGAAAGCTTGAGGAGGGCTTTCTTAATCCTTTTGGTTCGAATCCCCAAGATATATATAAGCTGGGCACATCTTGAAGTCTTGAAATCTTGATCTGCTCCTCTTGCGTTACAGAAAATAGCCAACCCGTTACAGAATCCGTTGTAACGGGTTGGACCCTTTTCCAAAATGCCCTTCAATGCTTGGTTGACTGACTTTTGGGACCTTCTGGATAGTAACCTGTTGTGACGGGTGGGAAACCCATTATAACGAGTTTGGAATGCGTTACAATAATGCATGGCTCTGCCAAACATGTAAAAATCCCCTGTCTTCAGCTCTTCTCCTCTTCAATCCATTACAACAGATTGGTGACTCATTGTGACATGTTCTGTTGGGATTTCATGTGTAAGTTCAAGAGGACGAAAATTAAAATTTTTTACCTCTATTTAACTCAATACACAAATGATCTTATTTATATAACAATTGCAAGCAAGATTATACTATGACATTTCATCGAACACCTCTTGTGCATCAACAAAACAGAAAATAAAACATTTATTTCTTGCACAAGAGTGGATAAAAGATTATACCTAAAGAGATTGTCAAATCTCTTCGTAGAGAGGAGTCGATTCCTCTTCTAGGTCTCTTAGAAACCGTCGTCTTCCTTCTTCGGCCATGGAAGCACCCTTGTCTCTTGGTTCACCTTGAACCTAAACAACAACCTAAAGCATCCTTAGATAGATGGATGTAGAGGTTAGAGCTTAGATCCAACCACCTAGATATTCAATCTTCAATGAACAAGCTATTTCATTTGGTGGCTAAACCTTGCAAGAGAAGAGAAAGAAGAACAATGAAGTTTTTTCTTTCTACACATAAGAGAGGAGAAAAAGGGGTTACTATTCACGGTTACTATTCATCCCATTGTGGGAAGAGAGAGAAAAAATCATTTTTCATCTCAAACATACCTCTTTATATAGCCAAGCCCTAGGGCAGCACTTGTGTTAATTATTTACACACATGGTTATGATTACTCTCTTGTTATTCCCTAATCATATTTTGCAAGGATTTAATTTATGAGTAAATAATATTACTATATTATTCTAATATGAATTAATTTATTATTCTTATAATGCTCTCAAACATTATACAAAATAATATTCACATATATTCTCATAAATTTATTTTATGATCTAAGCATGTCATTTTACATGACATATTACTTTAACATTTTATCACATGCATTTTAACTCATACATTATGAGATTAAATACATCATTCAAAATGTAAAATACTTGTTGTTTCTGTTCAGTTGGTGTGACCTTACAGAGGATCTACGTCATCTTGGGATATAATATAAAATACTTTATATTATGGACTATAAGAGGTTCTATCACTACATTATAGTCTCCCAAACGACATAGTCGTTACGTGCTTGATCCACTTAATTCGTGTCTATCCTTGTCTCATGATATTTTAAATAATATGCAAAATAGGATCGTGTCATTTTTGCATTATATTATTTTCTTGGTCTCTCAAGTGAATTATAAGTATAACTACATCAGTTATATTGCATGCAATATAATTTCACTTTACCAAGGGGCCCAGTAATATCATAACTCAAATAATTGAGGGACAATAATAATATTGACATATAAATTTCTCCCGCACAAGTTGTACATAACGAATTATTATATTATTCCAATCATTTGAATGGACTTTAATAGTAATCACATTATATACTTCTCATGTGAAAAACTTACATGTCTCATACATAAGATTCAAAGACACATTGGAAACATTAATGACACAAAACTAATCCATATAATGCTCCATCTAGTTAGGTCATGTTCAGTATATAAAGAATCACCATTTTATATACTCATGTCATTGAATGATAATCACTTATCAACATTTATAGAACTACAATGTACTTTCAATTGACATGACAACCTTCATGGTAAATAATGTTCCCTTTAATTACCACGATTGTGAACATATTTAGGATTATATGTTTTCATCTAAAGAGTTCTATGGTTCAAGACCATGAGCATCTTCTTGAACGCTTCTAAAGATATAACATATCAATCTCAAGGAACATAAATGTATAATAACATTTAAAATCATAAACAATTCATAAATTCGTTATAAAAAAGATAACTTTCAAAACACACAACCTTCATGTTCTTCATTCGTTATGGTAGCGCATGACTCTGCCAAGGCTATGTTTCTGCCCAAGTTGTTTGCTCTTGATATCAATGTGATCGCCATAACTTGTACGTGCATGTTTGAGCCTTTGCATCATCAGAATGTACCTATATAAACCTAGAACTCACCAAAACTCAATTGTGCAATGTTAGTACTAATTTATTTTGCAAATTGTCAAACAAAAGAAGAGTTTAATTTAACAAACTCCCCCTTTTGACAATTTGTAAAACTCTATGTGTGTGCATATAATTCTCATGCACAACATCACATTTCTTCCTCTTTTGTAAAGTATGGCAAATGGCTCAATTCAATTCAATTCAATTACTCCCTCTAAATTCTAACATGTGTTTTCAATTCAAGTCGTATGTAATTGCTCTCCCTTAATGATATAGATTTTGCAAATTTAGCACAAGTAATTCAATTTTATCAAGAGATATAATCAAGAAACATAACATAAAAGATGCAAGGAAATATATCAACTCAAATATCTAAAGCAAATGCATACAAACTTCAACATGAGCACAAAATACAAAACAAGTCTTAACGGAGCATAACAAATCAAAAGGTACAAATTAAAAGTTCTAAAAACTAAAAGATGTTACGGTCTCACTCTCATGTCCTACACATTATCTCCCTCATGCAAAGGACCCCAAAACCAATATCTCTCAATTCAAGATACACAATATTGCTCTTGAAAAACATAGGTCTCATCCAAACGTGCATCGACCCCTGTATAATACTCCATATTGTGCAACGCAAGATCATGCAATTTTTTAGAAAGTTGTTGCATGCTCTCCAATGTGAATCCTGTAGGTCTAGGGGTCTTGAAAATGTATCGACTTGTTGTTGTGGTTGTGATTAAGGTTGAGATTGAGGTTGAGGTTCGAGTGCCACATACTCCATTGGTTCATGCCTTGGATGATTAGGTGGAGTATTGGATGAACTTGCTTTCTTCCTCCTTTTTCTTTCTGGTACTTGGTTATCCATTGGTGTATCAAGGACCTCATTCGGATTATGCCATTGGTTTGATTTTGCATTGATTTATTTTGTACTTTTTACTTGGTTTCCAAAATTGTCTTTCTTTGACCCATCTAATTGAGTCAAGTAACTCAACAAGGTTGTCGGGTATGAAGGCCGGTTGATTATTTCTTGAAATTCTTAGGCCGGCTCGAGTAATAATTTGGATCAAAAGATGGGGATAAGGCAAAGATTTATTTATAGGATGCCTTTTTATTTAATTATACACAAAAGGCAATTCATGTATAAGATGTCTTTTTATTTATTTACATCATATGCATTTATGAGAATGAGAGGGGTTCCTAATACTTGCACTTAGCAAAAAAAATTCGAAATGATTCACAAATAAAGTTTGGAATTGCATATTTATTTTTATACAAATTTTCATCTGATGGTGCAAGAAGACAAGACGATGGATGAAGAAACGACCAGATGCATACAAACTAGTAAATGCTTGTGATTTATGAATTTATGCATTTATGCTTTATGTTTTATGTGATTGATGTGTTACGATAGGTATGGGTGTATGAATACATTACCTATTGTCGGCGACGTTTCCCGCACCCTCCCTTTCAACCCCTTTTTGGCCGAGGAGGCATCCTTTTGGAAAAAAGAAGGACATGTCACCCCAAATGAGCGTGATTTCTCTTTGTGACTTGTGTGTATGCAATCGTTCGGAGTTTTATTTATATTGACCAATGAGGTCCTGTGTTTCTATGTCCTAGTCAGGCGCAAGCCCCTACCATTATTTACATAGGACATTATTTCAATCCTCAATACCATGATTCTCAAGTGATTAGGGGATATACTCAATGACACAAGGTGGTTTTCAAAACAATTTTATTTAATTTGAAAACACCAAATATTTAATCCTTTTTATAATAACCATTTTGGAAATATTACTAACTGAGGATTTTGTATTCAACTGCTCCAATGTTTGTTTTATTCATTATTTATGAAAATGTGTTTTGTTTTATGAAAAGTAGGGAGGAGTTTAGATATCATATATTTATGATTCATGATTTATGATTAATTTTTAAGCTTGTGTTTGGAATGTTTGGACATTATGAAATTTTCACATTTTTATGCACAAGGAGATATGTGCAAGATTTGTTTTATTTCTCTCCTTGCAAAGAAAAGGGAATTTTTGAATTTACATTTATCTTCTTATTTATATTTTAAAATTTTGTTTACGCTTTTAATATTTTTACAAAATAATATGTCTTCTTTTGCCTACATAGATCTTGAATTTATTTGTTTATTTCATTATTTTATTTTGCAAGACTTGTTTAATTTCATTCATATTTTCATGTTTTAATATTTTCTTGTCATTTTATTCATGAGAAGGATTTTTGGGATTTATGTTTTTATTTCAAGGCGTTTGTGGGATTTTCCTTTTAAGAAGATATGCATGAAAAAATAATGTATGAATTTATGCAATTAACATTTCTTTTATACTTTGGTATTTTTGAAAAAGAACTTTTAAGCACTTTTATTTATTTTCTTTTTCTAGTGCACTTTTGGGATTAATACAATTTCATCTACATTTTTAAGATCTTCATTTGATTTATGAAATTTGACTTACACATTTGTTTACGAGAAGATGCTTTTTATGCATATAAAAAGGTTTATTTTCTATACATGGCAAAATAAATTTTATTTTATTTGTATTTCATGAAAATATGTTTTTAATATCCTTTTATTTATGTTAAAGGGAAAAGTATTTTTGGATTTATAGACTTGTAACATGAAGTTTATTTGTTTGAAAATAATCATTTTTTGGACTTTTTAGTATTTTATGAGAAAAGACTTTCTATATTTGATTTTATGATTTTTGAATGCAAGGATATATTTTTATGCATTTTAATTTTGACTTTTATCAATTTTATTCTTTTATTGAAAATAAAAAATTGTATTTATTTGATTTTAAAATTTGGCAATGAGATAAAATGTAGACTATGAATTTAGAAGAATTTACATATTTATTTCAGAATTTTTGGACTTCATTTGCTATTTTTACGAAATTATACAACATGAAATACAAAGATATTTAATTTGGACCGTTTGATTTAATCAATGCATTTGAATTTGGGTCGTCTGATCAACTAACATACACTTTCTCTCTCTCTCATTTCTTCTTTTCCCTTCGAGGGTTTTGATTGAAATGGTTGACCATGGCGTCGAGTGAGATTTGGTCCATGGCAGCTCGGTTGGAGCACACCTCTGGCATCGTGTGGATGTCATGATTCGAGTGGACCTACTATCAATGGCCAGAGATCACCCGAGGTGGTGGTTCACTCCTCTCTCTTTTCGGTATCGTTTTGAAGTTTCAATTTTGATTTCTAGTCAATGTTGATTATTTCTGAGAGTTGCATTTGGCTCTTTAATAATCTTAGAACCTATTTGAGATGTTTTTGAGCTTTGACTGCATTTCCATAATTGAATTTATCGATTTCGGTCTGGTTTGGGTTGTTTTATTCCAAGCAGTCACAATTTATTTTGATTTTGAATTTTAAAGGCTCAATTTGATTTCTTTTGGCCTAACGATCATTTGCAATCATGCAACAACATCAAAAAAGCTTTAAATTGATTTGCCACATTTGAATTTGAGTTTAATTTGATTTAGTTCACTATCACAGAGGGTTTTGAGTCAAAATAGTGACCTTTTGAGTTCTATTTTGAGTTTTGAGGGTTCAATTTGATTTCTCTTGATCTAGATAGGTCTTTATTCCATTGGGCAACATCATGAAAATGCCTATTTGATTTGGTACAGTTTGAATTTAAATATAATTAACTCACTATTAAGGGTATTTGGGTCAAAATAACAAGAATTTGGATCAAATTTGAATTTCAAGTGCTCAATTCAATTTTTTGGGAAACCATAAGCATTTTCAAGCATCAGCAATATTAAATAAACATTCAATTAAATTTGCCACTGCTTTAAATTAAAATTTGGTTCAATTTTAGCACAATTTGGTCAATTTGAGTGCTAGTTTGGGTTTCAATGCTAACCTGACCTTTTAATCATCAAGAAAGTCCATAATCATGTGCATAAACATCATCTAATCATCATAGAGGCAATTCAAATCAAGCTCAGCAAAGAATTTCAATTTTGTTTCAAGTCAGTTCAACTTAGGGTTCAATTGAGCACGAGACCTTAATCATTTCTAAACAAGCAATCAAATGCATGAAAATAAGTTTTATGATTGATTTGAGATGGTTTAAATGTTTGTTTTGAATACTGGAAAAGTTTGAGACTTAAAAAGATCCAGAAAGATTCAATTTTGATTTTGAAAGCTGGATTCAGAATTGGATTTAAAAAGAGGAAGGGCACTTATTGTTGTCTTTCTTTGACTTTGGGGTTTGATTTTCTGAGAATTTACCCAAAGAAAAAATCAATTGAAGTTCATAGCTTGAAAGTAAAGGTATCATGCTACAAATAGGTGCAAAGACCTAGATCTAATTCAAAGTTCTAAAGATTTAGAAGAGGTTTCAATTTGGATGCCAAGTAGGTGCAAAATCACAAAGCATTTGTGACTTATTTGAGTTTTATGGAAGCAAATCGAATTTTTGGTAGATGACAAGAGTGTTTGAGCTTGGATATAGACTTGGCATGTCAAAATAAGTATTTTTGTTTTTCAAATTTCAGATTTGGACAAAGGAAACTATTTATTGCATTTAAACCCTATTTTCTATGATTTTTCAGAAATATGAGATTGAAATGGCTTTAATTTGAAGGTTGTTTATCCAAAAGTTATGAAATTAATTCTGGAGATTAATACAAACGTAATATACATTATTGCAAAATAGATTTAGATTTGGGGTTGAAATGAGATATGTACGAAAGTAACAAATCTCTGACAACTTTGAATCAAAGGGCTAAAAAGAGGAACATGACTTTGATTTGAGTTTTAAAACTTCAAAACTTGATTTTTACACTGGTATAAGACTTGCTATACATAGCAGGACTTAGGAGTAGCATAAAAAGGGATTTATATCAAGTGCTTGAAGGATTTGAACACATTAGGGGTATTTAGGGGTAAATAAGACACAGTTTTGATTTTTAATCCTAGTGCTTGATTCGTGGCTCTTGGAGCTTGCATATGGCTCAATGCCTTTTTTACATCACATTGCTGGATCAAGAGGGGTTTAGGGTTTAAGGCTTATGATTAGAAAAGAGATTAATTGAACTCAAATTTGTGTTTTAAAAGCTTATTTGAATCAATTGAAATATCTTAAATCAATCATCAAAGAACTTCATGCATAAATATTTTGAATTTAGATCTAAACATTAAAATAACAATATCATAGAGCTCCAAGCTTGATTTTTTATTTCATAAGCAAGAAATTTACAATTTATAAAGAAAATCATATGAAAAGGGGCCTCTTCTCTGCCAAATTCAACATCACTCACTTTATTTCAGATGATATGTCAGGGTGAGAGTGATAAGGCTTAGAAAATGTCAAGCAGATTTGACTACTCTCACAATTCGGGAACTAGGTCAATGGCTCGCTCGAGAGCTAGCTTGGATGTTTAGTCGAGACATCACTTGTGAGCTCACTTGGATGTTTGTCCGATAGCTCACTTAGGAGCTTACTTGATAACTTTCTTGGAAATTTGCTCGAGCACACATTCGAGAGCTCTTCTGGAAGATTATTTTGTACTATAGATTCATGATCTTCAATGTTTGGTAAGGTCTTCATATCTCGACTTCATCTCCATACTTCGTGCTACATCTTAATTGTTTAGTAAGGTCTCAATATATTGACTTCATCTTCATACTTTGTGTCGCATATCCAATTATTGATAAAATCTTCATCCTTCATGCTCCGACAATATCTCCATCATTTGGAAAGGTGCTTTGTGTTTGCTTCGATTCGGGTGGCGACCTCAACTTTGATCTTTCTGTTACACATTGACCTATCGAAGTAGTGTTGGTCTTTTGATGCATTTTCTTCTCCCTCACACTTTGGGATCTTATCATTTCTTTCTTGATGATTTCACCTTTTCAAAGGCTTTGATTCTGACCTTTACTCTTCAAAAAATAAGAGAAACAAGCTTCAATTCCTTTGAGCAAAGATAAGTATTGACTTATTGTTCTTTTTAAAACAAAAAAATCCTTAGCATCCAGAAACTCCATTTGTTATTAATAGTTGCATCTCTTTCATAATTTCATTTGATATAAATGTTGAAATTGAGACGTCAATTCCAATAAATAAAGTTTGGACTACGTGTTATATGATTACTACATGTCACATACTATCGCCTAATATTACGAGGAGTAATATATGGATAAGCGAAATAATGTGATTAACTAATATACAATGACATTATACGTATTTTGCTAAGATTTTGGGCACAAATGCATATAGAATATAAGTAAATTAATTATAATTTTTAATGAACCGATTATGATTAATCAAACTATATATTGGTGTTAGTGTAAAATCAAAAATATTGTTTAGGTTAAACCCAACTCAAATTTGATCAAAGCCCAAGCAAAACAGCACAAACATAAGACTATTGCAGCCGCAATAAGATCCCTTGCGGCCGTATTTGAGTAGGAAAGATTTGGCTATAAATCTGTTTATTTTCAGCAGATTTATTGCGACTGCAAAGGATCCCATTACGGTCTTGCAGTCGCAAGACAACTGGTAGAAAACTACCAAGTCTGAAATTGCCAAGTCAATTGCGACCGCAATGAGATTCATTGCGGTCACAAGAGACCTACTTTAAGGGAAGTTTTGGCTGCCTAGATTTATCGTTATCTTTCTGATTAGATATTCTAGCTTTTATACTAAATTCGTGGAAATGTTTACAGCAATCAATATTAAAATTTGGGAAAGAATTAGAGAGAATATAATTTCAAATATTCCATGAATATTTGATAATCGATTTTGCATCTTTCCAATATACACTAACGCCTCTATAAATATCACTGGGTCTTCATTCATGCATAAGTTTAATTCCCTGTTATCGACAGGAACACATGTGTTGTGCATAGCCACTATTCTTACTCCATTAAAAGAATATTACTCCATGAGTTCGTTCATGACTTTGGAGAAAAGATAGGCACAGTGACTTGCATGGATACGATCGCTAGCGCGTCACGTCAAGCTTCTGCATTTCCATCCAAGGACTCCGTTGAAAGGACAAGTGTACAAGGGAGACCTTAGGGGTAAATTCTCACTTCCGCTATCGTTATTTTATTCTGAACATGTAGCACGGAGAATTGATTTGAATTGTATGAAATTAATTGTCGTAGTTTAGGGATTTTGTAATTGGCTCATATCCTATATTGGATTGCACCAAAATTAAGAGCCAACAAGTGGTATCAGAGCCAACTCCATTGCTCGTGTTTGGAACTTTGAAATTTTCTAGAAATATCGAATTAATTGTTGCAACTTTGGTTTTTTGCTTTCTTGAATGTGTTGAATAATTATTTTTTTATATTTTGGAACTATAAATTTTAATTTTGTCAAATTCCTCGCTTTTTATGCGAATTTGAAATTGATATTATTAAAATTTTTATGTTTATTAATATTTACAATAATTATTTGTACAAATAAAATTGATTTTAAGAAAGAATGCAACAATTTAAGTGATAAATTCGAAATAGGAAATTTCAGAACAGAGCAAATTTGCACTAAAATCAGGTTTATTGCGGGCGCCATGAAGTTCATTGCGGCCGCAACGTATTTAGGGCAATGTTCTCTGTTTTGGAAAATCAAAATTGAATTGATAGGTGTCTTGCGGTCGCAAGACAATAGGAAATAAGTTCTACTGCGAGCAAAATTAACTTAATTAACATGGATTAATTTTGGGTTGTTGGTTGCTTAAAATTGAACTGACAGGTATTATTGCGATCGCAACCTAGGGTATTTCGCCCACAATAGAACTATTTTCTATGGTTTTTTTGAAATCCAGAGAATATTTTGGAATTGACAGGATGTATTGCGACCGCAAGGCCCATTATTGCGACAGTAATGACTCTGAAAAATGGTACAAACATTAAATTGACAGGTTTATTGTGCCATTTTTCTGAAAATTATTTTTTTGTTAATTAGGAGTAACTGTAAATTAATTGTAATTTAGGATATATATATAATTAATTTATATATAATTACAATTAATATTTGCTACCAAATTACTACTATTTTATCTAAATATAGAATATATAATTTGGCTAATATCTATAATTACTGTAAATACTAATAAAGGACAAGATAAATTTGCTAAATTCTAAAAGGATTCAATTTAAGATTAAAATGTGGTATTGATAAATATTTAGTAATTTTCTAAAGGTTTTAGTAAATACTAAATATATATAAAGTCTATATTTTTGGTAAAATATGTATATGTATTTTATTAACAATAAAAAATTTGGTTAATTCTAATTTACAACCCCTATTAGTTGATATATATATATATAGAGAGAGAGAGATAGGCTAGGGTGCTCCACGGAGCACCAAACCCCTAATGCTCCACACCGTATCTCCAATTTAAAAATTCCAACGACCGATCCGAATCATTGAACATGATCTACATATTGAAATCTACTTGGAGATTGAATTTTACATTTTTTTTAAATTTTTTGCTATTTTTTAGAGAGGTAGAAAAATTGCAACTTTTGTTGGTTCAGAAATCGTTTGATTAGCAACTTTTCTACCTGTTTAAAAAAATAGCGAAAAAATTCAAAAAAATGTAAAATTCAATCTCCAAGTAGATTTCAATTTGTAGATCATGTTCAACGGTTCGGATCGGTCGTTGGAATTTTCAAATTGGATATAACGAATGTGGAGCACGAGCGATTTGGTGCTCCATGGAGCACCCATAGCCTTTCTTTCTCTCTCTCTCTCTATATATATATATATATATCAAGGACGAGTAGTTCTCTTTTAGGATGCGTCCAATGTAGACTTTTACACGATTTTAATCTTTTAAAGGCAATTAGGAATACATGTCTCATCTTGTTAAACGATATTATTCGCTTCCGAACACTATTGCTAAAGTCGCGAGCAAGATGACCCATGAAAAGTAAAAGTACGTGCGTTAACATCATATTATTAATTTCTCCCTTCGAAAAATTAATACATTATGTAGTTGTTAAAAACACATAAAATAAGATGCATAAAGAATAGTATTGAGAAACTACGTGCTAGTGATGTAGAAAAGCATTTGAGGCTTGGTACTTAAGTAGCCCGCTTGTGACTCACCTCCCTCACTTGACTGACATGGTCAGTAGTACATAGATATGTCAATCGAATCCATCGGCAGAGCGACAAAATGACTCATTTTGTACTTGTGCATAACACCAAAATACCTAAGAGTATTTACTGCTTCCTTCGGAGCCTCATACTGGATAGTATTGTTGGTTAAAATGAAACTAATGGAGACATTTTAGAGTTCTTTTGTCAAGGCCTTTGAATATACTATAAAATTATGATTAAAGATTAAATCATGATTGTTAATTACATGATTAAACACATGTTTTTAAATAAAGCTTCTAGTTATCATTTACCTTGCATGACAAATGTGATAATTCTTAAGTTTTATGTAATCATTACTTGACCCAAAGGAAGATAGTGATCATCATGGGATATTATCATGACAGTTGATTGTCAAGCATAAGGCGTGTAATAAGTGTGGTGATGAATATAGTTTCATATGATCAGTTACCTGGCCCAACAGAAGAGGAACTATGATCATTTATCATTAACACTTATGTGCTATTACGGGATATATGATGTAAATTATGTCATCGAAAGATGGTTCATTAAAGAAATCAAATATCTTGTTAGATAATATGAATAAAGCCTTAATTGAAAATGATGTGAAGTTTATTCTTCTTTTGTTAGCTAAATTAAAAAGAATATTGCCTAAAGCTGAATGGGTAAAAAAATGACGTTTGATCATAAAAAAAATTCAAGTAAAGGAATACACCTTATTCAGAATAAAATAAAGTGAGAAATAATTGAAAAATATATGATCATATCATTAAAATTCTGAGTCCAAAATCAAAAGATCAAGGGACAAAATTAAGGAGAAGGTCAATATTGCCAAAATCAAAAGAACTTCGTCAAAACCAACAAACATAATGATGAAATGTGAATCCAAAAAGAATGAAAGATGTCAAATAATACAAAATATCTATAATCCATTTAATATGGATAATAGAAAAGGATAAAAGTATTATTTTAACACCTGATATAGATATGGATACATGTTAGTATCATCATTTAAGTCAAGATTGCTGAAGTATAATAGATTTTAAATGAATTTGTGTCATTTATATTGTCGAATTTTATTCACAATAAAAGAAAATATAATGATGGAATTATAGTTACATATAAAATCAATGATAATAAGTCTAAAGTACTACAACTTAAAACGAAATATATTTTAAATACTCACTTAATACAACTTGCTTAAACCATAAAAATGATTTGAATGTATATTTGAATCCTTAAGGAATATGGCTATGTTCAAATAAAGTTAGACTCTTTAATAATCATAAATTACTAAATATGTTCAAATTGAACATAAGGAATATAAGTTGATTTGAGTACGTTCCTCTAAAGACATTATTACAAACCTACATAACACAAACAATTGAGATATTATATTCTTTGAGGATATAGAGTTTGTGGGAGAGATATGATAAAAAAATAAAAATTTAAAGATAAGATTTTTTTTCAAGATTGAAGATTATAAATAAAGTCCATACGTTATTTTTCCGAAAAGAAAACATGAATTAAAATAAATCTTGGACCTTCGCTCGACTTTTTATTCTAATTCGAGTCAAGACCAGTGAGAATATAATTTAGGACCTTCGTTCTGATCATGTTCACAATCTGATCAAGGTTATATATCGAAAAATAAATCTCGGGATTTTATTAAAGTATATTAATCATTTTTCCGAAAAGGAGACATGGATTAAAATAAATCCTGGACCTTCGCTCGGTTTTTTATTATAATTCAAGTCAAGACTAGTAAAAATATGATTTAGAACCTCCGTTCTGGTCACATTCACAATCTGGTTAAGGTTATATATCGAAAAATAAATCTTGAGTCTATTAATCATTTTTCGAAATAAGGAGACATCAATTAGAATAAAATCTTGGGCCTTCGCTCATTTTTATTCTAATGCAAGTCAAGACTAGTGAGAATATGGTTTAGGACCTTCATTTTGATCATGTTCAATATCTGGTCAAGGTCGTATATCAAAAAATATCTTTTATCAATAGGCAAACTCCATCTCAAATAAGAGACTCAATTAATGACACAGAGACCCAAAACAAGCCCAAATAGATGCATTGCTTCTTGCGATGATATTGGCTATAAGCCCATGTGTGTGTTTGGAATAAAAAAACTTGTGTTGTTAGATGATAATTCAATTAAATACTCAGCGGTACATTAAATAACACATATGACCTAAAATTGACCCAAATATACGTGTTGCTTCTTGCAATAATATTGGATGAGGTTATAAGTTTCTAGTTACAAAGAATTTTTCCTTAAATATTGTTTAAAAGGATTAATGGCACCATGTTTAAAGTTTTGAATATATATTAAGGATGAAACTTAAGAATTTTTGGATAAAATGGCAATAAGCATCTGAAATCCTATGCGACAAGAAGGTCCCACAAAAGTTGAAAGACAAGTTCTATAGGACGACAATCTGACCCGCAATGTTGTATGGAGCAAAATGTTGGGCTACCAAAGGACATCACATACAAAAGATGAGTGTGGAAGAGATGCGTATGTTACGGTGGATATGTGGGCATAAAAGAAGGGATCGCATTAGAAATGATGATATACGTGACAAGGTCGGGGTTGCACCGGTTGAAGAGACTTGTTCAACATCGTTTGAGATGGTATGAGCACATCCAACGTAGGCCTTCTGATGCACCAGTATGTGCTGGAGTTGTAAGTCGCGTTGAAAACACGAAAAGAGATAGGGGTCGATCAGAATTGACATGGAATGAAGCTGTAAAAAGGGACTTAAAGGCATGTAATGTCTCCAAAGAGTTGGCATCAGATAGAAGTGCATGAAAGTCAGCGATTCACGTACCAGAACCGTGACAAACTAAATTTTAGAAATAGTGTTATAATTGTACGACTAATTTCAGGATTAACGACGTAAAATATTAGTCTAAACTTATGATTGATAGAATAGTGTATTATTACTATTATTATTATTATTATTATTATTATTATTATTATTATTATTATTATTATTATTTCTATACTTTTATTTTTACTATTATTTTACTATTTTTATATTATTATTATTATTATTTATATTAATTTTTCATTCCAGATTGGATTTCATTTCTACCCTACCCCAATTCATTTGGGAATAAAGGCTTTGTTGTTGTTGTTGTTGTAGGTTGCACAAAAAAATAATATCTATGCAATTAAATGATCTCAATAAAGTATTATCAAATTGTGATCTAATCAAATGTTGATAAATCAAATTATTCAAGTCATGTGGGAGAAAAACAGAAATACAAAATGTTTTAAAGAATAAGGATTAATGCCCCCCGATCAAAATCAAAAGCAATAAAATCTAAGTATTTATACGCCTTATAAGCATTAAATATGTTGATATATGGCCTTAAGGATATTGTGTTATATAACGACATATTCAAGAAAATACTTAGTATAAAGATATTTATAAGATCTTAAAGGGACTTATAACAAACAAAAGAATAATACTCAAGTATCAGATGTTGAAAAAGTTTTTGAGGTCATACCAAATCTGATTTCAGGATTAAATGCTCTCATAAAGATGTCACTCTAATGAACTCAGTGTTGAGATCATTTAAGTTATATTGTGACGATAAATAAGCCATGCATGATAATACTAGAAACTTAATAAGGTTGAAATATTTTCCATATAAGTTTCCTAAAAGAGAGATTAAAAAGATAGAACATATAACATTACAAGCTTCATATCCACAAAGATTTGTGGAAAATGTGAGAGTCTGATTTTGAGGACATGTATGTTCTATGTAATTTGCAACAAGTTGTAATATATATGCAAGTTACATCTCTCGATAATACTGGAAACTTGATAAGGTTACTAGTAGTTTAAAATTAAAGATTGAAAGATAGGACATGTAACAATACATATTTCATATTCACAATGTGTGGAAAATGTGGGAGTCTGATTTTGAGGAAATATATGTTCTATGTGATTTACAACAAGTTGTGATATATATGCAAGTCACACTCTTTTCTTTAAAGTTTTGACCTCACTAAAGTAGCGATGACCCATTCAGAAATATGCACGTAAAATCACACTCTCGTGTAATTTCTGAACTATATGACCAAAGTCTAATTCATGTCATCCAGAAATATTTGGTAATGTGATTTATATCAAAAGAAGCTACGGAAAATATGGTGATTTTTGTTTAAGTCGCTTGCAGGTATAACTGGTGGACCGAATTGGTTAAAAGATACGAAAAGAAAGACAGAAAAGCTAAAGTGATTCGGCCGGATCCAGACTTCGGCCGGATCCAGACATATGTAATCAAATGGACCACACTGGTCCATTTGGGAGATTTTTGGAATTGAGACGTCAATTCCAATCAATAAAGTTTTGACTACGTGTTATATGATTACTACATGTCACTTACTATCGCCTAATATTATGAGGAGTAATATATGGATATGCCAAAAATAATGTGATTAACCGATATACAATGACATTATACGTATTTTGCTAAAATGTTGGGCACGAATGCATATAGAATTTAAGTAAACTAATTATAATTATTAATTAATCAATTATGATTAATCAAACTATATATTGGTATTAGTGTAAAGTCAAAAATATTGTTTGGACTAAACCCAACTCAAATTAGATCAATGCCCAAGCAAAACAGCACAAACGTAAGTCTATTGCGGCCGTAATAAGATCCCTTGTGACCGCAATGGAGTAAGAGAAATTTGGCAACAAATCTACTGATTTTCAGCAGATTTATTGCGGCCGCAAGACACATGGCAGAAAACTGCCAAGTCTGGAATTACCAAGTCAATTGCGACACCGCAATGAGATTCATTGCTGCCGTAAGAGACCTACTTCAAGACAAGTTTTGGCTGCCTAGATTTATTGTTATCTTTCTGATTGGATATTCTAGCTTTTATACTAAATTCGTGGAAATGTTTACAACAATGAATATTAGAATTTGAAAAAGAATTGGAGAGTATAATTTCAAATATTCCAAGAATATTTGATAATTAACTTTGCATCTTTCCAATATACACCAACGCCTCTATAAATAGCGCTGGGTCTCCATTCATGCATAAGTTTAATTCTCGATTATCGGCAAGAGCACATGTGTTGTGCATAGCCACTATTCTTACTCCATGAGTTTGTTCGTGACTTTGGAGAAAAGATAGGAAACAGGACTTGCATGGATACGATTGCTAGCGCGTCACGTCAAGCTTTCGCATTTCCATCCAAGGACTCCATTGAAAGGACAAGTGTACAACGGAGACCGTAGGGGTGGAAGGTAAATTCTCGCTTCCGCTATTGTTTATTTTATTCCAAACATGTAGCACGGAGAATCGATTCAAATTATTTGCAATTAATTGTCGTAGTTTAGGAATTTTGTAATTGGCTCATACCCTAAATTGAATTGCACCAATATTAAGAGCCAACAATAAATGGTAGAGTCGTTGTTTCTTTAAAAGTAACAATTGTATATCTTCAAATTTGGAACTTGCTTTGAAGATTAATTGAGAGCTCGTTCGGGAGCTCACTTGGAGGTTCGCTGGAGGGCTCGTTCGGGAACTCGATTGGAAGTTTGCTCGAGGGTTCTCTTGGGAGCCCGCTTGGAAGTTTACCCGTAGGTCTGTTCGGGAGTTCACCTAGAAGCTCGTTCGAGGACTCGCTTCAGAGTTCGCTTGGAATCTCGCTTTATGGCTCGCTTGGAAGTTTGCTCGAAGGCTCATGCAAGAGCTCATTTGGAACTTCGTAAGAAGGATCTTTCGGAAGCTCACTTGAAAGATTGTTTGGGAGCTTGCTTAAAGCCTCACTTGAGGGTTCGACCGACGAGTATCACATAGTTGCACTCTTTTTCCTTCACTAAGTTTGTCCTACTTGATTTTCTTAATAAGGCTTTTAATGGGGCAACAAAAATGATACTTGCTCGAGAGCTTGCTCAAAACCTCGTCGGGAAGCTCGCTTGAAGCCTCGCTCGAGGGCACACCCGAAGATGATTCTATGAAAGCAATAATGGAGTAGTCCAATAAGAAAATACCAAAAAGTTTTTAACATTTACATCTATATTAGCTGCAGAAGCTCGAGGGCTTATGATATGATCCAATTTCATATTGGGCTTATTAAGCCTTCTATACAAGAAAATGCCCGTGGGAACCATTGTCGATGCCATTTTCCGGCTCCTGGTCAGAGAGAGGAGTCATTTTGGTAAAAAGAGGATATGTCACCCCAAACGCGCATGATTTTTCAAGAGACTTGGGTGTACGCAGTCGTTCAGGGTTTTGTTTATTTTAACCAATGAGGTTCTGGGGTTCTAAGTCCTAGTTAGGCACAAGCTCCTGCCATTATTTACATGAGGAATTATCTCAGCCCTCAATATCTATGATTCTTAAGCGATATCAAACACACTGAATAACACAAAATGACTCATTTGGAAGTGACTTATTTTGAGAGCGACTTCTTAATTCTTTGTGAAAGCTAATTTGAGATATTACTAAGTAAAGTTCGCTTTTATTTCTCCTCTAATGCTTTATCTTGGACTTTCACTTCATGAGGATGTGCTTTCCTTCATGAAGACATGTTCCATTTAATGGGAAACATGTTATTCCATTTCGAAGTATTTTTATCTCACAAAAATATGTTTTGTTTTATGAGAAAAGAGGTCATTTATGGACCTTCAAGCATTTCTATTATCTTGTGTCATTCTTGGACTTTCAAGGATGTCATTTATGGACTTTTAGAAACTTTATTTTTTATGTTATTTTTGGACTTTTAAAGATGTCATTTATGTACTTTTAGGCATTTTATCATTTCATGTCATTGTTTGGACTTTTAAAGATGTAATTTATGGACCTTTATGTATTTTATTATTTCATGTCATTTTTGGATTTTTAAAGATGTCATTTATGGACTTTTGAGCATTTCATTATTTTATGTAATTTTTGGACTTTTAAAGATGTCGTTTATGGACTTTTAGGTATTTTATCATTTCATGTCATTTTTGGATTTTCAAAGATGTAATTTTATGGACTTTTGATCATTTCATTATTTTATGTCATTTTGGACTTTTAAAGATGTCATTTATGGACTTTTAAAGACTTTAATTTATTTAATTTCTATTTAAATGAGAAAAATGTGACTATGAAGAAAATATGATTTTTGATGCACTTTTGAATTTATTTGCATTTTTAAAGGATTTGCATGCATTTAAAAGGGATTTCACACTTTATTTGTACTTAAAAAGATTTTTATTTGAAAATGTTCCTATATGCATAAAAGAAATTTTACACTTTTATTTGATGGAAAATAGATTTTATTTCCATAAAAAAACTCTATTTTATTTATTTTGATGCACAATGAATTATAATGCATATGATATATTTAAAGGGATTTTTATAAAAAAATTATTTAAAGAAAATACCCTTTTTATTCCAAGGAAAATTTATATTTGTTTTACAATTTTATATATTTTAAATGCATATGAAATGTTTAAGAAAGAAATTTTGGATTTTTAGAAATTTTATTTGAGATATTTAATATAGAAATTTATTTGAAAACACAGTTTTTATATTTAATTTTGGACTTTCAATTTTATTATTTTGAGAAATCATGCCTAAAATAAGGAAATGAATTTCTATAAATTATTGATGCAAGTATGTATTTTTATAATTTTTATTCTTGGACTTTTATCAATTTTAATGTTTTATTGAAAATAAAAGAAAATGGTGTTCATTTGATTTTTAAATTTCATGAACAGATAAAATGCTCAAAACATATCAAAATATAATTAGAAATGAAGAGCATGTATTTACAAGAATTTACATATTTATTTCAGAATTTTTGGAATTTATTTGCTATTTTTACCAAAATATACAACATAATATACAAAGGAATTTAATTTGGGCTATTGAATTTGATCAGGGCATTTGAATTTGGACCGTTGAATCAAGCACCATATTTTTTTCTCTCTCCTTCTCTTCTTCTTCTTCTTCTCTCGACTTTGACCAAAGCTTGACTTTGATATCGATGGAGATCGAGTCGATGGCACCTTGGTTGAAGCATCTCCCTAGCATCATCTTGATGAGAGGAGTTGAATAGACCTCAGCGGCTGAATCTCACTGGAGGTGGCTAAACTCCACCACCACCTCAGTCTTACATCATTTGATTCAAATCTAATTTTAATGAATTTTAGAGGGTTCTAAAGCTTATGTTTGATTTTATCAAGCCCCCAGAGACATGTTTGTAACGATTTTGAGCTTTGATTTGGTTTAAATTTTGAATTTAGACGATTTGGGTTGAATTTGAGTCAGTTTGGCTTCAAATAGTCTCAAACTAGTTCAATTTTGAATTTTAAAGGCTCAGTTTAGTCCCTATTGATCCATATATCTATAACAAGCATTAATCAGCATCAGACAAGCATCAATTTGATTCAATTTTGAATTTATAAGGCTCGATTCACTATTGTAGGTATTTTAAACAAAACAACAACCTTTCAAGCCTATTTTTTGAATTCAAAGGCTCAATTCAAGTCCTATTGATGCAGACATCATTTAGGGACATCACAAAGCATCAAGAAAGTTTGAATTTGATTTGAATTTGTTTTAAAGGGGTTCAGTTTACTGTTAAGGCCATTTCAAGCAAAACAACAACACTTTAAGCCTATTTTTGAATTTCAAAGGCTCAAATCAAATTTCATTGATGCATCAAGCATCCCAAGCATTTCAGAACACATTTCAAGAATTCATTTGATTAACCACAATTTGAATTTGAATTTGATACAATTCAAGAACAGTTTTGGTCAATTTGAATTTAAATTTGATTAATCATAAAATAATTATCCGTCTGTATTCCATCAGTTACATCCTTATCGAGTGGTACAGAAAATTAACTGCACTAAAAACCGGATCGAGAAAAAAGCTTGTAGTTGATCATCATTAACGTACCTTGAGGGACTTGATAGCAATAAGACCAACTCCACTGCGAGTATCCGTACCGACGTGCGATCTAAACAACGAAAACATGAATCGTTGAAATTTAAGAAAACCCTGCATCAGATCTCACTTAGCGAGGCAACCATCTCTCCAACAGCTAATGTAAGTGATCCATTGAGAAACCAGAAACCTATTATCAGTGCCATGGAAGCGAGTCAAGCGGGTGGATCCGAGAGGGAGAAAGGGGCTGGATTGCCTTCTCCTCTCGCTGTTGTTTGTAGTTTCTGGAAAGGTAATTTTCTGGAATGAATTTCCTTACTTTCTTTTTTTTTATATTCTTTTACTTATCGAGGTACATTGATTGACCTTATACCTTTTAATTAGAACTGAGAACGATGATATTTAATGGAAAATACGAGCCTTTTGGATCTGGAATTAAGGTTTTATCTGCTTAATAGATTTAGCTTTGTAACGGTTATTGTGTTCATAGAACTGTTTGCGTGCTTATTTTATACTGTTTTCTTGTTCACTGGAACTGATTGTACCGTGAGTCACTGTCACCAAGCTTTGTAACAGAAATATGATTTTGCATCTAACAGTAGAATTTGATTCTGTAAGCAAGACTGAGTTTAGTGTGCTTAGAACTTTATATTATATATTGTGTACATTAAATTTCAAACCAACTCAACTCGACCCACATTCTAATACTTCTGCATTGATTTACAGATTTTGATTTGGAGAAGGAAAGAAGCGGTTTAGATGAACAGGGATTGAAGATTGCTGAAAATCAAGAAACAAGTCAGAAGAATAGGCGTAAGCTAGCCGAGAATACGCGAGGTACTTCAATTTTCACAATATTTGCTTAGATACCAATAACAAGAAACCTGTGGTTTCTTACTAAAGTTTTCCATTGTATGTTTTTTCCTAGGTTTTAGTAAATATTCTTATATTTACTGAGTGAAGTTTATACGTGTGACATTATTCATCCTCCTTCCTGCATGGTACATCGAGTATCACCATTTATTCTTTTCAGAATCATCAGTGTATACCAATGGTGGACCTAGGCATGGGCAAGCATAGGCTCATGCCTAGTCTTAATTTTGAAATACAATATTTATTTTTTATAATTTTACTTGCTAACTAGGGCTCATGTTTAAAATTTTCATTACTCCGATTGGGTTCGTATGTAGCCTACTGCAACTTGTTTGGAACTAGAAGGCTTTGTTATTACTTTATTATAAGTATGAAGTTTCCCAAGATTTGTAGATGGAAAGAAGTTGAAGTTAGTCAATTTACTAATTCACTTCTAGCTATCTTGATAAATGTGGCCAGTACAATTTATGTAGCTATCTCGATCCATCAGTGGGGTGTACTCCTTACGTTAAACTTCCAAAGTTTTAAATAAAGCTAGAAAATGAGTTACAAACTGAAAGAAGGGATGATTATGTAATGTTTTCCATTATTGGATCCAACTGACCTGACCAGCATGGTGTTAAAATTCAGCAACATAATTTCTTGCTCTGTAGACATTTGTTATATTAAAATGCATGTTATGTCAATTTCTTTTGCAGATTTCAAGAAAGCATCTGCAGAGGATAAGCTTGGTCTGTTCAATTCTTTGCTTAAAAGTTATCAAGAGGAGGTTGATAATCTCACAAAGAGAGCCAAGTTTGGAGAAAATGCCTTTCTTAATATATATCAGAAGTTGTATGAAGCTCCAGATCCGTATCCATCTCTTGCTTCGATGGCTGTATATTTTTCCTTAATTTTGTTTTTGTTACTTTTTTGTAGTCCTATTCTTGCTGGACTGGTATTGTACATTGCTCAGATCCATATCCAGCTCATTGCTCAGTGTTGCTGGACTCGTAAATTTTACTGGCTTGGTTGTGCTTTTGAGCAACACTGAGCAATGAGCAATGCGCAATGACTGCGGTGTAGGCGCAATGACTGGGGTGTTTTCTGAACAGTAAAATAGTAGGGTCCACGCAATCAAAGGTATTATGGTGTACTTCTGGTGGCATCAAATGATCTGTTAGATTCTGTGCCATTATGTTATCGTACTTGTGAATGATGATTCTTTGTAACTGTACATTACATAGTGGACTTCCGGTTGCTTTTGGTTTTGAAATTTTATGAAATTTCTATTCCGTTTCAACTTTCAAGTTTGTTTGTTGAATTCAAGAGTTCTTGTACTGTTGGTCTAATCAGGATCAAGACCAAAAGCTATCAGAACTGGAATCAGAGAATAGAAAAATGAAGCTTGAACTTGAGGAATTTAGAACTGAAGCATCCCATCTAAAGAATCAACAAGCCACCATTAGGCGACTCGAAGAAAGAAACCGTCAGCTAGAGCAGCAGGTCATTAACTATTTTTGTTAAATTAATGTCTTAGCTTTTTAGCACATAAACAAATTAAAATATGAGATTTATGTAATGTTATGATGGATAGATGGAGGAAAAGGTCAAGGAAATGGTTGAAATGAAGCAACGCAGCTTGGCTGAAGATAGTCAGAAAACTCTTGAAGCCTTGAAAGAGAGGTACTATATCATTATAATCTGGCAAAACATTTTATATGTTAATGGATACACCAAGCAATATATGAAGTACCGCATGGACATGAAAACATCCTTTAGAGCTCTCTTCTTTTTTTGCATATTCTAAGCCGATCTTTTGATGGCTTCTATAGTACAAAATTGAATGTACTCTTGTATTCAATGCTACCTTGTTAACTTTGTTTGAACTTTTTAAATTTTTGCAGAGAACTGTCATTGCAGGATCAGCTGAGACAAGCAACAGAAAGTGTGAAGACTATGCAAAAGCTTCATGAATTCGCACAGAGCCAATTGCTTGAACTTCGTACTCAGTCAGGTTCTCTCCGTCTCTCTCTCGCCCGCTCTCTTCTCTACCTATCAGATTGTTGAATAATTTAAACATTGTTCAAGTGACATAGAGTACTGTAATATACATTTTTTTCTTTTCCGTATAGAGGAAGATAGAGCGGCAAAGGAGGCTGAAGTTGGCCTTCTAATGGATGAGGTTGAACGTGCTCAAAGTCGCCTTCTTAGTCTTGAGAGAGAAAAGGTAAAAAGTATGGAGTTGTTAACGAGCATACACAATTTATGGTGCTTGCAATATGATTGTAATCTTGTTTTCTTTTAGTTCTTAATTAGCTCTAATATACATACAATGGATACTTAGGGACTTCTAAGGAATCAGTTGCAATCAAATGAAGATACAGGCAAGGAACGGTACTTTTCTTTTCTAATTTATTTGGAATTATCTTTATTCCTTAATTAGAGTGTAAAGAATAGTGATACATAACTTTAGGTATACCTAATGCTAACTAGCTTTGCTCGTTTCCTCCTATAGAATAAGGAACAATGTACCCTATTTAGGTTTTCTTACTAAGCCCAGATCCTCTATGGATAGGAAGTCTATTCTTTATTTGCTTTATGTCGCGGAGTAGGTTTTATTCTAATACCTTATGAGGTTATCTCTCTCACACAAAATTCTTACAGAATGTTATCTTTATTACAGTGATTATTTGGAATCTACAAGTACACTAGAGAGCTCCTTGGTAGCAAAAGAGAAGATAATTTCAGACTTAAATGCAGAACTTCGCAATTTAGAAAACACTCTTTTAGCTGAGAGAGAGCAGCACATTGATGAGATCAAGAAGTTCAATGCCTTACTTGAAGAGAAGGTAAAATAATCTAGTTAAGTTTGTGAGTTCAGAATATGTTAACCTAGTCTTTGAGCATTCCAAAAAAAAAGTATCACATCTGTTTAAGCTGGACCCATTTTGCTTGTTAGAACAATACACCTAATTAATTACCGTATCTTGTCCTTTTTTTACTGGCTTTACTGCATGTCAGTAGAAATAGTTATTTGACGGGTTTCGTACTATTTATTGTTACAGGGCATAGTGTAATTAGCATTTGTGGGTTTGTGTAAAATTGCAACATAGAGAACTGGGAAACTGGCTTTTGTTAGTCAGAAGCCTTTTTCTCTTCTCTTTTTATCACTTTAAAAGCCTAAGTCCCTTAATCTCACTGAATGTCTGCCAACTAGTGAAAGTCTGTGTATAAGTTTTCGACATGTTTATTTTTGTAATTTA
Source organism: Eleocharis quinqueflora (assembly GCA_964058865.1). Classification (NCBI taxonomy): domain Eukaryota; kingdom Viridiplantae; phylum Streptophyta; class Magnoliopsida; order Poales; family Cyperaceae; genus Eleocharis; species Eleocharis quinqueflora. The sequence goes on along the minus strand of CAXKVX010000629.1, from coordinate 173,122 downwards.
ACAGGAGACAACTTTAAGAAATATGAAAAAGGAGCTGGAAGAAAGACCCACAGAAAAGTTAGTTGATGATCTCAGAAAGAAAGTGCAAATTCTTCAGGTAATTTTTTTTTAAAGTGTGCCAGTTGCTGCCTCACCATTATATTTGGTCCTCAGGATTTGAGAATTGTTATGTGCAACTAGGCAGTTGGATATAATTCAATTGAGGCTGAAGATTGGGAGCTAGCTACAAATCAAGAGGAGATGAGTAAACTGGAAGCTCTTTTGCTTGACAAGAATCGCAAAATGGAGCATGAGCTTACCCAGTTAAAGGTCAGGATTTTGATTTTATTTTTGGTGGATTGTTGTTTTTCTCTTACAATTAGTGGATAATTAATTATTTTTGATTAAAATAGGTTAAAATCTCTGAAAAGACGAGTTTGTTGGAGATGGCTGACGCCAAAATTTTGGAGTTAACCACAAAGGTCGAAGAACAACAGAAATTGATAGCTAAGCTCGAGGAAGACATACTAAAGGTATGTTTAATTTTGAACTCATAAAAATCTGACCATGATGAACCTTCTACAAAGATGGTATTTGGATAAATACTTTTTTATCAATCTAGGGTTATAGTTCGATTGATCGGAAAGGGTCACTTGATTGGGATCTTCAAGAAACTAGTGCAAATGAAGTCTTTGAGGTACCTTTTTTTTGTTATTACCTTTTCAAAGATGTACTCTTTATGAGTATGTGTTTGTGTTCAGTGTTCTATTCCTATCTTTTCTGTTCTTTGGATAAAATTTAGGGAGGTGAACAAAAGCACTTACAATTGGATCAAGATCAGAATTCAATGCTCAAAGTCATTTGCAACCAGCGAGATCGGTTCAGAAACCGCTTGAGAGAGACCGAGGAGGTATTACTTTGATCACATTATTCTTGTCAAGTAATTGCTTATATCTCCCATCAAATAGATTATATTATATCATAGCCTCACTTTTTGAACCCTAGTTAAACACCTATAATGAGACCAAATTATGAGTTTCTGATATGCAGTTCAGTCCGTTCATCTTGTTTTTACTTTCTTTTTTTTCCTTTTTTTGAATGCTTGCCTCTTGTGCCTCTTGCTTAATATTTGCTTCGACGTTAAACACCTGGTAGGAAATGAGGCGGCTGAAGGAAAAGTTGGAGATGCTTACTGTAGAGCTAGAGAAGACAAAGGCTGATAATGTGCAACTTTATGGAAAGATACGATATGTACAAGATTACAGCCAAGAGAAACTCGTCTCTAGAGCTCCAAAGAAGGTAATTCTATGCATGGCAGTAGAATTTGTACTAAGGGGCTTCCATATAGCAGGAGAATGGGAGACTTTTTAGACATAAATTTCATGTTTTCCAGATCATCATGTGCATATCTGAATTTTCTTTTTTATTTGCCACTGCCAGTATATGGAAGACATTGAAAGTGGCTCCAGTTCAGATGTGGAGTCAAAATACAAGAAGATGTATGAAGATGACATAAACCCCTTTGCTGCTTTCTCTAAGAAGGTTCCGGCACTTTCTCCTAATTCATAGCCAGTGCATTTTGATCTACTATATATGTGATCTCTTGCATTTTTTGGTTAAATAAAATATTCAGGAAAAAGATCAGCAGTACAAGGAACTTGGCTTGAGAGATAAAATCACACTGAGCAGTGGTCGCTTCCTTCTTGGTAACAAGTATGTTGAACATTGTCGGCCTTTTGTTTATTACAGAATGTTAGCATATCTTCTAGGGGGAAAAATAATCCTTACTAGATTACCTGCATTGCACATTACTTTCTCGTTCCATATCCTATTGCTCATGGTACGCAGTATTAGCACTACAGTTTATTTTACCAGTAGCTGACTAATGAAGATTAAAACAGTAGAGGGTAATCAGGTCATGTAAACAATATTCAAACAAAAGCCAAATTAGAAGTATTTGACTAAATTTTAGGTCATTGCCGTGCAGGCACTATGACTGCAAATCTGCAATGTACTAGTACCTTAAAATCTGGCTGAATTTGAGCGTTACTTGAGGAAGAAAATAATTTTGTGATTGTTAACAGATATGCACGGACCTTCATATTTTTCTATTCCATTGGGTTGCATTTCCTTGTTTTTACATTGCTCTACAAGATGTCAGCTCTAAGTCATCTAAGGTAATATTTTATAGAATGTGTTGCAATCTCTCTTTATATGTCTTTATATCTATGTATATATAAAACATCTAAGGCAAAACTACTTCAGGATTGCACATGATGATGTTATACTTGATGCTGGCAATCAAACACTACTCCATAACTTCTGAAGCAATATGTAGTCGTTTAGGAGATTGGTGCTCACTTATCCCAGAAAGAATGTGAAAGGAAAACAAAAAGAAAGAAAAAAAAGATGAATCCAGATAATGTACTCCTTTAGCAATGTTCTGTACATTCTTTTGTTCTTTTTACTTGTGAAATGTTGTTACTAGCTATGATACTTTTTTTTTTTTCCTAATAAAATTTAGGAGGAAAAAAGAAGTTTTGATTAGCGAATTTCATTTTGAAAGAGCGAGGTGAATCTGTTAATTGACACTATCAGCAAGTAATGAAGCTTGTGGTCAAAAGTTCCCTTCGGCAGCATGGTGTCTGCATTGCACCAAACGGTACTTGGTTGTATTACGACTTAGTTTGTAAGGATCAAGACTCCAGAGTTTTATGGCCTGGATCTCTTGGAATTATTTTGTGTACGATATTTAACTTAAAGTGTGTGACATGTTACTAGTAGTACAACTTGGTGTTTGAGCCATGTTTCTAGTTTTGGCATATCAGAGGAAGTGCGGTTCCAAGTGCACTGTCATAGCAATGTCATTATTGGCAATAGTGAAAGCGACAAACACTACCATTATATATACGGATCACTATAAAGAAGCACTATTGGACAGTCGCGAATTATCAACAAAACCCAATGTTTTAAAAATCGGAACTGACATTGAACCGGTAGAGTTTCTGATCAACGGTTCACTGGTCGCTGGTCGACCGTGCGGCTGTACCGATTCAACTGCCGGTTTTTTAACACTTATAATAATAAAATATAATGTTCATACATTAAAGTAATATATTTATTCTCAATTTAGATGAAAAAAACATTTTCTAAAAAACTTCAAATTTATAAATCAGTAAAAAATGTTGATTCAAATGAAAAATAATAATAATAACATCTAAAGATATCTTATATTATCTGTTTGAAACTTATGAATACGAATTAAATAATAAATTACAAAACTAAATTTGCTCATTATATAATATTCAAAAGTTAAGGGTTTTGAAGAAAAATGCAGCCAAGTGCTTGCATTTAGACTTGGCAACTCGGCGGGTCGGATCATTTTTGGATCATATAAAGTTACTTTTGGATCATTTTAGAATCATATAAACATCAGAATCAAATTATTTCAGATTAATTTATTTCGGATTCGATACAACTAAGAATTTGAACAAAAACGAGAACAAGAAAAGCAAGAACAACAAAAAGTACAATAACAAGAACTATATAACAAGAACAAGAACCAGGATCAAAACAATAACAATAATAATAACAATGACACTGACAAAAATAAGAACAACAACAAGAATAAGAAAAAAAACGTACAAGAACAAGAGCATAAAACAAGAACAAGAATTGCAAGAACAATAACTAGTAAAATAACAAGAACAAGAAGAATGTGTCCGTTTGGCACATGTACTTTTAGTTGGAATAACGAAATAGACCTCTATTCTAACCGATAGCTGGTGCCAAATACAGATCGAAAAACTAGAACAACGAGCTGAACATATTATTTCGATATTCAACCATATTGATGGTATAGGAGAAGAGAGCATAGAATAGAAAAAGGAATTTCTAGATGCGACGGCTGGAAGAAACCTCATTAATAAGGATGCAGTTGATGGCTCCAAGTAAGTGGATGATATGGCACAAAATCAGAGCCAATGACATAGCCAACGAGATGCATCGACTTTGCTGAAGAGAGGAGTAAACAAGGTCAGCACATACGCTATTAATTGGATCAGAAAATTTATCAGTTAAGGATCAATCTGATAACTACTCACTCTTCTTCTATCTCTTCTTCTATTTGTGGTGGTTTTGATCACCATGCAATTAATTGTGGTTTAGGTGTAGATAATGAGGGTACTGTTGAGCAGATCAATGCCATAAATCAAGGCAATTTCAGACCCAATAACAATCCTTACTCAAACACTTACAACCCTTGTTGGAGAAACCACCCAAATTTTAGTTGAAGGCGTAATAACGAGCCTAACCAAGGCACCTAGTCCAACGAGAATTACAATATAGGGTATGATAACCAATGTAATGTCTCATACTCATAAAATTTTCAAAATAACAACGCTCAGCCAAAGAGAAAGTTAGAAAAGATGATGGAGGTACTTATGGCTAACCAAAACAAGAAATTTGATGAGTTAAGTACCAAGGTCGACTTGCTAGCAACTCAAAGCAAGTTTTTGGAGAGCCAAGTTGCACAACAAGCTGCATAATTAGCATAGAAGCTGAGTACTTTGCCGCCCAAACTGATCCTAACCCTAAGGTGACTGACACGTTTTGCCAAGTAAAAATAGTCTCAATCAAGGAAGATCATGAGTAAATCTACGCATCTGAGAAAGTGACGGGATTTTTACAGATGCAAGAAATTAATATAAACCCTAATTCATGTTGGATTTTATAGTTGAAAGTATACAACTACCGTTGAGTATTTAGGGGTCGAACCACAGAGATAACGTATTCTTTCCTTAGATGCAAACAACTTGATTCAAGTTACAGAAAAGTAAACTAAAGTTTTGTTTGATTTGGGTTGGTGCTCTTTGTAGAAAACTAAATTAAAACAACATTAAGAGATTTCAAAACATATCACATATAATAATAACAACTGATTTTCCTAGGATTTACTATCCACTATTTTTTGTTTGTTAAGAAAAGGGTGTTTATTTTAGAAAAAATGAAGGCACAGTTCTGTCAATAGTCAGTAACCACATCTCTATGGACGTACATATCCATATTAGTGCAATTGTCACTCTTAAGTTCTACAACTACACTAAAATGAACTCATCAATATCAAATGCTCTAAATCAAATAAACAAGACCCCTAATTAATCAACAAGAACCATCAAGGAATTACCAATTAACTAGATTGATTTCAATATTATGTAACACTTAAGCAATCAAAATATCAAAATCTCAGATTTTGTAACAATTAAGAGACAAAAATTAAATTAAGAGACAATTCAGAATTCAAACAAACTAAATAAATCTAATTAATACTTACACAAACATTACAAGTGTTTCAAGTTTACAACCTTAGAAAAACCAAAAGAAACTTAGCCGGACATGGCTAAGGAACATAAAACAACTAAATAAAGTAAAGATCGGAATATAAAAGATACTATCATGTCACTTGATTGAATCCCGCTTTCGTTCTTCTTCTTTAAACCCTAGATAGTGCCCAGGTGATGATAATTGCCTCTCTTAGACTTAGATCTATTCTAAGACTCTCAAACGTGCCTTAACTATGATGTATTGTGGAGTTTTCTTGAAATGTTACCACACATAAATAAAGTACTCTGATCAGAAACACTTCCTAGTAGGATATGATGCTATGTGTTTTTTCTTTATTGGTTACCATCCATAAATGAAGTACTCAGATAATAAACATTTCTCGCAGTAAGGTAAGATGCTTTCTAATGTTTTTTTAATAGTCACCACCCATAAATGAAGTACTCCCATTAGAATTACTCATAAATTAAATACTCGTACATGGAGCAATTAGAATGGTAATCGATGCTCTTTGTTGTGTTTTAGTGAATGGTTACAACACTTAAATGAAGTAATCGGAGAATAAACTCTTCTCGTGGTAAGATATGATGCGTTGTCTAGTTTTCTTGAAATGTTATCACTCATAAATGAAGTACACTTATCAGAAACACTTCTTAGTAGGATTTGATGCTTTTTGGTGTTTTCTTTAAGGGATACAACCCATAAATGAAGTACTCAGATAAGAAACACTTCTCGCATTAGGATAAGATGCTTTCTGATGTTTTATTTAATAGTTACCACCCATAAATGAAGTACTCTCATCAGAATCACTCATAAATTAAGTACACATACATGGAGCACTTAGAGTGGTGCTCGATGCTTCTTTGTTGTGTTTTAGTGAATGGTTACAACACTTAGATGAAGTACTCGCAGAATAAATTCTTATCGTGGTAAGATATGATTCTTTGTGAAGTTTTCTTGAAAGGTTACCACTCATAAATGAAGTACTATGATGAGAAACACTTCTTAGTATGATATGATTATTTGTGATGTTTTCTTTAATGGTTACCACCCATGAATGAAGTACTCAGATAAGAAACACTTCTTGTAGTAGGGTACAATGCTTTGTGGTGTTTTCTTTAATTATTACACCCATAAATGAAGAATTCTGATCAAAATCACTCATAAATAAAATACTCCGACATGAAACACTTAGAGTGATATCTATTCTTCTTCGTTGTGTTTTAATGAATGGTTACAACACTTAAATGAAGTACTCAGAGAAGAAACTCTTCTCGTGGTAATATATGATGTGTTGTGGAGTTTTATTGAAAGGTTACCACTCATAAATGAAGTACTCTGATCAGAAATACTTCTTAGTAGGATATGATGCTTTATGGTGTTTTCTTTAATGGTTACCATCCATAAATGAAGTATTTAGATAAGAAACACTTCTCGCATTAGGGTAAGATGCTTTGTGATGTTTTATTTAATGGTTACCACCCATAAATAAAGTACTTTGATCGAAATCACTCATAAATTAAGTACTCGGAAACACAACACTTAGAGTGGTGTCTATGCTTCTTCGTTATCTTTGAATGAATGGTTACAACACTTAAATTAAGTACTCGGAGAAGAAACTCTTCTCGTGGTAATATATTTTGTGTTGTGGAGTTTTCTTGACTGGTTACCACTCATAAATGAAGTACTCTGATCAGAAACACTTCTTAGTAGGATGTGATGCTTTGTGGTGTTTTCTTTAATGGTTACCACTCATAAATGAAGTACTCAGATAAGCAACACTTCTCGCATTAGGGTAAGATGCTTTTTGTTGTTTTATTTAATAGTTACCACCCATAAATGAAGTACTCTCATCAAAATCAATCATAAATTAAGTACTCGTACACGGAGAACTTAGAGTGGTGTTTATACTTTTTCGTTGTCTTTTAATGAATGGTTACAACACTTAAATGGAGTACTCGGAGAAGAAACTCTTCTCGTGGTAATATATGTTGTGTTGTGGAGTTTTCCTGAAATGTTGCCACTCATAAATGAAGTACTATGATGAGAAACACTTCTTAGTAGGATATGATACTTTGTGGTGTTTTCATTAATGGTTAGCACCCATGAATGAAGTACTCAGTTAAGAAACACTTCTAACAGTAGGGTACGATGCTTTGTGGTGTTTTCCTTTAATGGCTACCATTCATAAATGAAGTACTCTGATCAAAATCATTCATAAATTAAGGACTCGAACATGACACACTTAGAGTGGTATCTACCTATCTTCGTTGTCTTTTAATGAGTGGTTACAACACTTTTATGAAGTACTCAGAGAAGAAACTCTTCTTGTGGTAATATATGATGTGTTGTAGAGTTTTCTTGAAAGGTTACCACACATAAATGTACTCTGATCTGAAACACTTCTTAGTAGGATATGATGCTTTGTGATATTTTCTTTAATGGTTAGCACCCATAAATGCAGTACTTAGATAAGAAACACTTCTCGAATTAGGGTAAGATGCTTTGTGATGTTTTATTTAATGGTTACCACCCATAAATAAAGTACGTTGATCAGAATCACTTTTAAATTAAGTACTCGGAAATGAAATACTTAGATTGGTGTCTATGCTTCTTCGTTGTCTTTGAATGAATGGTTACAACACTTAAATGAAGTACTCGGAGAAGAAACTCTTCTCGTGGTAATATATGTTGTGTTGTGTAGTTTTCCTGAAATGTTACCACTCATAAATGAAGTACTCTGATCAAAAACACTTCTTAGTAGGATATGATGCTTTGTGGTGTTTTCTTTAATGGTTACCACCCATAAAAGAAGTACTCACATAAGAAACACTTCTCGTAGTAGGGTAAGATGCTTTGTAATGTTTTATTTAAAAGATACCACCCATAAATGAAGTACTCTTGTCAGAATCACTCAAAAATTAAATACACGTAAATGAAGCACTTAGAGTGGTACTCGATGCTTCTACGTTGTGTTTTAGTGAATGGTTACAACACACAAATTAAGTACTCGGAGAAAAACTCTTTTCGAAGTAAGATATAATGCTTTGTAGGATATGCTGGTTTATGGTGTTTTCTATAATAGTTACCACCCATAAGTGAAGTACTCAGGTAAGAAACACTTCTCTCAATAGGATAAGATGCTTTGTGATGTTTTCTTTAATGGTTATCACCCATAAATGTAGTACTATGATCAAAATCACTCATAAATTATGTATTCGGACATGAAAATTCTTCTTGTGGCAATACATGATGTGTTGTGGAGTTTTCTCGAAAGGTTACCACTCATAAATGAAGTACACTGATCAGAAACACTTCTTAGTAGGATATGATGCTTTGTGGTGTTTTCTTTAATGATTACCACCCATAAATGAAGTACTTAGATAAGAAATTCTTCTCGCATTAGGGTAAGATGTCTTGTGATGTTTTATATATTGGTTATCATCCTTAAATGAAGTACTCCCATCAGAATCACTCATAAATTAAGTACTCGTAAATGAAGCACTTCGAGAGTGGTACTCCATGCTTCTTTGTTGTGTTTTAGTGAATGGTTACAACACTTAAATGAAGTACTCAGAGAATAAACTCTTATCGTGGTAAGATATGATGTTTTGTGAATGGTTACAACACTTAAATGAAGTACTCGGAGAAGAAACTTTTTTCGAAGTAAGTTAATAGTGCTTTGTAGAGTGTTGTTCAAAGGTTACAACTCATAAATGAGTACTATGATCAGAAACACTTCTTAGTAGGATATGCAGCTTTGTGGTGTTTTTTTTAATAGTTACCACCCAAAAGTGAAGTACTCATATAAGAAACACTTCTCGCATGAGGGTAAGATGCTTTGTGATATTTTTTTTAATGGTTATCACCCATAAATGTAGTACTATAATCAAAATCACTCATAAATTAAGTACTCGTATATGGAGCACTAAGATTGATACTCGATGCTTCTTTGTTGTGTTTTAGTGAATGGTTACAACACATAAATGAAGTACTCGGAGAATAAACTCTTCTAGTGGTAAGATATGATGTTTTGTGAAGTTTTCTTGAAAGGTTACCACTCATAAATGAAGTACTATCATGAGAAACACTTCATAGTAGGATATGATGCTTTGTGGTGTTTTCTTTAATGGTTACCACCCATAAATGAAGTACTATGATCAAAATCACTCATAAATTAAGTAATATGACATGAAACACTTAGATGGTATATATGCATCTTCATTTTCTTTTAATGAATGGTTACAACACTTAAATGAAGTACTCAGAGAAGAAACTCTTCTTGTGGCAATATATGATGTGTTGTGGAGTTTTCTCGAAAGGTTACCACTCATAAATGTACTCTGATGAGAAACACTTCTTAGTAGGATATGCTGCTTTGTGGTGTTTTCTTTAATAGTTAACACCCATAAATGAAGTACTCAGATAAGAAACACTTCTCGCATTAGGGTAAGATACTTTGTGATGTTTTCTTTAATGGTTATCACCCATAAATGTAGTACTATGATCAGAATCACTCATAAATTAAGTATTCGGACATGAAACACATAGAGTGGCATATATGCTTCTTCGTTGTCTTTTAATGAATGGTTACAACACTTAAATTGAGTACTCGGAGAAGAAACTCTTCTCGTGGTAAGATATGATGCGTTGTGGAGTTTTCTTGAACGGTTACCTCTCATAAATGAAGTACACTTATCAGAAACACTTCTTAGTAGGATATGATGCTTTGTGGTGTTTTCTTTAATGGTTACAATCCATAAATGAAGTACACAGATAAGAAACACTTCTCGTAGTAGGGTAAGATGCTTTCTGATGTTTTATTTAATTGTTATCGCCCATAAATTAAGTACTCTAATCAGAATCACTAATAAATTAAGTACTCGTACATGGAGCACTTAGAGTGATACTCGATGTTCTTTGTTGTGTTTTAGTGAATGGTTACAACACTTAAATGAAGTACTTGGAGAATAAACTCTTCTCGTGGTAAGATATGATGTTTTGTGAAGTTTTCTTGAATAATTAACACTCATAAATGAAGTACTATGATGAGAAACACTTCTTAGTAGGATATGATGCTTTGTGTTGTTTTCTTTAATGGTTAGCACCCGTGAATGAAGTACTCAGATAAGAAATTCTACTAACAGTAGGTTATGATACTTTATGGTATTTTCTTTAATTGTTACCACCCATAAATGAAGTACTTTGATCAAAATCACTCATAAATTAAGTACTCGGACATGAAACACTTAGAGTGGTATATATGCTTCTTCCTTGTCTTTTAATGAATGGTTACAACACTTAAATGCAGTACTCAGGGAAGAAACTTTGCTTGTATATATGACGTGTTGTGGAGTTTTCTTGAAAGGTTACCACTCATAAGTGAAGTACTCAGAGTAAGAAACACTTCTCGCATTAGGATAAGATACTTTATGATGTTTTCTTTATTGGTTATCACCATAAATGTAGTACTATGATCAGAATCACCCATAAATTAAATACACGTAAATGACGCACTTAGAGTGGTACTCGATGCTTCTTCGTTGTGTTTTAGTGAATGGTTACAACACTTAAATGAAGTACTCGGATAAGAAACACTTTTCGAAGTAAGATATAATGGTTTGTAGAGTGTTGTTGAGAAACACTTCTTAGTAGGATATGATGCTTTGTGTTGCTTTCTTTAATGGTTAGCACCCGTGAATGAAGTACTCAGATAAGAAATTCTACTAACAGTAGGATATGTTGCTTTGTGGTGTTTTCTTTAATAGTTACCACCCAAAAGTGAAGTACTCGGATAAGAAACACTTCTTGCATTAGGGTAAGATAATTTGTGATGTTTTCTTTAATGGTTATCACCCATAAATTAAGTACTCTCATCAGAATCACTCATAAATTAAATACTCGTACATGGAGCACTTTGAATGGTACTTGATGCTTCATTGTTTTGTTTGAGTGAATGGTTACAACACTTAAATGAAGTACTCGGAGAACAAACTATTCTCGTTTTAAGATATGATGTTTTGTGAAGTTTTCTTGAATGGTTTCCACTCATAAATGAATTACTATGATGAGAAACACTTCTTAGTAGGATATGATGCTTTGTGGTGTTTTCTTTAACGGTTAGCACCCATGAATGAAGTACTCAGATAAGAAACACTTCTAACAGTAGTGTATGATGGTTTGTGTTGTTTTCTTTAATGGTTACCACCAATAAATGATATACTCTGATCAAAATCACTCATAAATTAAGTAATAGGACAGGAAAGGGTGGTATCAATGCTTCTTCATTGTCTTTTAATGAATGGTTACAACACTTAAATGAAGTACTCAGAGAAGAAACTCTTCTTGTGGTAATATATGATGTGTTGTGGAGTTTTCTTGAAAGGTTACCACTCATAAATTAAGTACTCTGATCAGAAATACTTCTTAGTAGGATAAGATGCTTTGTGATGTTTTATTTAAAGGATACTACCCATAAATGAAGTACTCTGATCAGAATCACTCATAAATTAAAAACTTGTTAATGAAGCACTTAGAGTGGTACTCCATGCTTCTTCGTTGTATTTTAGTGAATGGTTACAACACTTAAATTAAGTACTCGAAGAAGAAACTCTTTTCGAAGTAAGATATAATGCTTTGTAGAGTGTTGTTCAAAGGTTACAACTCATAAATGAAGTACTATGATCAGAAAAACTTCTTATTAGGATATGCAGGTTTGTGGAGTTTTCTTTAATAGTTACCACCTATAAGTGAAGTACTCAGATAAGAAACACTTCTCGCATTAGGATATGATGCTTTGTGGTGTTTTCTTTAATGGTTAGCACCCATGAATGAAGTAATGAGAAAACAAACACTTCTAACAGTAGGGTACGATGCTTTGTGGTGTTTTCTTTAATGGTTACCACCCATAAATGTAGTACTATGAACAGAATCACTCATAAATTAAGTACTCGGACATGAAACACATAGAGTGGTATCTATGCTTCTTTGTTGTCTTTTAATGAATGGTTACAACACTTAAATGAAGTACTCGGAGAAGAAGCTCTTCTCGCGGTAAGATATGATGCGTTGTGGAGTTTTCTTGAACGGTTACCTCTCATAAATGAAGTACACTTATCCGTAACACTTCTTAGTAGGACATGATCATTTGTGGTGTTTTCTTTAATGGTTGCAACCAAAATATGAAGTACTCAGATAATAAACAATTCTCGCAGTAGGGTAAGATGCATTCTGATGTTTTATTTAATAGTTACCGCCCATAAATGAAGTGCTCTAATCAGAAATCACTCGTAAATTAAGTACTCGTACATGGGGCTCTTAGAATGGTACTCGATGCTTCTTTCTTGTGTTTTAGTGAATGGTTACAACACTTAAATGAAGTACTCGGAGAATAAACTCTTCTCGTGGTAAGATACGATGTTTTGTGAAGTATTCTTGAAAGATTGCCACTCATAAATGAAGTACTATGATGAGAAACACTTCTTAGAAGGATATGATGATTTGTGGTGTTTTCTTTAATGGTTAGCACCCATGAATGAAGTACTGAGAAAAGAAACACTTCTAACAATAGGGTACGATGCTTTGTGGTGTTTTCTTTAATGGTTAGCACCCATGAATGAAGTACTGAGAAAACAAACACTTCTAACAGTAGGGTACGAAGCTTTGTGGTGTTTTCTTTAATGGTTACCTCTCATAAATGAAGTGCACTTATCCGAAACACATCTTAGTAGGATATGATGCTTTGTGGTGTTTTCTTTAATGGTTACAACCCATAAATGAAGTACTCAGATAATAAACACTTCTCTCAGTAGGGTAAGATGCTTTCTAATGTTTTATTTAATAGTCACCACCCATAAATGAAGTGCTCTAATCAGAATCACTCATAAATTAAGTACTCGTACAGGGAGAGTTTAGAATGGTAATCGATGCTTCTTTCTTGTGTTTTAGTGAATGGTTACAACACTTAAATGAAGTACTCGGAGAATAAACTCTTCTCGTGGCAAGATACGATGTTTTGTGAAGTATTCTTGAAAGATTACTACTCATAAATGAAGTACTATGATGAGAAACACTTCTTAGAAGGATATTTTGCTTTGTGGTGTTTTCTTTAATGGTTAGCACCCATGAATGAAGTACTGAGAAAACAAACACTTCTAACAGTAGGGTACGATGCTTTGTGGTGTTTTCTTTAATGGTTACCACCCATAAATGAAGTAGTCTGATCAAAGTCACTCATAAATTAAGTACTCGCACATGAAACACTTAGAGTGGTATCTATGCTTCTTTGTTATCTTTTAATGAATGGTTACAATACTTAAATTGAGTACTCGGAGAAGAAATTATTCTCGTGGTAAGATATGATGCGTTGTGTAGTTTTCTTAAACGGTTACCTCTCATAAATGAAGTGCACTTATCCGAAACACATCTTAGTAGGATATGATGTTTTGTGGTGTTTTCTTTAATGGTTACAACCCATAAATGAAGTACTCAGATAATAAACATTTCTCGCAGTAAGGTAAGATGCTTTCTAATGTTTTTTTAATAGTCACCACCCATAAATGAAGTACTCCCATTAGAATTACTCATAAATTAAATACTCGTACATGGAGCAATTAGAATGGTAATCGATGCTCTTTGTTGTGTTTTAGTGAATGGTTACAACACTTAAATGAAGTAATCGGAGAATAAACTCTTCTCGTGGTAAGATATGATGCGTTGTCTAGTTTTCTTGAAATGTTATCACTCATAAATGAAGTACACTTATCAGAAACACTTCTTAGTAGGATTTGATGCTTTTTGGTGTTTTCTTTAAGGGATACAACCCATAAATGAAGTACTCAGATAAGAAACACTTCTCGCATTAGGATAAGATGCTTTCTGATGTTTTATTTAATAGTTACCACCCATAAATGAAGTACTCTCATCAGAATCACTCATAAATTAAGTACACATACATGGAGCACTTAGAGTGGTGCTCGATGCTTCTTTGTTGTGTTTTAGTGAATGGTTACAACACTTAGATGAAGTACTCGCAGAATAAATTCTTATCGTGGTAAGATATGATTCTTTGTGAAGTTTTCTTGAAAGGTTACCACTCATAAATGAAGTACTATGATGAGAAACACTTCTTAGTATGATATGATTATTTGTGATGTTTTCTTTAATGGTTACCACCCATGAATGAAGTACTCAGATAAGAAACACTTCTTGTAGTAGGGTACAATGCTTTGTGGTGTTTTCTTTAATTATTACACCCATAAATGAAGAATTCTGATCAAAATCACTCATAAATAAAATACTCCGACATGAAACACTTAGAGTGATATCTATTCTTCTTCGTTGTGTTTTAATGAATGGTTACAACACTTAAATGAAGTACTCAGAGAAGAAACTCTTCTCGTGGTAATATATGATGTGTTGTGGAGTTTTATTGAAAGGTTACCACTCATAAATGAAGTACTCTGATCAGAAATACTTCTTAGTAGGATATGATGCTTTATGGTGTTTTCTTTAATGGTTACCATCCATAAATGAAGTATTTAGATAAGAAACACTTCTCGCATTAGGGTAAGATGCTTTGTGATGTTTTATTTAATGGTTACCACCCATAAATAAAGTACTTTGATCGAAATCACTCATAAATTAAGTACTCGGAAACACAACACTTAGAGTGGTGTCTATGCTTCTTCGTTATCTTTGAATGAATGGTTACAACACTTAAATTAAGTACTCGGAGAAGAAACTCTTCTCGTGGTAATATATTTTGTGTTGTGGAGTTTTCTTGACTGGTTACCACTCATAAATGAAGTACTCTGATCAGAAACACTTCTTAGTAGGATGTGATGCTTTGTGGTGTTTTCTTTAATGGTTACCACTCATAAATGAAGTACTCAGATAAGCAACACTTCTCGCATTAGGGTAAGATGCTTTTTGTTGTTTTATTTAATAGTTACCACCCATAAATGAAGTACTCTCATCAAAATCAATCATAAATTAAGTACTCGTACACGGAGAACTTAGAGTGGTGTTTATACTTTTTCGTTGTCTTTTAATGAATGGTTACAACACTTAAATGGAGTACTCGGAGAAGAAACTCTTCTCGTGGTAATATATGTTGTGTTGTGGAGTTTTCCTGAAATGTTGCCACTCATAAATGAAGTACTATGATGAGAAACACTTCTTAGTAGGATATGATACTTTGTGGTGTTTTCATTAATGGTTAGCACCCATGAATGAAGTACTCAGTTAAGAAACACTTCTAACAGTAGGGTACGATGCTTTGTGGTGTTTTCCTTTAATGGCTACCATTCATAAATGAAGTACTCTGATCAAAATCATTCATAAATTAAGGACTCGAACATGACACACTTAGAGTGGTATCTACCTATCTTCGTTGTCTTTTAATGAGTGGTTACAACACTTTTATGAAGTACTCAGAGAAGAAACTCTTCTTGTGGTAATATATGATGTGTTGTAGAGTTTTCTTGAAAGGTTACCACACATAAATGTACTCTGATCTGAAACACTTCTTAGTAGGATATGATGCTTTGTGATATTTTCTTTAATGGTTAGCACCCATAAATGCAGTACTTAGATAAGAAACACTTCTCGAATTAGGGTAAGATGCTTTGTGATGTTTTATTTAATGGTTACCACCCATAAATAAAGTACGTTGATCAGAATCACTTTTAAATTAAGTACTCGGAAATGAAATACTTAGATTGGTGTCTATGCTTCTTCGTTGTCTTTGAATGAATGGTTACAACACTTAAATGAAGTACTCGGAGAAGAAACTCTTCTCGTGGTAATATATGTTGTGTTGTGTAGTTTTCCTGAAATGTTACCACTCATAAATGAAGTACTCTGATCAAAAACACTTCTTAGTAGGATATGATGCTTTGTGGTGTTTTCTTTAATGGTTACCACCCATAAAAGAAGTACTCACATAAGAAACACTTCTCGTAGTAGGGTAAGATGCTTTGTAATGTTTTATTTAAAAGATACCACCCATAAATGAAGTACTCTTGTCAGAATCACTCAAAAATTAAATACACGTAAATGAAGCACTTAGAGTGGTACTCGATGCTTCTACGTTGTGTTTTAGTGAATGGTTACAACACACAAATTAAGTACTCGGAGAAAAACTCTTTTCGAAGTAAGATATAATGCTTTGTAGGATATGCTGGTTTATGGTGTTTTCTATAATAGTTACCACCCATAAGTGAAGTACTCAGGTAAGAAACACTTCTCTCAATAGGATAAGATGCTTTGTGATGTTTTCTTTAATGGTTATCACCCATAAATGTAGTACTATGATCAAAATCACTCATAAATTATGTATTCGGACATGAAAATTCTTCTTGTGGCAATACATGATGTGTTGTGGAGTTTTCTCGAAAGGTTACCACTCATAAATGAAGTACACTGATCAGAAACACTTCTTAGTAGGATATGATGCTTTGTGGTGTTTTCTTTAATGATTACCACCCATAAATGAAGTACTTAGATAAGAAATTCTTCTCGCATTAGGGTAAGATGTCTTGTGATGTTTTATATATTGGTTATCATCCTTAAATGAAGTACTCCCATCAGAATCACTCATAAATTAAGTACTCGTAAATGAAGCACTTCGAGAGTGGTACTCCATGCTTCTTTGTTGTGTTTTAGTGAATGGTTACAACACTTAAATGAAGTACTCAGAGAATAAACTCTTATCGTGGTAAGATATGATGTTTTGTGAATGGTTACAACACTTAAATGAAGTACTCGGAGAAGAAACTTTTTTCGAAGTAAGTTAATAGTGCTTTGTAGAGTGTTGTTCAAAGGTTACAACTCATAAATGAGTACTATGATCAGAAACACTTCTTAGTAGGATATGCAGCTTTGTGGTGTTTTTTTTAATAGTTACCACCCAAAAGTGAAGTACTCATATAAGAAACACTTCTCGCATGAGGGTAAGATGCTTTGTGATATTTTTTTTAATGGTTATCACCCATAAATGTAGTACTATAATCAAAATCACTCATAAATTAAGTACTCGTATATGGAGCACTAAGATTGATACTCGATGCTTCTTTGTTGTGTTTTAGTGAATGGTTACAACACATAAATGAAGTACTCGGAGAATAAACTCTTCTAGTGGTAAGATATGATGTTTTGTGAAGTTTTCTTGAAAGGTTACCACTCATAAATGAAGTACTATCATGAGAAACACTTCATAGTAGGATATGATGCTTTGTGGTGTTTTCTTTAATGGTTACCACCCATAAATGAAGTACTATGATCAAAATCACTCATAAATTAAGTAATATGACATGAAACACTTAGATGGTATATATGCATCTTCATTTTCTTTTAATGAATGGTTACAACACTTAAATGAAGTACTCAGAGAAGAAACTCTTCTTGTGGCAATATATGATGTGTTGTGGAGTTTTCTCGAAAGGTTACCACTCATAAATGTACTCTGATGAGAAACACTTCTTAGTAGGATATGCTGCTTTGTGGTGTTTTCTTTAATAGTTAACACCCATAAATGAAGTACTCAGATAAGAAACACTTCTCGCATTAGGGTAAGATACTTTGTGATGTTTTCTTTAATGGTTATCACCCATAAATGTAGTACTATGATCAGAATCACTCATAAATTAAGTATTCGGACATGAAACACATAGAGTGGCATATATGCTTCTTCGTTGTCTTTTAATGAATGGTTACAACACTTAAATTGAGTACTCGGAGAAGAAACTCTTCTCGTGGTAAGATATGATGCGTTGTGGAGTTTTCTTGAACGGTTACCTCTCATAAATGAAGTACACTTATCAGAAACACTTCTTAGTAGGATATGATGCTTTGTGGTGTTTTCTTTAATGGTTACAATCCATAAATGAAGTACACAGATAAGAAACACTTCTCGTAGTAGGGTAAGATGCTTTCTGATGTTTTATTTAATTGTTATCGCCCATAAATTAAGTACTCTAATCAGAATCACTAATAAATTAAGTACTCGTACATGGAGCACTTAGAGTGATACTCGATGTTCTTTGTTGTGTTTTAGTGAATGGTTACAACACTTAAATGAAGTACTTGGAGAATAAACTCTTCTCGTGGTAAGATATGATGTTTTGTGAAGTTTTCTTGAATAATTAACACTCATAAATGAAGTACTATGATGAGAAACACTTCTTAGTAGGATATGATGCTTTGTGTTGTTTTCTTTAATGGTTAGCACCCGTGAATGAAGTACTCAGATAAGAAATTCTACTAACAGTAGGTTATGATACTTTATGGTATTTTCTTTAATTGTTACCACCCATAAATGAAGTACTTTGATCAAAATCACTCATAAATTAAGTACTCGGACATGAAACACTTAGAGTGGTATATATGCTTCTTCCTTGTCTTTTAATGAATGGTTACAACACTTAAATGCAGTACTCAGGGAAGAAACTTTGCTTGTATATATGACGTGTTGTGGAGTTTTCTTGAAAGGTTACCACTCATAAGTGAAGTACTCAGAGTAAGAAACACTTCTCGCATTAGGATAAGATACTTTATGATGTTTTCTTTATTGGTTATCACCATAAATGTAGTACTATGATCAGAATCACCCATAAATTAAATACACGTAAATGACGCACTTAGAGTGGTACTCGATGCTTCTTCGTTGTGTTTTAGTGAATGGTTACAACACTTAAATGAAGTACTCGGATAAGAAACACTTTTCGAAGTAAGATATAATGGTTTGTAGAGTGTTGTTGAGAAACACTTCTTAGTAGGATATGATGCTTTGTGTTGCTTTCTTTAATGGTTAGCACCCGTGAATGAAGTACTCAGATAAGAAATTCTACTAACAGTAGGATATGTTGCTTTGTGGTGTTTTCTTTAATAGTTACCACCCAAAAGTGAAGTACTCGGATAAGAAACACTTCTTGCATTAGGGTAAGATAATTTGTGATGTTTTCTTTAATGGTTATCACCCATAAATTAAGTACTCTCATCAGAATCACTCATAAATTAAATACTCGTACATGGAGCACTTTGAATGGTACTTGATGCTTCATTGTTTTGTTTGAGTGAATGGTTACAACACTTAAATGAAGTACTCGGAGAACAAACTATTCTCGTTTTAAGATATGATGTTTTGTGAAGTTTTCTTGAATGGTTTCCACTCATAAATGAATTACTATGATGAGAAACACTTCTTAGTAGGATATGATGCTTTGTGGTGTTTTCTTTAACGGTTAGCACCCATGAATGAAGTACTCAGATAAGAAACACTTCTAACAGTAGTGTATGATGGTTTGTGTTGTTTTCTTTAATGGTTACCACCAATAAATGATATACTCTGATCAAAATCACTCATAAATTAAGTAATAGGACAGGAAAGGGTGGTATCAATGCTTCTTCATTGTCTTTTAATGAATGGTTAAAACACTTAAATGAAGTACTCAGAGAAGAAACTCTTCTTGTGGTAATATATGATGTGTTGTGGAGTTTTCTTGAAAGGTTACCACTTATAAATGAAGTACTATGATCAGAAACACTTTTAGTAGGATATGTTGTTTTGTGGTGTTTTCTTTAATAGTTACCACGCATAAGTGAAATACTCAGATAAGAAACACTTCTCGAATTAGGATAAGATCCTTTGTGATGTTTTCTTTAATGGTTATCACCCATAAATGTAGTACTATGATAAGAATCACTCATAAATTAAGTACTCGGATATGAAACACTTAGAGTGGTATCTATGCTTCTTCGTTGTCTTTTAATGAATGGTTACAACAGTTAAAGGGAGTACTCGGAGAAGAAACTCTTCTCGTGGTATGATATGATGCGTTGTGGAGGTTACCACTCATAAATGAAGTAGACTTATCAGAAACACTTCTTAGTGGAATATGATGCTTTGTGGTGTTTTCTTTAATTGTTACAATTCATAAATGAAGTACTTAGATAAGAAACACTTCTCGCAGTATGGTAAGTTGCTTTCTGATGTTTTATTTAATAGTTACCACCCATAAATGAAGTGCTCTCATCAGAATCACTCATAAATTAAGTACTTGTACATGGAGCACTTAGAGTGGTACTCGAGTTAGAATTGTGCAAATTGCTAAGTAGCTTAAGGTCACGCTTCTGCATTCAAATTTTTTATTTCTACCTTGAGCCCCAATCTCTTAATTAGATTTTCAGTTTTTAGTATTTCTAATAGATGCGTATTTGCAAACATACAAATAACAAGTGGTAGTTATGTTTGTTGATCTTGTGTATCGAGATAAAGATAGAAGAAATCTAGATGGGACTCTGTGTACTCAGGCAAAACCTAGACTGGGAGTTTTTTTAAGGACTCATAAATATAAATATAAATATAAAAATATATATAATAAAATATAAAAATAAATAATATATATATAGTGAATAAATAGAGATGTCCCTGTTGCGAGCCGTAAGACATGTTTTCAACCCTGTGAATACTTAGCCATTAGGCAAATCGGCGAAGGAGTGTGTAGGCCGCAATTGCAGACCGCAAGAAGCACCTCACGGCACGCAAGGTCGGTGTTGCACCTTTAGGGACCTAGCCTAATTCTGCACTCATTCTCTCTCACTGGCGTAGTAGGTCGCAAGGTCAAGGTTTGCAACACGTAGTACTTAGCCAAATTCTTTTGATTGTAGCAAAGGGAAAGACAAGTTGTAGACCGCAAGAATTCCCTACAAGTCGCAATTCTTGCAGGAAACAAAAGAGGGACTTAACCAATTTTTCTGCAGAAATTTTGTTGGGCAGTTTGGCACATTTTGGCTAGGATTTGAATCTTAAATAGTAGAATCATTTTAAATACTTGGAGGCTCCCCACAGAACACTCCAGCTTCATTTTAGAGATTGTTTTACTTGTTTCTTGCCAGAGAGATAGATAGATAGAGAAATAGTTAGAGAGGTCTGAAGATTGATTTGAAGCCCGAGAAGAGAATTCGGGGAAGAAATATGTCCATGTTCTTGGTTTACTTCTCATCTCTTCTTCCTCGTGATTTGTATTGTTGTATTTAGTTTTTTCTACTCTTTTTTCTATCATGAGTGAGTAGTATTTACTAGCTTACAAATGTAAACTCAAAACTCAATTACTCTACTTACTTGGATTAGTTTATCTTTGTTTGATTTTAATTATTGTGATTTATTTCTAAGTACTAGTTTTGTGCCTTGTGATGAATGATAACTAATCCAAGGATTTATAATTGAAAATGAAGAATTGAATTGTAAAACTTGGAACACAAAAATAATTTAAGTTATAGCTGAATATCGAGAAATGAAGCGATAATTCAGAGGTCGGATCAAATTAGTGTCTTCTATCACACTAAGTACCGAAAGGAGATGTGTGTGTATTAAATATAGAATTGATCATCTTACATTTAGTGAATTCATATTACACCAATTAGGAACTGAAATGGTGATATTGAATGTAATTTGAATAAGATACTGAAATCAAGAGATTGAACTCAGTACCAATCTTTGATTTAGGCGACCCATCAATGATAAGAATAAAGTCCTATGCACATGCCAAATAGATAGATAATTGAGTGGAAAATTGAAATTTGAAACCTAAGTCTTTAATTGAACTAATACCTATTAATTGACATTTCTTTAGTTTAAATCTACAAATATCAGAATCAGATCCAACCTTGAACTGCTTAGACTAGTAAATGGTTCAGGAATCAGTAGATCGAATTATCCAAGTGGATTCCCAAATATTACCCGACTAGGTCGTGCGCTTGCGACCAAATTTGTTATAATTTAGGGAAAATTATTAGCATGATATTTACATCAAGCTTTTTGGCGTCGTTGCCGAAGACAATGGTATATACTGGTTTAAAAACTTAGTAATTAGGACTAAGCATCCTTATTTCTAAATTTTTTTTGTTTTGATCACACAGAGGTACCACAATACATATCACAATACCTTAGCGAAGATATATACTGGTTTAAAACTTACTTTCATTATTCACATATAACATCTTTATGAACAAGCGAGTTAATGATGCCTACAAGTTGGTTGAAAACATGGCACTATCGCAAACTCAGTGGCAGAAGGAGCGAGGTCCAGTGAGAACTCTTGAAAGGTTGAGAGCCGACAACATCACCAAGTTGGTAGCGCAATTGGAAGAAATGCAACACCAACTAGATTGCATGAGTATCAATCAGGTAACAAACACAGTTGCTTATACATTTCGTTGTCGTATAGATCATTTGGTTGTGAATTATTGTGCAGGAATAGGTATGTATGAGAACGTTGAATCTATTAAAGCTTCGAACAATAATCCGTATTCCAACAAATACAACTCTGGATGGGGGAATCAGGCGTAACAATGACCAAAATGCCATGGAAAATCAAGACCAAAGTAATCACCCCTTCAATAGACAAAACCAAAGGGTTCAACCAAGGCCAAGGTAGTGGTTTCAACCCGAACCAGATAATAACTTTGGTAGCTAAGGGCAGCCCCAGTCAAGACTTGAGCAGATGATGGAGCAGTTTATGGCCAATCAAGACCAAAAGTACAATGAACTGAATGCAAAGTTTGACATGCTGACCACTCAAAGTAAATTGCTCGAGAACCAACTAGCACAACAAATCGCTCAATCTTTACATCAACCAGGTCATCTTCCTCCAAAGCCTCTCCAAAGCCTGACCCAAACCCGAAGGCACATGTCAACACCATTTCAATAATGGATAGCCAAGCACAAGGCTGTGATGGTGCTCAAGAAAGTCAACCGAGAGCCAATCTCCACATTAGAGGACAAAGCCTTAATGTAAAAACTAAGGAAAGACTCTCCAAAAAAGGTAAACACAGAGGTACCACAATACATATCTTCGCTGAGGTACGCACATTTTCTCCAAAGACTGGTACGAATGAATAATGAAAGTAAGTTTTGTAAATTTCTGGAAATTATGAGAAAGTTGTATGTGAACATTTCTCACACCAAAGTGACTTCTTATTGGCACCTGAAATATACCAATTATTAGCTTGCAAGAAAGAGAAAATAAAAAATAAGGCATCAAGCATACAAGACAAACATGCAAGGATATTAAATAAAAGCCAATTCAATCTTAAAGGAAACCAGGGTCCTATGTGCAAAAGTGTAAAAACCTCACCAAAACCTAACACAAGACAAAAGGAGGCTCATGAATATTTTTTAAGGAACTAACAAGGTGTTTGTGTGATTGAAAGGGTCATTTGAAGCATAATATGTGCAATTTATATAGTTGTCATATTATTAAATAATCACATATATTATTTTGAATTTAATAAAGGGTCAAATTCAAGAAAAGTTGGTCAAATCATATACCAATAAATTCTACAGAAATTATGAATTTTTAGCTTTATTCAGTAAATAATTCAACCATTTGAGCCTCCAAACAATTTAAAACCGATTGGAAGAAATTAAATTTTACTTTTTAAAGCATATGCAACAATTGAGTAAAATTTGGGCTTCAATACTAATTTATTACATTAAATAGACTCTGGATAAGATTAATTTACATCTGTGCAATTGGGCTCCCTAACCTTGATGCCTATTGGTCTACATAATCGAACTCACCCAAAGACAAGACAAAAAGTCGGAAGATTTGAGTCTCATTAAACCCGACAAGTGGGACCCATACTGTCGGCGATTAATAAAGCGCTACCCAAAATCCAAACCTTGATCTTGTCTAGCGACACATTAGCCTTTAAACCCCTGTTCTCGAGTCTAAAAACCCTGCCCAAACTCAATTAATAGAAGAAGAGAGAGAATAAGAACACAATTGTCATATTGATGGCATGTGCCTTGATCTAATGAATCTTTTCCTTCTTCTTCTTCATCTCGATCAGCTGCTCTTTAGACTTGAAAACTGGAGGTCTCCAATGGATCTTGAACATCTAGGTTCTTAAGAGTTAGCCTACAAGCCATATATCAATCGAAAGAGGAGAGTGAGGAGAGTGTAAAGGTAACCATCAATGAAACTAAAGCTCAAAAAATAAGGAGAAAAGTCGAGCTCAACATGTCGGCACCAAATCAAAACTAGAAATCTAAGGCACCAAAGGTCAAGACAAGATGCTTGGCTGATTTCTGAGATCACCACGATGCTAGAATTGAGCTTGGTTTGATCAGGGACAAGCTTCTAAAAAACGCTGATAAATCGCGCTTTATCGCCGTTTAGCGGTTTTTTGGACGAATCCGCACGATTTATCTCAAAAACTATCGTTTAGCATTTTTTGTGATAAAGCGTGATAAAGCGCCGATAAAGCGCGATAAAGCGGAAATTTATCGTATTTATCGTCGATAAATCGCGATTTATCGCCAATAAAGCGCGGTTTTTTTATTTTTTTATTTTTTTTAAGATTATATCGGTAGTTCGGTATTTTTGTTGGCTTGTCTTCTCCACTAAATTGTATGACATGTATGACTTTCTTGATAAATTGATTTAATTTAGTAATTTCATTGATATTTCATACAATTTGCTTGAAAATAGTGTATATGTAGAAAATAGCGGTATTGTGGTTTATCAGCCGCTTTATCGCCGCTATACCGCTTAACGCTATATAACTTATGCACCGCTATACTCCGCTATACGCTATTTAAAACCTTGATCAGGGAGCAACTGAATTGATCAAAGCACTCAATATCTTTCTCACAACTACTAACAAATGTGCTCATGGGTTTAGAGTGTTATGCAAATGCAAATGAAGGTTACAATGACCTCACAACACTTTACTGAGTATGTCTAGAGCTTAATTGGGATAAATTGGAGCCCAACTGTAAAAGCCCAATACTTGAGCTCGAATGATGCATAGAACAGTAAAGGGAGATGTCAACATCAGTTAAAACAACATTGGAAACTTTATACCACTGCCAAGGCTACTAAGGTCATCAAAGGACACCTGAAGATCCTCTGAGAGCCAATTTAATCAAAGAACAAAGATTAATGTTATGTTGGCATCATCCAAGGACATTAGCCATTTAAATGGAAGACCAAGATCAAATGTGCTTCTACAAGTTTGTTAAGCCTTCTAGAAACACAAGTGGCATCTGAATAACTATTTGAGACCACCTGAAAGTATGATGCAACACCAAAGCCT
This sequence comes from Eleocharis quinqueflora, assembly GCA_964058865.1. Taxonomy (NCBI): domain Eukaryota; kingdom Viridiplantae; phylum Streptophyta; class Magnoliopsida; order Poales; family Cyperaceae; genus Eleocharis; species Eleocharis quinqueflora. The sequence goes on along the minus strand of CAXKVX010000629.1, from coordinate 147,700 downwards.
ACATCAACTCAAGAGTATAAGAAAAGAGGAAACAGAAATATAAAATCAAATATGAAATAGAATCCAATGTAAAGCTGGTTGCTTGGCCTATAAATATCCATGTAAATCTCAAATCAAATGTCCTTTCTGCTCAAATTGTAGATGTGATCGAAATTATTTGACACATGCTAAGCCTTTCATTTCTACCCGACATCTCATCTTCTTAGGTGACTGGTGTTCAATTTGGTAGGAAGGGGCCACCTTTGAATGCTTTTCTTTGTGAATTGTGTAAATTGCCTGCTTGTTAAATGAAACATCAAATTTGAAACTCTTTGATCTTTGTTGTCTTGATATTTAGATCTGAAAATCGAAATTCATGTGCATGAAAGCTTTGATGATTGATTTATGATGTTTTAAGTGATTGAAACAATTTTTTTAAAGATAAATTTGAGTTCAATTGATTTTATTTTCTCCTTGAAATCATCCAAGGTCATATCTGGCCATTAGTGTCATTTTCAACCTCACATCCTTTTTCTTTGATAAAAAAAACCTACCCTGATCCAGTGATGTGCCATAAGACATGCATTGAGAAATATGCAAGCTCTAAAAGCAATAAGCTTAGCACTATGATCCAATCAAATTAAATTATGTTTAAATCAGCCCTAAATACTCCTCAAATGTTCAAATCCCTCAAGCTTTTGAAATAAATCTCCTTTTATGTCTTCTCTGAGCTTCCATGTGTATAATATACTCTATACCAATGTAAAATAAAGTTTTGAAGCCTTAGAATCCAAGCCAAAGCCAAATGCCCATTTGTCTGCCTTTAAACCCTTAATGTCAGAGATTTGTTCTTTTTTTAAAATCTCATTTCAAGTCCAAATAAAGTACCTTGTACGACATGCATATTATGTTTGTATAAACTCCAGAATTATTTTCATAATTTGTGGATAAACATATTTTAAATTAAATCCATTTCAATCTCAATTTTCAGAAAATCACAAAAAATAGTGTTTAAATGCAATAAATAGCTCCCTTTGTCCAAATTTGAAATTTCAAAAACAAAAATGCTAATAAAAAAACTCAAAATACCTAAATCCAAGCTCAAACACCCATGTCAAACATAAAAAACCTAGTTAAATCTTGAAAACTCAAATCAGCCTCAAAAGTATGGTGTTTCAGCATCCAAACTAATACCTACCCAAATCCTCTTAGATCTGAGACTTTATACTAAATTGTAGATTAACACATATACTTTCAAACTTTAAGTTCAAATTGATATGCTATTGTGCAAATTTTGAGAAAATCAAGTTCAAAAGTCACTAGAACCAGACCAAAACTATGTTTGAATTCAAACTTCAAAACAAAATCAAATATTTTATGGATCTCTTCAAGTCTTGAGCTCTTCCGGTCTTCAAAAAACATTTAAACTATCTCAAATAAATCATCAAACTTGTTTTCATGCACTTGATCACTTGCTTAGAATTGATTTAGGTTTGGTGCTGAACCCAAAATCTGAATTGAACTAAGAACCAAAATTCAGAATTCTGAGTTGATCTTGACTTGAAATGCTTATGTGATGATTTCATGATGTTTATGCACATAATTGTGTATTTGCTTGATGATTACAAACAGTGGCAGATCGAAATAGATGTTTGTTTGATATTGTTTATGCTTGTAAATGCTCTTTGTGTCTGTAATGAATTGAATTGAGCACTTGAAATTCAAAATAGAACTAAATTCTTGCTGTTTTGACCCAAATTCCCTTGATAGTGAACTAAATTCAATTAAACCCAAATTCAAATTATGCCAAATCAAATAAATTGTTACCTGATGTTAACTGATGATTTCAAAAGCCATTTGGACCCAAAAGAACTGAGCTGAGCCTTTAAAATTGAAATTCAAACTTAATTGGTGACTGTTTGGAACCAAAATGACCCAAACATACCCAAATCGATAAATTCAATTATGCAAATCAAATGAAGACTTAAAAACATCATGAACATGTTTTGAATGCCCAAATAAACCAGATGCAAGCTCCAGAACAAATTAAAGTTCTTCAAAAATCAAAATCAAAACTTGAAAATTCAAAATCGAGGCGATGGTAGAACTACGTCGTCCCCGATGATCTCTGACTGCCGATAATGGATGCAGTGGACTCCTCTTATCAAGACGATGTCAGAGAGATGTTTCAATCAAGTTGTCATGGACTAAAGCTCACTCGGCATCAAAGTCAAGCTTCGGTCAAACGTGAGGAGGTAGAAGAAGGAGAAGAGATAGAAAAGGTCAGTGTTAGATCCTAGGGTCCAAATTCAAACTTGATGATCAAAACAAATGACTATCATTAAATCTCTGTGTATTTTATATTGTGTGTTGATGAGGTCCAAATTTTTTGAAATAAATATATAAATTCTTCTAAAATCATGATATTCATTTTCATATGATATTTCAATGGTTTTGAGCATTTCATCTTGACATAAAATTTAAAAATCAGATAAACACTATTTCCCTTATTTTATTGAAAGATTTAAAAAAGATAAAAGTGTAAACAAAATATATAAAAATATGCATTTGCATCCAAAATCATAAAATCATAAAATCAAGTATAAATTCCTTTTCTCAAGAAATGCTGAAAATAAATGCTAAAAGTTCAAAATTAAATATTTTTAAATGACAAATCTCATGATTAAAGTTTTAAAATCAATTCTTTATGCATCCAAAAATACCTTATATGCATTAGATATCCTATATGCATCAAAAGTCTAAAAAGTTTATAAATTTTCCCTTTAAAATAAATAAAAGGGTATTTTTCTAAAAAGTCTTATATTTTCCCTATGAAAATAAAATAAAGATACAAATATTTCCCTTATAAATATATTTTCGTAAATATAAATATGCATAAAAGAAAAAAATAAAATAAAATAATTTCTTTTACCATGTATAGGAACATATAAAAGAAAAGAAAATAAAAACTTTTACATGCATAAAAATAGCATTGCATCAAAATAAATAAAATTCCCTTTTATAAGTAAAAATAAAAGTCTTTTCAAAATGGAAGTGTTAAAAAATCCTCTCATGCATGTAAGAATTTTCAAACAAAATATAAAAAGTTCAAATAAATTTTAAAACATGCATATAAAATCAAAAGTTGCATTAAAACTCAGACTCCAACACAGCGCCTCTAACCAAATCTCTCTACAACTAGACCATTTGTACTTCTCGTAAAGTTTTGAACATGTTTAGTATTAGTAGGTTCTCTAATAATAATTACTTTAACAAATTTGAAATAAACTTAACCATATTTTTAACTCAAATTTAATTACAATGTCATTTTTAATAAACTTAACCTTATTTTTAACTATTGAATAACAAATATATTATTAATTTGTATAGTAATAAATGTAATAAATGTATTATTAATTTTGAAACATAATTAATATATTGTTAATACTATTAATACTATTTATATAAATTTAATGCTACCATATATTACTTTTGAACTATTGAATAACTAATATATGCTAATTTGTATAATAATAAATACAATAAATATATTATTAATTTTAAAATATAAATAATATATTGTTAATACTATTAATATTATTTATATAAATTTAATGTTATCATATATTTAATATAAGTAATAATATATTTATTAAATATGAGTAATAATATATGTTATAAAATTAATAAATAGAAGAACTAATGTATTAAATATATTATTACATTAATAAAAATATTATTACAAATAAAAATATTAGAAGTAATAAATAGAAGTTATTAAATATATTAAACTTAGTTATTATAAATATTTAGTTAGTAATTATTAAAAATAGAAATAATAATAGATTAAAGTGTTTTTTATTATAAGTAGAAAGGTTTATACCCTATCAATATTAAACATGTTGCAACTATTTCAAGAAATACAAATGATCCAGTGGTAGGGGGTTTGAATAGAGGTGCTGAGTTTGTGTGAGGGCATGGGTTTGAACCCCCCTCCCTACCATTTTTTCGGATTTAATTAGGGGTGCATGTATTAGTCGCGCCCCTAAGAGCTGAAATAATTCCTCTCACATCTAGAGAGCTTTCATTGTGTTCAGCACTTAGGGGCGCGACTAATACATGCACCCCTAGTCTCTGTTGCTATAAAACCCTCAAAAAAACCCTTCCTTCCTTCTTTCTTTCCCAAACCCGCCCTAACCTAATTTTATCTCGAATTTGCCCCCTCTACTTCCTACCTCTCCATCTCCTTCTCCTTCAAAGTTTTTGCCAAATCTTTCTCTCTTTCTCCTCTCCTTGCTCTCCTTTGTGACTCCTTGCTCTCCATCTCCTCTCCTAGATCTTCTCTTCAATTAAAGGTAATTTTTGGACCTTTTTTGTAAAATTGAGCCATATTAGTTGCATGGCTATTAATTTAGTGTTTTTAGTAGTATTTGTTGATGATTAAAGGTTATTATTGCTTTAGTCGTAAATTTATTGTTTATTATACATTTATATGAATTATTGGTGATTAATTGTTGATTATTGTTCAATTATTGGTGATTAATTGTATTGCATGTTCATATATGTGTTAATATATGTACCAAAATATTGTACCAATCGTACCAATGCTTAATTATTGTTGAATTAATATAGTAATGGGTAGAGGTGGTAGAGGTCGAGGTCTCAATCCAACACATGCATCCAACCGGGCTTATGATGAGGTAAAAATATAGCTATATTGTTTTCTTATTCAATTTCACAATTTTAATTTTATTTCATAAACAACACATGTTCATATATGTGTTAATATAGCCAACCTTTGTTATGGAGACCAAGGCCGAGTCAATGTCGTTCATGTACGATGACCAAATTGCAACCATTCTTGAGCGATTTCATCTTAACCATCTTGCTCGGTTGGGAACCATTAAGGTAGACCGTGACCTAATAACTGCGGTTGCTGAGAGATGGAGACGGGAAACGCATTCTTTCCATTTTCCAACGGGTGAGATGACCATCACAATGGAAGATGTATTAATGTTATGGGGTTTACCGTTGGATGTATTACCGATCATTGGGGATGTGGACCAAGATTGGGAGGAAGACGTGCTGGCCATGTTTGGGCGAGTTGAGTGGCAAACATTTCGGAGGTCGTCGGGTCATTTCCACATGCAACAAGATTGGTTGCGTGAACCATGACAGCCACAAAGAGAATGCCTCGATGATAGACGACATTTCAAGGCTAGATTACCACCCAATGCCCCACCCGAGGAGATCGACATGTATGCCCGAGCATACATGTTGGATCTTCTCTCTACTGTTATGTTTCCGGACCAGTCCAGGTACATACAAATGATGTTCATTCAGTTCTTAAGGAACATCGAAGATCCACCGAGATATAGTTGGGGCTCGGTGGTGCTAGCACATTTGTATCATGCTTTATGCGATGCATCGGATAAGAGGAACAAGCAAATTGGGGGACCTCTGATGTTACTGCAGATGTGGGTGTAGAAGAGGCTCCCGATGTGGTTTCATGAGTGGCCCTAGGGACCATTACTTGGCATGGTTCAACCGGGAAGGCATGCGCACGGTCTATTGGAGAGGTACAACTGCAAGAAATGCCTTCAACCCGCTAGCACATCAAGGGCGTGGAGTTGAGCGAACCTTCAACATGCAAGGCGAAGTTGTGCAACGAACGGTAAATTCATTGCCTTTTCCTTCAATTTACATTTAAAAAACATAAATTACTAACTAAATTGTTTTATTAGGTGCTTTGTAACTTAACAATCGCTAGGGAAGCGATTGGTGTGATTGCACAAAGCGCTAACAATGTCTTCAAGACTTTCGCGAGAAAGGTTCTTCGAACTTGTCGCGGAAACATCAAAGACGTCGACCAAGGAGTCGTCTTCCGTAACCTGATGTTGGAGCATGACTTGAGGGATGAGGACTTGGAGCCATCCATAGCCGAGGGGTTGTGCGTCCAACCAGAGCACTACGATTGGTTGGGACAGTTGGTGGGTGGCGAGCAAGCGAGTCAGATGCCCGAGGCGCCACTATTTCACCCTCCATACTCACATCTATCATAGGGTGGAGTATGGGAACCCGACCAAGGATCCGGAGCCGCCCAACCAGAACCAAATGTTGAGCATATCGTAGAGGACGAGGTGGAGCATGCAACCGAGTACGTGTTTGGCCTTCGAGCCAAGCATGCAATCCTGATGATGAAGACGAGGACATCATTCCTTTACGACGCACTACTAGGACGGCTCGAGCGCCTAGTGCTTATACCCCTTCCGCTTATGATACACGTGGCCGCGGTCGGGGTCGTCGGGTTAGGGGGATATTAGATCGATGTATGTTTTTATGTTTGTGCTATTTCTCTTTAGTTCATAACTTGTTGTTGAAAACTTGTTTAATTAGATCAATGTTGAAAACTTGTTATGTTGCTTGTTAAATTTTGAGTGTTAAAACTTGTTTCAAAACTTGTTTCAAACTTAATTAGATCGATGTTAGATTTTGAGTGTTAAAACTTGTTTCAAAATGTTACTTAAAGAATGACAAAACTTGTTTCAAACTTGTTTAATTGCCATATAATACATTTTGGAAAATGAAAATTAAACAAAAAACAAAGCTTGTTTCAAACACTTGTTTCAAACTTAATTAAATCGATGTTAGATTTTGAGAGTTAAAATTTGTTTCAAAATGTTATGTAAAGAATGACAGAACTTGTTTCAAACTTGTTTAATTGCCTTGTAATGAATTTTGGAAAATGAAAATTAAACAAAAAACAAGCTTTGTAAGTCTGCTAACATAGGGGCACAACTAATACTTGTGCCCTTGTGACCTTGTGTAGCTGCCATGTGGGCCACTCTCGGATTTTTCAGGAGCGCGACTAATACATGCGCCCCTATGTTCATTTCAAAACTGGGTGCTCTCTGGATGCTATTTGAACCATAGGGGCGTGACTGACCCATGCCCTCACACAAACTCAGCGCCTCTAATCAAACCCCCCTGCCACTGGACCATTTGTATTTCTCGAAGTAGTTACAACATGTTTAATGTTAATAGGGGTATAGACCTTTCTACTTATAATAAAAAACACTTTAATCTATTATTATTTCTATTTTTAATAATTACTAACTAAATATTTATAATAAATAAGTTAATATATTTAATAACTTCTATTTATTACTTCTAATATTTTTATTTGTAATAATATATTTAATACATTAGTACTTCTATTTATAATATATTAGTTATTTTTTAATATATTGTTACTTATATTAAATATACTATTACTTATTTAAATATATTATTACTTATATTAAATATATTATTAATTATATTTAATAAATATATTAATTATAGGAAGCGACTAACTGTCCCCCCTTACACGCCCCGATATACGACAAATGTAGTAGTCTTTATATACTGAATGTAAGTCTTTATACTCAAATGTAGTAGTCTTTATACTATTGGACTGAATTCATTATAATAAATATTGAGTGTCAAGTTTTCATTTCTAAAGACATGTAGTATTTATTTGTAATTTCGTTGTTAATTATATACTGCAATAAATACTGTATCATGGAAGTCTTTATAATTAACATTCGAAGTCTTTATACTTTTGGCAGTCTTCATTTCTCAGAGAATGTACACATAATATTTTATTTGACAGTCTTCATTTTAACATGGAAGTCTTTATATTGAATGTTACAAGTCTTTATATTGTATCACGTAACTGTTTTGTCGCGTAGCGGGGGGCGCGAAAGGGTGACAGGAAGTGAGGGATGATATATTAACTCTTTTAAAAATCGTTTATAATAAATATATCACCACTTATATTTATAATAATTATTTTTAATTTATTATCACTTCTATTTATAATAATTATATTTAATATATTATCACATCTACTTATAATAAATATATTTAGTGCATTTAAAATTACTATTTTAATAGTTATTATTAAAATGTGTATAAATAGAAAAAACTAAAAAAATGTACAGCATGTTAGGGGCACATGTATTAGTCCAACTAATAGTTGCGTTTTTGGTTCTCTGTGCAATTTTTAGAATATCTCTGACCCTATCTGTTGGAATTTATTTGGCTTTGGCCCTCTATGCAAATTTTCCGTGTCTTTTTCTGAAAGAGCAGTTGAGGTCTCCATTTGTATTCGAATCTGTTGACAAGTGGTGGCCGGATACTAGAAAAAATGTTCAATATGAGTACCCTACTTTTGTGGAGATAATATTATAGGATGAGTGGGTTTCAATTGAGCAACAAATTAGGGAGAATATCATAACCTCTTAATGCATGCATGAATTTATATAATCAATAGACATTCCAATTTGTTGAAAATATAAAAACCTTTCGGTGCTATAAAATATAAATAACCCAATAAAGTAATAATAATGACATCTAACCATTATTAGTTTAATGATTCAATTTGACGATTAAAGTCATTCATGCGGTAAAAAATGAATTCATTCACACCCTACTCCAACACAACAATGAAAAATTCACAAGCATTTGTATGAAACATATTTGAAAAAAATAGTTAGGAGTATAGTTGATTTAATATTTTTTCAGACATGCAACTAATAATTTCACTCAGTTTTTATTATGGATATTAATTAGATTTTGTCGTGTAGCACATGTTTTAAATAAGTGAAGTTTACAAACATAAATAAATTAAAAATAATAATAGTTGTATTAGATCGATCAATGTTGTTTGTATTTTCATTCATATTGTCTTAATTTTTATGCTACACATTCTTTAAAGAGTAACAAATATTTTTATACATGTCAATTAAACTCAGTATTATTATTTGTGACGTATATCTATCTTTATCCAACTTTTAATAGATATAAATATAGATATCTTTTATCCAAGAAAGCATAGCATTCTCATTTCTATTAGAAAGTTGTATCATACTAAAAGGGAAGCACATATTTCCTGTTTAGACCCAAATGGAGAGAAGACTTGAATCAGTTTCTTTCTCTCTCTTACCCCCTTCTCACTCTTCCCAGTAGCTGCTCTCCGCTCCACCGACCGCTCGCAGTTCCCTCTCCCTCTCTCTCTCTCTCTCTCTCTCTCTCTCTCTCTCTCCTAACTAGAGCAATCGAGCTTACAGAGAAAGTAGCCATGGTGTTCAAAGGAAGGTTCTTCTCTTCTTCACGCAAATCAAGCCCCGACGGGTCGAACAGCCCCAAAACTCCGACTCAAGACAGCCCCTCTATCAGATCCGATAAGAAGAAGGTCAAATCCGAGCGGTCCCCCTGCTCCACCCCCTCCCCTTCTTCTTCCTCCTCCTCCAGAAAGTACAAGGACAAAGAAAAGGAGAAGGAAAAGGAAAAGGAAAAGGCAAAGGCAAAGGCAAAGGCAAAGGCAAAGGAAAGAGACAGAGAGAAGGAACGGGATCAGAAACCTGGTAACTCGGGACCAAAAGACGGAAGCAACCCGTATCTATCGCCAATATTAGCATCTTCCCTCGGGCTAAACAGGATCAAAACGAGATCCGGCCCCTTGCCTCAGGAAGGGCTATGCGGGGACCACCAAAGGATATCTGGACTTGGTACTAGTAACTTGTCTAGAGGCCAGATTGATACAAGCAGTCTAAATGTGGGGTCAATTTCATCAAGTAAGAAGGATGTGCGTGGTAGTGCAGTCAAAGTGGCTGAGAAGAAATCAGGGCTTGATGCTGAACTGCCGCTGCCAGCAAAATCAGGTAGTATACTTTGTGTAGGCAAAGAAAAGAAAAAACAGATACTGTTTTGTTGTTTTGGAAGAAATATTTGGTATGCTTATAGAAGTAGTATTTTTGTTATTGTGGACCTTTTAGCACATTGATGAGAAAAAACAGGCTGTTTACTATTTTTATTTTACTCTGTTGGGTCCATGCATGAGTGCAATAGAGTACTGTGGTGTTGTTTTTTGTTTTTCACTTTGACCAGACTTTGGTTTTGGGTAGCACTATCGACACCTGAAATATTGCTTCACACATCGAAATCGAAGTTAAATTATTTTTTAATGTATTTAGTTTGTTTTACATGAAACCATGTATAATAAGAAAGGAATATGAAAGTGATTGTCAATTTGAAGGTATTATCATTTTTTAAGAATAAAATTGTCAAATTGAAAGAAATGAATTTAATTTTATTGTGCGGATGAACATTTTTTGTGTCAATAGCACTACCCTCTGGTTTTTGAGTATATAGTTAAGTGCTTTAACTAGTCCAGCATCTTGCTTGACAGTTTATAAATTGGGTGAAGTGGCATAATGACTTTCCAAGTTATTTGAATATAGCACCACCACCACCACCACCAACAAAGCCTTTAGTCCCAAACAAATTGGGGTAGGCTAGAAATGAAACCCAATCAGAATAATGAAAAATCAATATTATTGGGTTCCATTTCCATGGGAATGGCTAGAATTTTGCATTGGCTCGCCAAGCCTATCACAACCTTCCTCCTTTCCGGGCTTGGAACTGGCTATGTTGAAAACAACACGAGCGGAGTTTGGGACTAAAGGCAACAACCTAATTTAGCTAAGCAGAGTTTCTCAACTCATTACTGTAAGAACTATCAGACTAACTCTAGTGTGGGCCCCACTTCAGGTAAACTCAGCATATCTAGAAGCGTTGTCGACGAGATAAAGAGCCCTGCTCCTTTCACCCCTGAATCCGAGGTAATTGTAGAACTGCAATGTAATTGTTTCTCGCATGCATTTCCTATAGCACAAGTTTCTCAAATACATATTTGTAGAACAGTGGAACATTTCGAATATGCCATGGGTATATAATCCGCACCATAAGACTTTTATCCCGAACTACTGTGTTGTTCCTGTTCAGACCTTATTCATCATGATATGACTAGTATTTATTTAAAACTTTGCTTTATGAAACTCATAAAACGTTGTTAGCCCAGATAAATTCTGAGTGAGTGATGAAAAAATCACTGTCTTAGGACATGCACTACTTACAAGTAGAGTTTGAATTTTGTTCGTCTGCGAGCTCTCCTAGTATACTCTTACTTGAAATAGAGAAAAGATGAAATAACAAACAGGTAATACCGTGCTACTTTCAATGACAGTATCTCAGTGCCTGTTCAGCAGCAACAAGCCTCGTGTGTACAAACCATATTAACTAACATGAGATTCTTTTATTTGTAAGTGTAAATTTTGTTATCTGTGGACACAACATTTACTTTTGTTAGCACAAACACTAGTTTAACTTTGAGTTGAGGCTAGCATAATGCAGGTAATTTCAGATTGATGATTTAACATATAATTATACAGTCCACATCAGATCCATGTGAAACTCCAAAAGAATCTGAGTCACCTCGCTTCAAGGCCATAATGCAAGCGACAAGTGCACCGAGGAAGAAGGGTCCAGTTGATATAAAAAGCTTTTCTCATGAGTTGAATTCTAAAGGAGTGAGGCCATATCCCAACTTTTGGAAACCTCGTGGAGTTTACAACTTAAAGGTGATTTCTTTTTTCTTTTTCCTGAAGCATTGTGGGCCTTTGTTTCATATGGTACCTTTATGAACTCAGTAGAAAATTGAGCAAAAAAAGAGTTATATTTCATTCATCACCCAACCCAATGGATATATATATAGAGAGATACAGTCCCTTTTGCACTCTAGTCCCTCAAAGTACCCATAATGACTATCTTACACTAAAGACCCTACAAACGACATAATCCTGAAAACTAACTCAAAAAACTAGATTTATCACAAATCTCAACACTCTCCCTCAAGATAGGCGAAAGATATCCACCAAGTCCATCTTGTCACAACACCTAGCTAAATCTAGTGAACTCAGTCCTTTAGTGAGACAGTCAGGAACTTGTTCCTGTTCCTTAGTGGCTACATGTCTCAACTCTATCACTCCACTATTTAGCTTCTCTTTGATGAAGAATCTATCGATCTTCACATGTTTGGTCCGATCATGTTGCACGAGATTGTTTGCAATACTAATTGCGGCCTTGTTGTGGCACCACAGCTTCATTGAGGCACTCTGGTCCATCTTGAGCTCCGTCAACAAGGCTCTCAGGCATAACATTTCTGCAACGCTCAAGGCCATGGCCATGTACTCCGACTCCGCCTCCGCAATAGACTCGATATCATTGGTTGCTTCTTGCTCTTTCAGGAGATCAAGTTACCTCCCACAAACATGCAATATCTAGATGTGAACTTTCTGTCATCAGCACAACTAACCCAATCTGAATCACAATAGCCTTCGACGCTTGAGTGTCCATTTCTTCGGAAAACCAATCCTTTTCCAGGTGCACTCTTCAAGTACCTCAAAATATGATACACTGCATCCATATGACCTTTTCTAGGATCATGCATGTAGCGACTCACCATGCTTACTGCAAAGGATATATCTGGACGAGTGTGACTCAAATAGATTAATCAACCCACAAATCTTTGGTACCTCTCTCTGTCAACGGGCTCTCCGGCCTCTGCACTCAACTTGCACTTTTGATCAATGAGGGTAACTACGGGCCTGCATCCCAGCATGTCCGTCTTCGTGAGTAGGTCTAGCACATACTTTCGTTGGCATAGAACAATCCCTTTCTTACCATATCACACCCCAGAAATAATAACTATCTTAAGGGTGTTGATCCCGCCACGTGTACTTGATTACAAGTACACGAAATGCTTAATTAATTACCAAGAAATAGATATTTAGATTAACTTGTTATACTTAATTTTAAGAAAAAGCACACATTGAACACACAATACATGAACATCCAACAAATATATAAATATCTAATCTAGGGTCTGTACAAAGTTTTACAGCGGAAGCTAAAAGAAAATAAAATACATATAGGAGAGGACGATCCCATCAAAGGACGTGGGAACTACCTCACTAACCTACTACAAACTACTCCTAACAAAAGAAAGTAAAAAAAACAAGGATCTGATCAACAAAACGGAGGACGCTTGGATACACCATCCTAACGCTCTCCTCTACACATCAGGTGACTCCTGTTCCGTACCTGGACCCCACAACCAATCGTGGAACGTGAGTAATTTATAAAAAATACTCAGTGTGGATTAAGGTCCAGCCTTTGGGATTATATCCGATTCAAGGTTGGACCAATCACATTTACTGAGAATACCTATATTAAGTTACTACACCTAGCTTGTGTTTTGTTTAACCATTAATCAATTTAAATAAGTCTACTCTATCCAAATAGACGATGCGAAAGGAAACCCAAAATATTTATGAGGAATAGTAATATAAAATATCTAATATGAGAAGATATAAATCTCTCAGACAAATGTACAGAGTATCCATATTTTAGAAACTCGGGTGTAGGACTTCAAGATTCGCCCCCTTAGACGGGTCTAGTATGTCAGCCGCCAAATCTAAGGGTATCGTTAGACGGGTCTAGTATAATCAGCCGCCAATATAACTTAATTCTGAGTTTCAGAACAAAACGCCTGGTAAAAATAGAGCGGCTATAAAAGCACACACTCGATCAAAAGCGAACCAAGAAACCTACCTCACAAAAAGAAAATAATAAACATAAATTCTCGGCCTCAGCCGTCATACGGAAATAAGGAACCGACTACCCATTTGAATAACAATAATAAAGGAAACTCCCTGTACCAACCAGGGGCCAAAGGAGAGCCCCGGACTTCCTCTGTACCAATCAGGGGCCAAAGGAGGAAGCCCTTCGAATATTAAAAGATCTCGAAACATCGACTAATAGAAATATATAAAGAACGAAATAGCTCCAATACTTCACATATGACACGCATATTCTAAACTGAGAAATCGAACCTTGATTGCTCAAGAGGAAATATTATAATACATATACTAATAAGGATTTTTGGAAATAAAACTCTCGAACTGGCACTACGAGCCATCAAGTGATGATCACGTTTGATGAGCATCAGCCGAATGTCTATGAAGACATCCCTACGGGGGGACCCCACGGGCGAATCCGTTTACCGTACGTAATCCACCCGTCACGATGCCCTCACGCCACACAACCAGCTGGTGATTACCGGCCCGACTTTCATCACTCCCGACGAGTATATATATATAATATTTCATACGCAACTACCTATAAGTAGCTAATAGCCTATACGATCCGTATATCAGATCTTACATGCAATATGAGATGCATATGACATGAAATGCAGGTTCGTCTCATTAATTGGTACAGTTACCGGTATGCAATTATGACAGTTCAAGTTCTACGGACCTGATTTGTTGTTGTTGGAAATTTGGTACCGCAATTCAATTTAGGTAAGTCTGGTAGGTCCTATTAAGAGAGAGATGAATATAATCCCCAGAAATCCACACCTGGAATGACGCGCGAGCTACTCTAACGGAGGATCTGCTGCGTCCACACTGACCTTAGCGTCGTATGCAACAGTATCAGTCTCGTCCCCTGTGTGTGGGTCCGAGTCCACTAAGTCTCCTATTGATGTGTTTCGGGTTATGTCTAGTCAGTCGAAGGATTTTATGTGAAATGAAAGTACAAAAAAGGTACAAGCGTTGAGACGTCCTTGATGCTCCGAATATAATTTATTCAATATTTTTACTTAGTCAAGTGTCGCGTGCAGTGTCCGTACTGCACAGCGAGTGTGTGTACAATCACATGTTTTCGTCCTTTGTATTTAATTTAAGTGTTGTTCTAAGTGTGTTACTATTCCCATTATTTAATGTGACGTCAGGACGATAATGTGCAGAATATAAATAAAACACATCACGATGAAAGCATGTTATAAATTCAACCACTTTTATCTGGATACTTTTATTATTAACTAATAAAAGAAGAAGGAAAAATAGTAATTAGATATTAATCTATATATGTGTGTATTTATATTATATATGTGATTATAGAGAAATTAACCAATATATATTATTATATATATAATGTTACTTAGTCATATTCTCGTGCTTATATCACACGTAATTAGTTGTGTATTATATTTGATATGATATAGAGAAATTGATCAATATATATAGCATTATATGTTTAATTATACTTAGTCCAATTATATTGGTGTTGTGCGATATTTATTAATATATATACAATATACTTAATGTGTTTTATAATTAATTAATCGTGTTACTGTAAATATTTAATTAATTTAATCGTCATGTATAATTGTAAGTCAAATGTCATTATGTCAACTACGTTGTCGTACCTAATCAACTATCCTATTTATATAACTGAGTCGTATACTATACGTTATAATATTTTTGGTGTTACATATAAGAAACACAAGTTGGTTAATTTTATTTTATGTTTGTTTGTGTTAATCCTGTGGAATCGGCAGCCCGAGACTCATATGTCATTGCCGTAGCTCTCGCTGCACGAGCTTTAAATCGTCATTTCCCTTTTATACCTCTTCTCGGTCCTTTTTAACTTTTCGGATCTAGTTACTAAGTGCTATGGGCTAAACCGCTAATTTTGTAATATCTTTTATAAACCCAAATCTCGGCCCAAATTAAGGTTAAGGCCCAAAGTACTTAAAACTAACCTTAGCATTTTATTAATTATCCATATAGTATCTTTTAAATCCCTTTTAGTTTACATCAAGGTTAGAGGCCCATTTGTTAATTTAATTCTATAAGGGTCCAGTAGGGACATAAAGGCCCATTTGATTTTAAATCAACTAACGGATCCGAAAAAGGCCCAAAAAGGGCCTAAACGAGTCTTACTGGCCCAGTCATCACCTCTGGGCCAGAGCTCCTCTCGTAACAAATCGAACAAAACAGCAACCCAACGATGTTACAACAACACAAAAGAAATGGTCACCAGTGCTGGTACAAGCTGTACCAGTACTGGTACATAGGCCAGACACACTGGTCTGGTACCAGTGTACCAGATAATCACAGCAAAATCAGAAGGCAAAGAAAAGTGCCAGTAAGCGCCCCTAACTCCCCAATCTCACTCCCAGTTCACCCCACAGATCAATTTCTACAGACCACATCAGAAAGCTACACAGATCAAAAACTCGAGCACACAGATAGGGGCTCGATGGCCCCTGCCATCATAGTCACAGAGATAAGGCATTAAAAAGAAACCAGAAATCAACAATAACAACTAGTCTACTCGTGTAAGAGCAAAATAGCCACATGCAAAGCATCACAGAGAGTACAAAATGGTCAGTAAAAACGCGGTGTAAGTTTACCAGAAAAGAAGGGAGGCACCGCGAGGAGAAATCAGGGAGGGGGTTCAAGGCGAGGCACGCACCACCACTGCTTCGTCGGCTCCTCTTCCTCTTGCTAACTCGAGTAACTCGTGTATTTTTATTTTAAATTGTCACATTAAAAGTCTAAACTAATCTCAGCTCATGAGGCCAAACCACACCAAACAGAGGCAACGAGGAGGGCATGCATCGAGTTTTATAGAGGAGGCGACGGGATGGTGTGCAAGTGGTGTGTATGCCATTAGATCTGTCAACGTCGGCCAATACTCTCCACGCAACGTGCTTTCAACCGATCTAAAGAGTAGGCACTTGAGTGACCTCGTAGTGTCAAGGGAGAGAGAGGCAGAGGTTTTCGGGCAATAGTAGCGAAAAGAGAAGGGACAGACGAGACAGGGATAGTACGGGAGGGGAAAAAAGGGAAGCGTCGAGAGGAAGCCAGGAAGAGAAAACAGAAGAAAGGAGAAAAAGGAGCGGGGGAAGAGAAAAAGAGAGGGGACAACTCATTAAATGAGAGAGAGAAGAGGCACCTCGAGAAGGAAAGGGGAGAGAGAGATTGTTGGTGGGATGGCTTGTGTGGCCACGGACGTGTAGTCCTTCGCGTGTCTTTCGGCTATCTGACTTGATTAGTGACCCATTGGGTTTGCGGGGCTTACATACGGTTAGTCATGGGTTCTTCAGAAATCTCAAGGGTCTTCAGGGTAGTTTGATACGTGAGGGTGCGCACAATCGTGTGGCAAGTTGAATTGAAATTGCGCCATATGACTCGTTATATCGTTCTGAATTTTCAATTTACTTGTTTAATGTTTGATTGAAACTAATATGGTTATTTTGTACATTTTACACTCTACACAAAAATTAGATTCGGGATAGTTTTAATTTATTTACAAGGGTTAATTTTAGCTTATATGCATCTTTTGTTCCCCCATATTATTTAAACTGATAGATAGCATAGAATTAGGATGTAAATTCTCGGATTTAAAGTATCGACTTAAACGTGCCATTTCGAGTATTATATATATTCTCATAATTAAATATTTGGAAATTCCGTAGATATTTTAACTGTGTTTTAAATGTCAGAATTGATCACGTGAAACTTAAATTTTAATTCATGTGTGATTTTTAATTTAATTGTTAATGATGTATTTATTTACACGAGTCTTTGCTTTAAGCGTTAATCAGTTTTAAATGCGTTCAAAATTCACGGGTTTCACATACCATGTGCCACCTGAATCTCGAGAAAATACCTCAGTTGTCCCAGATTCTTTATCTCAAACTCCTTTCCCAGTTTCGCTTTAGCCGAACTATCTCGCTCTCATCATCACTCGTGATGATCATATCATCTACATACACTGCTAGCACAGTGATGTGGTCTCCATTCCATCTGAAGAATACCGTATGGTCTGCATTGATTTGGTGGTACCTCATGCCTACCATAGCTTTACTAAACCTGTCAATCCAGGCTCGAGGTGATTGTTTCAACCCATAAAGTGACTTCTTGAGCCTACACACCTTGTCAACTGTCTGATTTGTGTCAAATCGTAATAATACCTCCATGTACACCTCTTCTAGCAACTAACCATGAAGAAAGACGTTCTTCACGTTCAGCTGGTGTAACTTCCACCCTCCATTGGCGGCCAAAGAAACCAGTGTTCGCATCGTACTCATATTTGCTACAGGTGCAAACGTCTTATCATAATTTATGTCATAGATCTGATTGCTAGCCTTAATTCGCTCTTGCTGTTTAAATTTGTGCTTTCAAGTCCCAACTCCCATGGGAAGTTTGGCCGTTCACTTGAATTTAACCTCTAATATACTTCTGGCTTAAGAATTGTCTTTGAAAACTGTAGCAAGAGTGGTTTACAGAAGTCATCTAGCAATTATTGGGGTCTTTCTGCTTCTTTCTGAAATCTGAATATTAACACAAGATCCAAATTATATTTCAGGAGGTATTAAAGGCAATACAGTTGAAATTTGAGAAGGCCAAGGAGGAGGTGGACTCTGACCTGGCAGTTTTTGCAGGAGAATTACTTGGCATAATGGAGAAATCAACTGAAACACACCCTGAGTGGAAGGAAACCCTAGAAGACCTGCTGATACTTGCTCGAAGCTGTTCTATGATGACACCTGGTGAGTTCTGGCTCCAGTGTGAAGGAATTGTGCAGGACCTTGATGATCACAGACAGAATCTTCCAATGGGTGTACTAAAAAAGCTGTACACTCGCATGCTTTTTATACTTACTCGGTGCACTAGGTTGCTCCAATTTCACAAGGAGCAACACTTTGCTGAAGACAAGGTTGTGTTAGATATGAAGGAACCAAAAGTGGTGCAGCCAATAGACAGACAAGCTGCTTTGACAGCTAAGCCAAGAAAAAACACTGATGGTGCAGCAAATTCAAGAAAGTCATATAGCCAGGAGCAGCTGTTAAAACGGAAACAGAGTCATGAGTTACAGACTGGCACCGACTTGTTATCCCCTATAGGGCCTTCTCCTAGCAGAGAAAAGATAACCTCTTGGAAGGTACTCCCCCCTCCAGCGGCAAAAAAGGATCCACCATCTAGTCCGAAAAGGAACATAGGTAAAGATACTAGTATAGGTGCCAGTACACCTGAAATACCCAGCTCGGTGGAATCTTCTATTCACCTGTCTGTTATTCCTTCAGACAAGAATATGCAAAAGGTCTCATGGGGTTACTGGTCTGAACAACCAAGTGCTTCAGAAGAGGGGTCTATTATGTGTCGCATTTGTGAAGAATATGTACCAACTCAATATGTAGGAGACCACTCCAAAGTTTGTGCCATAGCTGATAGATGTGACCAGAAGGGTTTAAGCGTGGATGAAAGGTTAATCCGAATAGCTGAGATGTTAGAGAAGTTAATAGAGACTTACTCACAGAAGGACATGAGCCCCAATGTGCATGATGAATCCGATGGTGGGCCCTCCCCTAAGCTTAGTGATTGGTCCAGGAGAGGATCAACTGACATGCTAGATTGTTTCCAAGATGGAGATATCAACCCTGTTTGTTTTGATGATTTGAAGGGTTGGCCTTCTATGACTTGTAAGACTCGCTTCGGCCCAAAATCTGATCAGGGAATGGCGACCTCTTCGGCTGGCTCAATGACACCTAGATCACCACTTACAACCCCAAGGTCAAACCATATTGACATGTTTCTCTCTTGGAGGAATGCACTTGCTGAGGCTGATGATATGCATCAGGTATCATTTCTTTGTCCTTAAACACACACACACACACACATGCACGCACACGTGCGCACATGCTCATACACACTCTCACACACACCTACACAAAATTACATTAGTAGCTCCTGAGGCAGGGATGCCAGGCATTGACTAGGGTTTATAAATGTGGCGTCTAAATATCAGTGTCAAAATGGTACAGATAATTGAGCTTGCTGATATTGCACGCTGCATAGCAAATACAGCTCTGTATGAAGAGAAATCCTCGCCTTACCTTGTTTCTTGTATGGAAGATTTGCAAGAAGTAATTGGCCGGAGGAAGCATGATGCTCTGACTGTTCAGACATTTGGTGTTCGTATAGAGAAGCTACACCAGTAAGTTTTGAAATTCTGTTTTCTGTAAATTATCTTTCTTTACCCTGTTAAACTCAAATGCATGTCAGATGTCCCTCCCAAGCTCTTTAATATTAACACTTTTATCATTGCTAATTGCACCTTATGGTTCTTCTGGGTACTACTGCACGTAACATAACTTTCACTACTTTTGGCAGCCTTTACCAATATAGATAAATATAGATTCCCTCTTTTTGTGCTTTCGACGCGACTCAAAACTCCACTACGGTGCTTCAGTAGGTCTCCGTTGCACACAACCATATCATCTCAACCGATGTTGGACAATCTTCTCTTCAATCGGTGCAACTCGACCTTGTCACTTATATCATTATTTGTAATGTGGTCCCTTCTTGTATGGCTACATATCCACCGCAACATACGCATCTTTGTCACGCTCATCTTCTAGATGTGTTGTACTTTAGTAGCCCAGCATTTTGTGCCGTACAACATTGCAGGTCTAATCATCGCGTCTTATAGAACTTATCTTTCAATTTTTGTGGAACTTTTTTGTCACATAGGATATTAGATGTTTGTCGCCATTTTACCCAAACCGCTCTTATTCTATGACTGATATCTTTATCAATCTCGCCATCACTTTGTAACATCGATCCCAAACATCGAAATGTGTCCTTTCTTGACATCACTTGTCCATCTAAATTAACATCACCATCTTCTGATCGAAGGACTCAGGGATAATGGCCTTTCTGCTTTGTAATTTTTGGCAGCCATGACCAATCTGATGCAAGAGTAACAACTAGCAATTTTAAACAGAGAGACAACTAGCAATTAGCAACTAATTACAACAAAACATTGAACATATAGTGAACTAACCTGGTGGAGAGTCTCAGAGTTGCTGGAGACTTGCAGGAGGAAGGACTCAGGAGTGCGATGCAGATTGCAGCGAGTCAGAGAGTAAATATAGAGGGAGGTGATGCAGATTGCAGAGAGATGGAGGAGGCGATGCAGCTGAGAGGGAGTTATGGCGACGTTCAGTTTCCCTCTCGTGAATTGGAGAAGACAGGTGACGGAATTGAAGCGATGCTTAATCTGGAGGGAAATCGTCTCATTGGTCAGGTGAGACTCGCCGACTCGTACAATTCGTATCGAATCGTGAATCGGAGGGAGGAATCGCGGCGATTCAGCGATTCAATGATTGATATATTAAGTTATTTGCCATAGTTCATCCTATACACATTTGATAGTGCTTAAAAGTTAAAACGTGAAAAAGTTTATTTTAAAGACGTGCTGATATAATGGTCTATCTATTGTTTTGCTGCTGCTGAACTGCTAAATGACTCTCTTACTGCTAGGATGCTATTTCTATCCTTGGTCCCTGCACAACCAGAAATTCTAGGGTCTCTCTATAAAACACGATTTTTTTTGTATTATAATTTTGAAAGATGCTTTTACAAACTTATTTGGGGAGTTCAACTGAAGATTTTTGCACATTAACTTCTCTTTCCATGCCACCAGTGTCAGCCATGACCTGCGCAATACTTCAATGTCTTGTTGGTGTCTGTTTGTTTGTTCTTTTCTCCTTCTCCTTTCTTGATGTAGGAATCTTATTCTGTGAATCTAATTTAGTATGCTTTCGAACACAGAGAGAAGTATTTGCTGCTCTGTGACTGTGTTGATATGGAAAAAGTCGAGTCGCAAAGCACAGTAATGGATGAAGAGGATGATGTGGTGCGCAGCTTGCGTGCGAGCCCAGTCCATCCAATCAAGGATCGTACTTCGATTGATGATTTTGAGATTATAAAACCAATCAGCCGTGGGGCATTTGGTCGGGTATTTCTGGCCAAGAAAAGGACAACTGGAGATCTCTTTGCTATAAAGGTAAATTTTGTTGTAATAGATAAAAACAGGGTTTCTTTGTGATACCCTTTCAAAATGTTTTACAAGCATAATTTCTTCACTGGTAAAGGAAATCTCACTCTTCCAAGTTTAAAATGTCTAAAACATGCCCACATGTTTATGATTAGTATCCTTTTGTTGGTTGAAAGTTCCATTGTAGTTGTTGTTGCGAAATGTTATGTAGAAACTTTGAGAGACATTTATAGCTCAAATATTTTGTGATTTATAATTAAACTGAATCAATAATTTTTCTGAATCTCTATAATTAAATCTATTTAAATTTTTGGATACAGGCATTTGTACCGATGTTGTTTACCTTTTTTTTAATGTAAATTAGCGGAACAATCAAATTTGACACAAACAAAAATTTGTGGCCTCAGATGGCACCCTTTTTTTAACTCAAGGGGACCAAACAGGAGTCAAGAGATTACTATTGTGTTCATGATGTATGCATTGTGAAACTATTTAATAAATCTAATATCTTCCTATTAATGATCAGGTCCTTAAAAAGGCTGATATGATCAGAAAAAATGCCGTTGAGAGTATATTAGCGGAAAGAAACATCCTAATCACAGTCAGAAATCCTTTTGTGGTATGTCTGTTGGTTAAAATTTTGCTTCTCACAATTTTCTTATCTTTAATTTTCTATATCAAGTTTTTTTTTTTTGTATTTGATTTGCTTCGTGTTTCTGATAGGTGCGTTTCTTTTATTCTTTTACATCTCGAGAAAACCTGTATCTTGTGATGGAGTATTTGAATGGAGGTGACCTGTATTCTCTACTTAGAAATTTGGGCTGTTTGGAAGAGGATGTTGCTCGAATATATATTGCTGAAGTAGTAAGTTCCATCTTCTTTGGTGCTTGAAGTTCCTTTTGTTTCTCTCTCTTGACGTTTACTAAACTTGGATTGCTGTTTAAGGTTCTTGCTTTGGAGTACTTGCACTCAAATCGCATCGTACATCGCGATTTAAAGCCTGACAATTTGTTGATTGCCCATGATGGCCATATAAAGGTATTATCTAATTGTCTATTGACAGTCAATTTGATTGTTGCATTTTATAATATGTTAACTCTGAAGAACCCTTGGTTTTCATTTTTCTTAGTTGACAGATTTTGGTCTCTCTAAGGTTGGTCTGATCAACAGCACAGACGACCTGTCTGGCCCAGTAGTCTGTAATCCTTCATTGTACGGAGAGGATGAGCATGATCATGATCCCGAGTTTTCTGATTTTGATCAAGAAGATCAGATTGAAAGGCGAAAGAAGCGATCTGCTGTTGGTACACCTGATTACTTGGCCCCTGAGATCCTTTTGGGCACAGGGCATGGTTCGTTTGCCTATCCTTTTGTTATTACTTCTGTTTGGATTATGGTTAACACAAATAACATAAAGATAACATAATATAGCACAACAACAACAATAACAACAACAACAACAACAACAAAGCCTTTAGTACCAAACAAGTTGGGGTAGGCTAGAAATTAATCCCAATCGTCTTGGGTTTCATCTCCATGGGAATGGCTAGGATTTCACGTTGGCTCGCCAAGCCTATCACAGCCCTCCTCTTTTTCCGAGCTTGGGATTGGCTATGTTGAAAATTTGTATGAAAACAAATATGCAGTTAAATAAGATAAAATGAGCAAAGATTAATGAATACAATGCATTTTGTTTTCTGTACTCAATTACTTGAAGTACTGGTTGCAATGGCCAAACATATTACATCTTTGTGTGGAACTGGTGTACATAAATCAACATTTAACCTGTACTGGTTGTTGCTTTTTTGTTAATAATCACTACACAGGTGCTAGTGCGGATTGGTGGTCTGTAGGTGTTATCCTATTTGAGCTCATTGTTGGAATACCTCCTTTCAATGCTGAACATCCTCAGGTTTTTATCACATCAGCTTTATCACCAATTTAATTGCTATTAGCAATTGTATTTTTTTTTCTTTTTGATATCACAACTTTCTATATATAAGGAGGGTAATTGCTAAGAAAAAAGTATGTCATGAACATATGTGAATGCAAATTGAACTGCTTAATAGTTGTAGAATTGGATTGAATTGTAAATGAACACACTTAACATGAAACTAATCTTTCTGAAGAACTTGGGTAGTTTTATGGTGTTGGAACATGAAATTGTGGGCTTTTCTTATGGGATACTATGTTAATAAAAAAATATGATTATGTTTCTTGTTTCCTAGATGATTTTTGACAATATTTTGAATCGCAAGATTCCTTGGCCACGAGTACCTGAAGAGATGAGTGCTGAAGCTGCTGATTTAATTGACAAGTAGGAAACCTTCTGCCCTAGTAATGGTCAAATCCTCAGTAATCTTCATTACTTTGTTGGGCGTTCTTATTGTATTGATTTTTGCTATTGTGTATGCACCATTAACAGGTTATTGACTGAGGATCCCCATCAACGGCTTGGTGCAAATGGTGCATCAGAGGTAACATTATTTTTGCGAGGAAATTTACGTATTTTATTCCAATAATTTGGTTTCAAAATTCTCTGTGCTAATTAGTATTATAAATTTGAACAAATCTTTTTAGGTCAAACAACACATTTTTTTCAAGGATATCAATTGGGACACATTGGCCAGGCAAAAGGTTAGAAACTTGAACATATTAATTGGTCTGTACATGTTTGGCCAGGGAGTTTTTATGTAATTGATATTGTACTTTCTTGTTCTTTTACAGGCATTGTTTGTTCCCACTTCTGATGGTGCTTTTGACACAAGCTATTTCACAAGCCGTTACTCTTGGAATCCATCTGATGAGAACATATTGGAAGGCTATGAAGTAGAGATGTCTAGTGATGATAGATCTGTCAGTGGCAGCAGCAGCTGTGTTAGCAATCGTCAAGACGATGCAGTATGATTCTATCTCAATTTTCTTCTTTTTATAATGTATATTTTGAGTATGAATAACTTTCTATTGATCTTTGTTTTAATTTTTTCGTAGGGGGGTGAATGTGGAGGTCTCGCTGAGTTTGACACAAACACTTCAGTTAATTATTCCTTCAGTAATTTCTCATTTAAGGTAATAATTGCAAAAGAATTTGTATATTTAGTCCAGAAATATATTATATTCAGTACAAAAAATAATTTAAACATGGTCAAATGTTGTTTATTCCATAGCCAGTCCATTGTGCTCTGCAAGTGCCATTATTTATTTATTTTCTCTCCCGTACAAGGGAAATGTCAAATGTGTGTATGTGTTTTCCTTTAGTTGATTTTGCAAAATTAGCTAATAAAAATTCTCTATTGCAATTGTTATCTAAACATTTTGAGAGAGGCTTATGAGATGGGACCTTAATGTTTATTCTAACTGGTTTTGGTTAACAGAACCTGTCTCAGCTTGCATCTATCAACTATGATTTGCTCGGCAAGGGTCTGAAGGAGGATCCACTGGCCAGACCTGATGCCTAAAATTTAGCCTTTTATAATGGATAGTTCTGATCAATATTCGTTAAAAAGCAGCTCCTGTACAGCTTGTAAATAAATGTAAGCTAATATTTTTGGATTTTAGTTCAGGGTTATTTCTAATATGGGTTCTAAATAAATGTTAGCTAATATACAGCTTGTTATCCCGCCATTTATGCAAAAATCAATATTAGGGAACATTTCTGTAACTTTTTTTCTTTTTCAATCTGATGGTCAATAATGACTCTATTTGAAAATTGCTAAAGTTGAAAACCGAGTGCATGCATGTGCATTCACGAGTAACAGGGGATGTATGATGGTACATGGAGTCCAAAGTTGATGCCGGAAGCATTTAAATAAATTTTATTGCATCTTATTTGATTTGACCTAGTTTTCTTTTCATTTTGTACAGATTGATGCTCAGGGCTGCAACAATGTGTTAATTATTGGTCTAGAAGAGCCTCATAGAGAGTTTTGCATCCAATTATGAGTTGTCAATTGTTCTTATGTTATTTTATGGTTATTCAGTGAAAGCAATACCTTGCCTTTCAATTTTGTCATTCTAAAGGCAAGAGTATTTAGAGTATTTGCGTACTGGGGCCAGTTATTCTGCATGTATCTTCGAATATTTGTGTATTAGGCCTTTAGAAAAGATTAATATGGTCTTTAATGATCTCTTTTATTTAATACTTTGTGCAGCATGGCCAGTTTACTAAAAAAAAATCTCCTGTTCTCTTTTTCCTTTGCAGTTTTAGTAGCGTTGTACATGCAAATGTTCCTAGGGCCGTTATTCGAGCGAGCTCAAGTGAGCTGATATCAATTCTAACTTAGGAGCATAAAATTCTCGTGTTGAGTTAGATTTGAATTATCTATTCCAATTCGAGTTAATATCTGAACTTTTATTTAACTCGTTGATAATTTGAGCCAACTCGTAACCTGCGTTTTAGATCTGCAAGAAAATAAAAAAATAATTCTGAAGGACAAAATAAACACCAACAACAAACTGTTTCATGTAATAAACCATTTTTTTTTCAGAATTGCAGAGAGAACAGGTTGAAGAATATTAGAGATATAGGAATTGTGGACTGAGCAAAGGAGGATTTGACAAGCTGCAGCAGATTAGAAAACGTTGCACAAAGCAGGAGCAAGAGAGAACAAGCAACGCGAAAAGGGAATGTGAGAGAGAAAACAACAAGAGAGAATAATGAAAGAGAATTTTGCGCTTTCAATAAAAACTAGAGCTAAACAAAAATGAATGAAATTAGGAGGACAAGTGGCGTATAAGAATAACATGTTCGAAAATTTTGCAATCAAGTGGCTTGAAGCTGGAAAAAAATACTTTTGATGTGTATCAAACCGGCCCTTTATTACACCCTTTTATCGAGACAAGATCACAAGTAATAAAAAAAACGTTTTCCGACAGCAGCTTCTGGAATCTATAAATTATCACATATTGAGACAAGAAGAACGTGAATATTACAAAGTTCACATCTTATCACAAGTTCTCACCTTTGGTGGAGAGAGGTGGCATTCTAGGCTGCTGCTGCCAAGCTTTAAGAGAGAGAGATGGAAGAAAAAAAATAGCAAGACATAGGGCAACTACAAAACCTCATTTTGACAAACTTTTCATCCAAGACAGTAGAGTAAACTGGCACAGCTGCAATTATTCAGATAAAATATAATCCTCTATTCTAATATTCAAATCACTTCAATATAATAAATTGGAACTTACCAGCCGGTACAAGACCAGCAATTATGTATTACATTAACTATGTAATACGGATTCAATTATTAATCCGTGTTTCAAAAGAAATAAACAACAAAAATTGTGCCCACAATATTGGCTCTATAAAAAATATGCTTATACAATGCCAAAACTTGATGAAGAATTTTTTAGATCTAGCTTAACTAGTCAAAGTCACATACAAAAGCTTTTACCTTCTCTTCGCCTTTTGTCTTGCTTTGACCGTCTTCTCAAGGTTTCTGATGCGATGACTGATAGCAGCCGATGAAGACGCCTTCACAGACCGCTGAGGTTGTGATTGCTCAGTTGGTGCATTAACCGGTACAGATGATTCTACTGGAGCTAGTGGCTTGGATGGACTAAAAAATGAAAAACTTGGCGGAGGCGCTGTCTGAGGTGGTATTTGGGGAATGTCTAGAAACTTTTTTACAGCAGGCCGCTTGATTACTGAAAAGGATGATGATAGTTTACTTAAATTGCAAATTGGTACAGAAGTTTTATATACAAAAAGATGGTCAAATTGAATACTGAAGACAATTTTAATTGTAGTCTAATTCAAGGTCAAAACAAAGAACTTACTAGCACCATAAACAAGGGAGAAGAGATTTGAAGTAATCCAATAACAGAAAATTGCCTATGGAAGAAAAATAAAATTTTCTGTCAGTCCACCACAGATAAGGACCTTTTAAGGTAAAGGCAAGAGGCTATAGTACTGTTTCTGCATTACCTTAGGAAAGTTGGCTGTGAACGGTACTGTCAGAACAGCAAGAACTCTGGAGAAGTTCTTCATGGTTTTTGCCATCGGATTTCCTTCCAAACCTTCTTGCATATTAAGCTAAGAATTAACAATCAATTGCCTATCATTAGTGAATTATCTTCTTTCCTCAGTGACACAAACAAGTGAAGGTACCTTGTGAAAATAAATGATAAGTTTCCATATTAAGTTATCAACACCTAACCATTTCTAGCAATGCTATCAGAATCGGACTGAACTAACTGCTGGGCCAAACAGTTCAAACGTTTGTTTTTTAAAATGATAATATATGAAATATTTACCCAAGTCACGTGATAAAAAAATATATAAAAACAGAAATAATATACACAATTTAGAAAATTTATCACCCCAGAAAAATAAAGTACTATATATATGGTTGTCCACTTAGTGCATGAGCATGCAATTTAAAATTCTCAAGTAGCATATGAAATAAAGAATAAAATGTTTGATTTATGTATTATTTTCTTTATTTATTTTAAGGAACAGATGAGCTAAAATAAGATTGCAAATATCATGCTTGATTGTCTCTCACTAGTAAACTTTCTTTTATTTATTGCCTCTTTAATTGTTTTCCATTTATAAACTGTCTTTTATTTCTCACCGCATTAATCACTCATTTTCTTCTCAGTATAACAAATTTGAAGAAAACCATCCATTCTAATTTGACTGATCCGATATTATTTGCAAAACCAGATGGTTCAACCAGTTTTGATCTGGTTCAAACACTTATTGCTGCATCCAGTTCCATTCTTCCGTTTGAATTGGTCAGTCCAGTTTACAACCAGTTCCACAGTTTCTTTTGACTGTTTTTCAAACGATAAGCGTTCATTCTTTTCCATAATTTTGCATGGTTTTAGGAAAACTATGATCATAGGATGCCAAATTTATAATATGGAAGACATTGATTAAAGAAATTCGTTTGTTAGGTAAGCCGGTCTCTGCTGAGACCAAAAAGTACACCAGTACATGAGTGGAGAAGGGATGGCACTGGTACAAGATGACTTCGTCAAAGGGCTGATTGAGGCATTGATACTTGATACTGGTGTGGACAGATCGATCATAAAACAGAGATGGCACTGGTCAGTGAGCTGAGATATGTGACAAATGTGTTCAAGATTGCTCGTATTTGTTGGAAGGGATGAGTGCGTTTGGCGATTTGCTCGTGGGCGTGTGCAAAGCGCGACCAAGCTCCGACGAAGCGTGATCCGAGGATTGTGCGGCAAAGATATAACATGTGCGATCCTGGGACAGATTCCGCTTGAGTTTGTGTGTGACGGTTGGGTGAGCACCCGCGACGGTGGTTGACAGAGGAACAAGATGCTTTGCTAGCAAATATGAGGTATGTCGATACCCAAATGTCAGTCAATCAAATCAGCAATTAGGGTGGTGTGATGCCTCATGAGATAGATACGGTAGTGGTGGGTTTAATACAGATTAGCAGTTATTTCAATCAGATCACCAGATCAGTTGTTATTGTGTTAATATTAGAGATTTTGCTTTTTTTGCAACTTTTTCCTGGGTTTTAGATTTAATCATTGGGTTATAGAATAGTATAGGATATAGAGAGTGAGTATGTGTGATGGTTGATGATGTGATGATTGTTCAATCTCGAGTGTAAACTTCATTTTTGTTATAAAAATGAAGTGGTGGGCGCTCCCCACTTATTTCAAAAAAAAAAAAAAAATTGATTAAAGAAATTCATATATAAATTCTAGCAAGTCATTAGACACAAAAAGGGTTTGAAAAACCATGACAGTGGTGATTCTTAGTATGTATTATGTTCAATATTATTGAAAATAATAACATAACTTTACATCAAAAAGTAATTATTTTATAAAATTTACTTCTAGAGCAAATTTAACTTTTTAATTAAGTTGCTACAGTTTCACAGCTTTTGATTTTCGATTTATTTATTAATTGACAAATAATTGTATCATGTGCAAGTGTTGTTTATAAAACATTTTCAGTCTACAGAGAATTTGTTAGCCCCGTATCTTTTTTATTTTAACAAGTCCGTCCACTCTCTAATCATTAATGAATCCCACAAAACGGCCAATGGAAAATTCAATTAAAGAGGTACTTATTTTCAAGAAATAAGAAATTTAAGGGCAAAAAGAGGCATCTTTACACTGCAAATGGGGGGACGCACAAACTTGTTTGTACAAAACCATGTGAAATTAAAGTTTGACTGGATTTTTACAAAACTATGTAAATATCACAAGTTTATCTGGTTTTGCATAGGTGTAGGCTGAAACCAGAGTTTTGAAAAGTTTACACCGAACACTTCTGAGCTTCTTTTTAAACACGATTTCCAAGAATTACAAAACCACACTGAAAACTGTATCAAATGGGCCCTAAGTAATATGACAGGACATTATAATCTTTGGACTTCCTCTTATTGAACAGTAAATTATATACAAGTTATCCATGCATTGACCCCACCTATTTAATTTCTACACGTTACTCCCATCATCTATAGGATAGTAATAAGTAACCCACACCAACACAACAATGCCCCTCCCCAACGCAGCACAAGGGGAAAAAAAGAAACACTTAGACCCTTAGTGGGCTCATCAACACCAAACAAGCCATTTTAAACTAGAATAAAAGTGTTTTCATGTTTCCGTACGAAAAATATGATAATTTCAAAATAATAATGCTGAGCTTTGTAGTGTAGTGTAAATAATTTGGTACGACTGTTTTAACTGCAGTGTTAATTAATTATTTTCAATCACTCCTAGATGTTATTACTGTCAAAAAATAAGTAGATGTTGGATAACCACTCACAATAGGACTACATAGCAACAGATGGATTAAAAATAGAATGTTAATATGAAGTTAAACTTACACAAGGTGAGCATGTACCTCAACAGTAGCCAGGAAAGCCAGAGAAGTTAACACCGGAAAAATATACATTGCGTCAGGTGTTGTCAAGTCTGTGAACCATAGAATACCACCTCCCTTGAGTGAGGGCACCTTCTCAACCATGTTTGAAATCTACATTTATTTTAGAAATTTTCAGATATAAGATAAACACATGCATCCAACTATAGACAAGACTTCTAATGTTCTAATTAATGGTGTCAAACTGTCAATTTGGATGAAAATTGCAGACATTTTGAATAAGTATTAACTAAAGTCCTATGATTGACCGCACTAGTATGTGAAGAATACTCCATCCAGCATGTTAAGCGGAAAACATGGATTTCACTACCAAATACCAACCATTCCATACAACAGCTATGTAGCACTTCAAATATCTTATTTTCCAATTGATATTAAAACATAATGATAGAAGTAAGAAAATTGTATAGAGCTGTCAAATGCATTAAGCTAATTTTATGAATGAATTAATACAATGTAATTTCTATAGCTAGTTAACTTACTGCAAAGAAAAAGCTCATGAAAATCGGACCTTGAATAAATAGCCCCTTTAGTGGGGTAAAAGGTGTAACCCCATGCCTGAAATTCAATACAGAAAACATATATGAGAAACAGAATGTACTAAATGGACAGCACAATCAGGACAGTTATAAAAATTATTGCATCACTGTTCAAAAAATAGTCAGAGGTTTAGATTTTATATTTTGAGATGACAGCCTTTTCTTTTTAATTTTTAGCAGTTTATCATTTTCTCAAATTGAGATGACAGCCGTTTCTCTTATATTTTGAGATGACAACCCTTCTCTTTTAAATTTTCAATTTGTAGTACTGAACTGATGAAGCCTCGTTTAGTATTGCCCAAAACCATTTGTTACCACTCAAACCTTTCTGAAAATTGAAGATAGCATACTTGTTGAATAAAGCTTTCATTTTCGTTTGGTTCTCCTGCATAATCTCTGGATTCATAGACTGCATAATGTAACAAGGAGCATTATCTATGAATTTCCATAAAATATTAACTAATTACTTCAAATTTTCGATCAAAAGTAGAAACACGAGGAGTAAGTGCATACATTCTGCATTTCTTCTTTCAGTTTCTCAAGCTCAGGCCTCAATACCTAGATATCACAAAAACATGTCATAATTTAACCACACTAGTACAGTATAAGTAATGTCTAGGTATCAGTGTTCGAGAAGGATGTTTAAGATTCCATGAAAATGTCAAGACATGTAATACAACTATTAGGTGCAAAGAATCCATCTGAAATCTCAAATGGCAGCTATGACTAAAGACAAAAGCACAAAAATCTACTGCCTAGGATTGGAAGGAGTGTCTTTAGGTGTCAGCACACCATTGGCTAGAATCAAGTAACGATATTTGGGTAGTCCAACTCGAATGAGCTTAATCTATTAATACAAAAAAAATAAAAGAATAGTCGAGGTGTGGTTTTGAGGGGTCTGTGAGTTTTGGTTTAGGTGGTTATAGTTGTGGATAGTATTATATTATTTTGCTTCATATAATGAAACAACTGGTAAAATTAATAACTCCTTCACAACACACACACACACACACACACAAAAGATACCAACGTACAATTGATCCTGAACTTACACTCAGCTTAATAGTGTCTTTCATTTGCCGTATCAGGAGGGGGACAGTAGCTCCTCTGATCAAAATAGTTGTCAATGCAATAGCAGCCCACCTGCAATTCAGAAACCACACACATAATTCTCACTCCAAAAGAAACACAAAAAGTATATGCGAAGTAAACTTTTAATAAGGACGTGCCAATTGAGACCAGTGAAACTGTGGACTCCATCAATCAGGTGCTGAAGGACGGCCACAGGAAAGAAACTATCCGCCGCAGCAGCGGCCACCTCTCCGGGAAACGGCGCCGGCACAGCTGATGCTGCAGAAGCAGCTGCTTCTGTTGAAGCATCCGTCAGCACATCGGCTACGTCCTTCATGTGCTCCACCTCATTCAATCCACCACCGGTGGGAGCTGAAGAATAACAACGGATGGATGCCACGTGGAGTCCTAGAGGGAGGTAGAATCCGCTACCTGGAGAGAGTGAATGCGAGGTTTGTAATTGTGAGATGGATCCGTGAGGAGAGGGAGAGGGGGAGGGGGAGGGGGAGGGGGAGGGGGTTTCTAAGGAATCGTCGCGAGAGAGAACATGGGGGAGAGAGGGATGGAGGCGGCGGGGAAATTGACGGAATGCGATGGCGAGTGTGCGCCGAGTGTAGGCCATGGAGAAGACGAGAGAAAGAGAGGAAGTGGGGATTTAGGGGAGAGGAGATGGCAGGAGCAGGGAAAGAAAGGGTTTACGGTATTGGGTTTGGACATTTTCGGATCCAAATTCAGATCCGCCATATTGGTTGTGGGCTTCTGGCCTGGCCTGGCCTGGCCTGTAAGTTTTTCTTAGGTCGGAAAAACATTTTATAAAATCTGAAAAGATTTTCTGTGAGCTTTTTTCAGTTGATTTTTTTATCTCAATCTGAATTAAAATAAGACATTTTTTTAAACGATAAACACATCTATATGCAATTGATAGGCGTTAATATGCATAATTACACGTATATACATAATAATTGAGCAGTATACATAATGAATCTATTAACATTAAAAATCAGAAAAACTTAAAATAACACTAGATTAATCATGCATGCATAATTACACATACATCGATAACTGATGTGCAAACAAACAAACATTTTTGTGTTTGCAAATATTATCTACTTTTCTGACATAAGATCGATTATATTGGTGTTGATCCATGATAACCAAATTTTAAATTCTTACATTGCTATTTTATGGAGAAAAGAAGATCTCTTTAATAACAACTTTCACCAGACCTGTTCAATGTGAAACTGGTTCAACATGAAACTTCATCAATAACAGGCCCCAAATCTAGAAAAAAGTACCAGAGTCTTAAAAGTTGTGAAAATTTAATAAGTCCTACTTATTATAAATAAAATAACCTTGCAAATATGTATCGCATTCTGTATTAATTATTTAGAGAACCTTGCTTGGTTCTTGAGATCCAGTCATATAGAACCAGAATTATAATTAAGCCGTCTGGAATTACCTAAACTTCACGCTAGCTAATCTCTCCTTGAATTGCTTCAAAAAGATCTCATTTTAATTTACCATAGATGTCGTGTACGCACACTTCTTACCGAGTCAGGCTTATTAGCCGGCTTCTTCCCATGTTTCCCTTTAGCCATGGCCATGGCCCTGGTTTCCAAAATCTCTACGATTCGAATCACCACATCATTCATCCTCGGCCTCATTTCAGGGTATTCTGCAGTACAGTCAATTGCCACTTGCAACAACTGCACCAACTCCCCCGGCTGCACGCTCTGACCTTTAAGTAATGTGTCTTGGAACACCGCATCAGCCCAGCCGTCTTGTAATACTGACTGAGCCCAATTCACCAGGTTAAGTCCCTCATATAATGCCAGCTCAGCAGGTGCTTTTCCAGTTAAGAGCTCAAGTAATAACACTCCGAAACTGTAAATGTCACCTTTCTGAGAGGTGCCGGTAGGATCCATCACTTCTGGCGCCTGGTAACCAGTGCGACCAATGCGGGAGGTTATTGGTAATGCAAGGGAATGAATGCCATGGTCTGACACAAGTGCCCCATTGTTAATAGTGAGGAGGATGTTAGAGGATTTAATGTTGCCGTGGGCGAATTTAGGGTCCACAGAGTGGATGTGAGCGACCCCGCGGGCTGCTGCCAGTGCAATCTTCGCCCTGGCCTCCCAGTTCAGTGGGGCCCACTGGTCATCTCCATTGGTATTACCTGTTGTGAAATGAGAGGGTGTTATTGTATATATGGTAGAAGTGCATGCACTGAGATGGTTTTGGTACTGTATACATTTGACATATTATTGTTCTCAAAGCAACTAACCATGCAAAGCTGTTGAGAGACTACCCATAGCAATGAAATCATACACAAGCAACTTCTCATCATTGCTAAAACAGTACGCCTTTATTGGCATTACATTCTCATGTGCCAACTCACCAACCTTTGCTATCAGTTTGTGGAAGTCATTTTCCAGCAAATTCACACTCCTCAATCGCTTCACCACTCTCGTCAGACCAGATTCCATTGCTACCTTGAAGGTGCTTCCAAATGTTCCCTTTCCGAGCGGCTCAGCTGAGCCCCCTAGCAAATAATCCAAGTCGTATTTCACTTCTGTACCAAAGAAACAGAGCTTCTTACTAATTGGAACAGAATGTGGTGGTATTTGGCTTGAGCTTAAATCATCATGTGCATCATTTACTGGAACAGGAACTGGTTGTGTTTGCCTCGAGCTTATATCCTGTGTATTGCAAAAGAAATCAATCAAAAGTTTCATGTTTTGTGGAAATATTTTTGAGATATAATATCAGAAAAAAACTAATCTTGAAATAAATGAGGAAAAAAAGCAATTTTGTTGAATCAGGTAAGTAATATGGTACCTCAGTTACTTGGTCTGTGTTTGTTTCTTGAACAGTTCCATTGTCTAAATGCAGTTCCTCTTCGTCTGTACCATTACCATTGACCTGAATGCAATGAAAAAAAGGAACCTAGATTTATAAGGAAAGTTCTTCTTTCAATTTGTCGACCTTAATGCTTGGTATTACATTTTTTTTTTCTTAATAAAAAGTATTGATAGAAACCGACCTGCTTTATGATATCTTCAATTTCAACTTCAACTTCAAAAAGCAGTTTCTCTCTATACTGGATTCCTTTACTTAATTCAGATATCTTATTTCGGGATGCCTCTATCTCTTTTGTTTTATCAATTATTATGGCCTAATACCATATTTTCAACACAAGACAATAAAATATTAATTATAACTAAAGTAGTAATAAACTGACAATTAATATACAACAAGAACAGTAACAACACAAATAGATGCCAGTTCATTTCCTGTTCTGGTATTAACTTGGTCCACTTGAAGGCTCATTTTGAAATGCAGAGGCATGCCAGAAGTTAGAATCCCTGATCACTGTTTCAAGCCCATCAGAGGGCAATAACTTTGTCAAATTTAGATGGAGTCTAGTTAGGTTGTAGTTTGGCAAGTTGACGTAGAATGCGCATCACTAAGGCATATTAATTGAACTATATGACAAATTATGAACCGAAAACATTATAAAGGTATTACCAATCTTTTCTTATAAACTTTTTTCAAAACGCCAAATATGCTGGCAAGGGTTTTTCTGGTAAGAATCTGTAATTGGTCCCCAAGTTGAAACATGTACAACAGTACAAGGGAATAAACAAAGGTGTTGTCCTAAATAAATATGAAAAGGTACTTCGGATTATTTTTCTATGATCTGGAGATTCCTTAGTGTGCTTGAAAAGGGTTTCAAATATGGAACAGAGGGATCATGTCAAGCATTTTTGTTTTCTGTTGTCCCTTTCACCATTCTCTAATTTCTCCATATATTTATAGGCTGGAAGACTCAGACCTGCTCTGAACTTTATTATTTATTTCATTCATTTTCTTAGTCCTCCTTTTAGATGAAAGTTGTGAAATTTTATTCATACAAGTGCTTATAAAATCTAGTGTGTACTTTGTTTGTCTCATATGGGGATATATTAGCACTTGTTTACATTTATTAATATCTCTAGGTACATTAACCAGCTGCATGCATATCATTCTTTGATTGTTATGAAAAGAAGTTTAATGAACATGTAACAACAATTACTTCTCATAATAAAATATTGTAGCAATGTATTACCTGCAAAGTTTTTACTTGTTTCCTCAAATCCTCCTGTCAGATTCAAAGAATAAGAAAAGACAAAACAAACATGGTTTACTTATGTGCAACAATTATCAAAATGCTAAAATGTTGTCAACATCAACATCGATAATAAAAGCATAGATCATCAAGCTTGGAGTAAATTGCAATATTCAATTCTTACATTCTCCTCTGTAACATCTTTTATAGACCTTTTGTGCTTCTTTCTCTCACTTGACAAAGTCTTTTCCAAATTGGATATGATATTCTCCATTGCAACCACTGCCTCTCTTTTGAATACTAGCTAATCAAATATAAGAGTAAATCATCTTTTTCTGTAATGTGATTTTGTGTATAGGATGGTAAAATTGAAACGTTTGAATTTGGGGCAAAAAATACTGTAAAGGTAGATCGTCAATGGACTTCATATTAAAAAAATACTGTATAGGATGGTAAAATTGAAACGTTTGAATTTAGTGGTTGAAAATATGATCTATAAATAGAACAAATATAAGAAATTGAAAAAAAGCTGTAATAACTTTTGTTTTGTAGTTCTGGAGCAATAAGTTATGATCAATACTAATTTTAAACTTTTGTCTCTCTATAGAAAAAGAAAATTGCTTTTTTCTCTCTCATCGGATTCAATTTCCCTGACTTGCACATGTTGTAATTGAGAAGTCAAATTAAATAAATAAATTTTGAACTACATGTTATATGATTAATATATTAAGTACTGTCTGAGTAATATAAGAAATGTCACATAAATGTAATTGTTTAAGGAATGTCATAATACATGTTTCTCTAAAGTTTTGAATACGAATACATATAAAATTAAAGTAAATTAATTGTAATTGTTAATGGATCAATTGTAATTGATTTAACTAATGATAGTGTTAAGATAGAAATCAGAGTATTGTTTGGGTTAATTCAATTAATTTTGGATCAAGAAACCAAACAAAACGGGCCAAGAGACAATTTCTTGCGTGTCGCAAGAATCTGTTCCAAGAGGTAGAATTGTTGCCTGAATTGGCTGATTCTTTCCTGGCTTGTTGTGCAAATAATATCATATTTTGTGTGCACGTTTTGAGCAGCTGTACACACATTTTGGAAAGTATTTGGAGAGATCATTGGCATCAAATATTTTCTAGAATATTTTTTATTAATTACATGATCTCTTCAAGATACGTTAACACTAGTATATAAGTGTTTGGTCTCCAATGAATACGGGTGTGTTAGGTATGCAAGTGCTTCACTTAGAACTCTATCTTGTTCTCTCAATTAATAACAAATATCTCGACTTTCATTCGTAAGTCCAAGGAAGAGAAATAGTGCTTGTGTTCTTTGAAAGGATCCGTCAGCGAACAAATCAAGGGATAAAGGAAAGGACTGCAGCAGGACGCACGCTTCTTCCATCTACGAGGAATTCAACAAGATGGAAAGTAAGTTCACGCTTATGCATTATTTAAATATCTTAAATCTTACACACAAATTACAATTGTTTAAATTAGGATTTTGGTTTTGGCTCTATCTCATTGAATTGCATCCAACAAGTTGTATCAGAGCCACTCTTGTGTGAGATTTATGGTATATGACAATCTAGGATTTAAAGTTTTATTATTTCTGAAATTTGTATCGAATTTTAATTGTTGCAAAATGATGTATTCAATTTTTTATTTGCTTTTAATTACTTTAAGCATTCTTGAATTATCTTGAATTTTATCTAATTCCTCGCCTTTATGCGATTTTGAATATATATTATTCAAGGTTTTGATTTATTAATGTTCTAAATAATTTATTTTGCAAAAAAGTCAAGTTTTGTTAAAATATGCAATAATTACAGATTAAAAATTCGAAATAGAGAGAGTTTCTGAATTGTTTGCGGCCCGCAAGGATTTTCTTGCGGCCGTAAGAATATGCAATTTGCGTCCAATTTGAACTGACATGATACATTACGGGCCGCAAAGATATTGTGACGGCCCGCAATGAAAAGTATAAAATATGCACAACTTGTGTTCGATCTGGAAATTGTTGCTTGCAGCTCACAAAGAATTATTATGACCCGCAATGAATAGAAAATTGAATTGACAGGTATTTTGCGGTCCGCAAGCAATAAAATTTGAACTGGCGGTGAATAACTTGTGACCCGCAAAGAATTATTGTGGCCAGCAAGAATGTAAAATTTTTGCCATATTTTTGCAGATTTTTCAAATATGGTTATTTTAGATTATTTTTAGATATATAAATCCTAGATTATTACCAATTATTATCTTAGAAGTAGTTGTAATTAATTATATTTTAGGTAACATATAATTATACTTAATGTAGTTACTTGTAAATATATAAGATACTATAATTGTCTTAATTAGTTATACAATTTAGCTATTATTTATAATTAGTATTGAGTGCTAATAAAGAAAGGATAAAATATGTTACATTTTAAAAGAATTATAATTAAGTTTAAGTTTAATATATATAAGTAATTTAGTAGATTTCTAAAATGACATTTAGTAAATACTAAATAAAGACTATGTAAAAAACATACAAAAAGTTTTGTGAAGTCTAAATTATATATATAGTTAACTATTGAAAATTAGTCTCCTCTAATCAAAGTTACTATTAGTTACGATATATATATACAGTTTTAGTATAGACTTTAGACATAATTTTTAAAATTTATTTAAAGACAATTATGATTACATGCCTTATTTTGCTAACAATTAATGTTCACAAACGAACATTATTGATAAAGCATATGCAAAATGACCCATGAAAGGTTTAAAATTGACGTACCAACAACTAAACTTGTTAACTTGTCCCAAAGGAGGATCAACTTTTACGAAAATTGTTGTGTACATAAAGAATATGTACAAAGAAAAGTAATGATGCATTATGTGCTAATGATGTCTAAAAAAAATATTTGGGGCTTGGTGCATCTGGTCCGTTTGTGACCCACCTCCCCCACTTGACTGGCCTGGTCATTAGTACGCAGATACCTAAAGGCGGAAAGACAAAACGATCATTTGAGAATACTTTGTACATAAAACCAAGATACCTAAGAGTATTGATTGCATCCAAAGATGCGTCATGCTGGCTAGTATTTTTTGTTTAATTATGAAATTAATGGAGAAATTAGAGCTTTTAAGGCCTTTAAATAGACTTTTGAATTATGATTAAGGATAAAGCCTTGACGCATAATCTAACAATTTTCTTGTTCTAAATTTTTTCAGACACAATGACAAATCTAAGTCAACTTCCAGATCTGACTGGAACAAATTTTAAGCAATGAGAATCAAAACTTAGATTGTTTATGAGGATGATGAAGTATGATCGTGCATTCCGTCTTGATCGTCCTAAGCCAACTGATAAAGATGGGGTAGCAACACCCGAATAGAAGGCTGACATAGAGAAATGAAATGATTGTGACAGACTGTGCATTATGATCGTGAAGTTGACAACCCATGAAACACTCCAAGAACTTATACCTAATAAAGAGTCTAGCGTTAAAGAATATTTGAAAGCCTTAGAGGAAAAGTTTGCAATGAGTAAAAAGGCTGACATTCATACAATCATGGTCAAACTTACCACCATAAAGTACAAAGGCAAAAAATGGAGACAGATATCATATCATTGAGATGGTTAAGCTCCAATGTGCACTTAATGCACACAATTTCAACATCTCTGATGATCTTCTCATTGATTACATTTTTATGTCTCTCTCTCGTCCTCTTTTGGTCAATTCAACATGAGCTACAACTGCATGAAATAAACTTGGACAATGATTGAGCTTGAAGCTCAGCTAGTGCAGGAGGAGGAGAGGCAAAAAATAAATAAGGAAGAAGAAGCTCGTGTTGCAACACCTGACTCAAAGAGAAAGAAAAATAAGTGCAAGACTTAAAAAGGTAAAGGGCTCAACAAAATGCTGCAGACAACGATGCAAAGAAGCAAAATAAGAACAATACTTCTGATAAATCGAAAGATAAAATCATTTGTTACTTTTGCAAGAAGTTGGGACACATTAAGATATGCCACACCAACTACAACATGTGGTTGAAGAAGAAAAGTATGTGTCTTGGCTTAGCTTCTTATGAAGTTAATTTAAGTATTGTATATAGATATTTTTTGTGGATAGATTCAGGAGCAACATCTAATATCGGTATATCTATGCATTATTATTTGTATTTTGATACATTAGTGATTTCATCCTTTAGAAGAGACCTAATTTATATTTCTTATTTGGACAAGAAGGACTATGTATGTTCATTTAGTAATGATAATTTCAGTTTGCTTCAAAATTTAAAACAAGTCGCTTTCGGTTCTGTCTTCTTATGATAATTTTTATTATCTTCTTATGATACTTCACACTCAGAGACACCGCACACTGATACTAGAAAACGTAAATTAACTAAAGAGAATTCAGTCACATTATGGCACAAGTTTTTAGGACATATTTCATGAAAAGAATTGAACGACTTGTGTCAAATTGATATTCTTCAACTTTTAGATTTCACAAACTCAAATGGATGTGTGAATTGCATAAAGGAAAAAAAAAGATTAATAAACATAAGTATGATGCCAAAAGATGTAATGATGTATTAGAACTGATACATACTGATAGCTGTGGTCTTTTGTCAATGATCACAAGTATTTTATCACGTTCATAGATGATTATTTAAGATGTGACTATATTTACTTGATTAGAGAAAAGATTGAAGCATTAGACATGCTCTAAAATTTTAAAGCAGAAGTTGAGCTACAACTCAATAAACGCATAAAGTCTATCAGATATGGCTGTGGTGATAAATACTACGGCATATATGATGATTCAGGAGAATAATGTCTGAGACCCTTTGCAAAATACTTAGAAGAATGCGGAATTGTACCTCAGTATACATTGCCAGGCTCACCTGCAATGAACGATATTGTTGAAAGGTGCAATCGCACTCTTAAAGACATGATGAGAAGTATGATTGGGCATAAACCTAGACTTAATCACATACGAGTCTGGAGATGTCTAGTAGAAGTTAGGCCTTATAAGCCACAAGAAAAGAAATTAGATGAAAGAATTGTTAGTTGTCATTTTATTGGATATTCTGAATGCTCTAGAAGGTATAATTTTTACAATCCAATAGAACATAAAATTTTCGAGTCAGGATGTTTGAAACTTTTTGAGGATAATGAGTTTGTGGGAAAAGATATGACAAAAATAGCATTTTCAAGAAGAGAAGAATGAAGATGAGACTTCGAACAAAAGTTAGGGTTTTATCCGAGTTTCGATATCTTTAAATCTAGAAAATACATGTAATGTCAATAAGCAAACTACACCTCCTCCTTCAATTCCGCAAATGGATCCAAATTAGAGCCAAATAATGACATTGTCATGAACAATGTCAATCGCATTGCGCTAGTGGAAGATTCGGAAGTTGGCGATGATGTTCATGAACCTATCGTCAATCAAGAAAATTCTCAAGAAAATATTATTCGAGAAATAATAGAATCAGAACTAGTACATCATAAGATCCACTAGGGAGAAAAGATTTGCAAAATCCAAAAATTTTATATATCTTCAAGAACATGAGTTTTACATTGACATGTTTGAAAATGATCCTGAAAATCTTCAAGAACGTCTAATTCTTTGATGTTTTCTTAAAGCTCCTCCATTAAAAGTTTTGAATTGTTTGATGTAAGGCTAAATATTTTTTAATCTATTGAAATTCAATCTATGTCATATCCAAATAATTAAGAAGGTTTTTAAAGTTATAATAATTAACAGGGCATTATAAAGTTATATTGCAAGAGTTCAAAATTTATTGTATTGAACAAATATTAGAAATATCAGAAATATTCTTAATTATTAAACTTTATTGCCACCAAACTTTCAATGACGTTTGACTATGAGACGACTTCCTCAATTAACAGCTTGATCAGTAATTAAATCATTGTTATTAAGTTATAATTTCAGGAAGAAAATGGCTTCACAGAATCTCAAGCTTTTAACGGTCAATTTTAACCACTTTTCTTTAAAACCTGATTGACACCAATGAGCAATGGCTTAGTTTAATAATATTTGCTAATCTTTTATTTCATGTATCATAGTCTCATAGACGTGCAAGAAACATGCTCAAGGATCCAAACTAATAATTTAATTCTCTTCTCCGTTTTTTTTATAATCCAAAACACTTCTTTGCATGAAACGGAAACCCAGGGGCATTTTGTCCCGTTTCAACTTCCAATTCTCCTCTGTTTTGCTCTCTCTTTCTCTGTTTCTCTGCCCCTTGTCAATTGACTTAGATCAATATACGCTTTCTCTCTCTCTCTCTCTCTCTCTCTTTCTCCCCATGCTCTAATGGAGGGGTTCTCTTCTCTTCTCTTCTCTCTTCTTCTCATCTCCCTGCCCCTCCTCAGTACCTCCCAATCCCTTGATAATGACACGTCAGCTCTCTTCATCTTCAAATCCGCCTTGGGAAGCAAAACCCGTGCTCTTGATACCTGGACACCGGTAAACTACACATGCGCCGAATGGGTCGGTGTGTATTGCAACTCAACCGACACTGGGCCCCGTGTCTCTGAGCTCCGCCTTCCCGGTAGCCTGCTATCCGGAACCATCCCCTTGTCGACCATCTCCAAACTCACCTCTCTAAGAATTCTCTCTCTCAGGCACAACTTCCTCACCTCACCAGTGCCGGATGATCTCTCTCTTCATAGAAACCTCACTGCTATGTACCTAAATAATAATAATTTTGCTGGCCCCATACCGACGGTGATCTCTTCGATGATATCTCTCCAAAGGTTAGATCTCTCTGCAAACAATTTTTCCGGTGCGGTACCGGTTTCCCTAAACAACCTCACACAGCTGAACTATCTGCTTTTGCATTATAATAACCTCACTGGTACCCTGCCACAAGATTTGAATATCCCCAACTTGGATACTTTCAATATTTCTTATAACAGTGAACTCTATGGGCAAGTACCACCAAGCCTAAGTAAATTTCCATCTTCGGCTTTTCTCGGCACAAAGCTGTGCGGTGGGCCCCTCGGACCCTGTCCATTTGGACCAACACCAAGTCCATCTCCTTCCCCATTTGGACCAACACCCTCCGGTGGTAGCAATGGTCTCTCTGCTGGAGCCATTGCCGGTATTGCCATCGCATCTGTCGTGGCACTTGCAGTGTTACTTTTCCTATTAGTGCTTCTCCTTAGAAAGGGGAAGAATGACAATCAATCAGCCCAACCAAACCCGCCGGTCACAGATCAAGCTGCAGGGCCAACAGCAATGCCATCAGAACCGGCAAATCAATCGAACTCACCATCTGCGGCACAATATGATATGGATCAAGCTGCACCATATAGCTCTGCTTCAGCATACTCGAATGCCGTATTAGCTACAACATCAAGTGCCCTTCCAGATACAGCATCGAGTGCCGTACCAATTACAGGATCAATTGCTGCACCATCCGTATTACCAGTGCCATTGGCGGGTCCGAAATATAGGAGTTTGACGTTCTTTAGGAAAGCAAAAGCTGCAAAATTTGATCTGGAACAGTTGTTACGTGCTTCAGCAGAAGTGCTCGGGAGAGGCACATTCGGTAACACTTACAAGGTCACACTTGAGTCGGGGGACATGGTGGCCGTAAAGCGAGTGCGGGAAGTGTACATTGCGCAAAGGGAATTCCGGGAAAGGATTGTGAGAGTCGGGGAATTGGATCACGATAGCATTGTGCCTCTGATAGCATTTTACTATAGCAAGGAGGAGACGCTGCTTGTCTATGATTTCATGCCCATGGGAAGCCTCTCTGCTGTTTTGCATGGTAAGTCCGATTGCAAATTCTGCAAGTTATTTTTATTTTCTCTTTTACCAGAATTTGATTATATTTTATATATTATGGGTACACAAGAAAATATTTGGTTAAAACGATTTAAATTTACAGGTGTTTTCTTTTAACACCTGGTTGACATAGAAA
Source organism: Eleocharis quinqueflora (assembly GCA_964058865.1). Lineage (NCBI taxonomy): Eukaryota > Viridiplantae > Streptophyta > Magnoliopsida > Poales > Cyperaceae > Eleocharis > Eleocharis quinqueflora. Next base: position 103,588 of record CAXKVX010000629.1, on the reverse strand, counting down.
TCAATATTCCTAAATATATATGTAAGATTTGATGATTGATTTAGTGTCTATATATTAAGAAGTCAACGATTGTATATTATTGCATTTTGAGGTTAGACATTGGGGACGTGCCAACTAATTCCAAATTTTTTTTTTCTGGTTTTTAAAGAACTTTTCAAAACCACATAGATTGTTATTTTATTTGTATTTTAAATTCATATAAAAAAATGAAGAAAAAATAAAAGCAACTTAATTAGGAGGCTCAGTCTCGCAGTTAGGTCTCTCAAGTTTTAATGCGACACAGATGGTTTATTCGATCAATAGATGATCCTTTTCAAAATTATATATTGTTTGAAAATGATAATAAGAACCGGTTTGAAAGAAAAGTCCTACAATTAATACTAGTCATAAATCAGAATGACTTTCATTAAAGTCTAAAGAGAAAATGGCTGATGATTTATACTTGAGACCCTTGTTATAAATCCGTGTGATGCATTGTCAATTGTTATAGGCTTGTAGCTATCGTTAATAATTATTTTATTTGATGATTCAAGCAAATTGCATTTTCTAGCTTTTATGCATCATCTTGAAAGAAAAAAATAGATTTTGAAAACAAATTCTGATATTATCTAATTTCCATCCCTATATATGCATTGTCAAACAGGGAACCGAGGCTCCGGCCGGACCCCGCTCAACTGGGAAACTCGAGCTAACATTGCGATGGCAGTCTCCCGTGGACTCCAACACATTCACTTAGCAGGACCCACATTCTCTCACGGCAATATCAAGTCCTCCAACGTGCTCCTCACCACCACATACGAAGCCCGGCTGTCAGACCACGGTCTATTTTCCTTTGCCGGCTCAAGCAGCACCCCTTCCTCCCGTGTCGTAGGGTACCGTGCCCCTGAAGTCACCGACACCAAAAGGATTTCCCAAAGAGCTGACATGTACAGTTTCGGCGTACTTGTGCTGGAGTTGGTGACCGGGAAGACGCCAGCACAACCGATACTAAGTGATGATGGAGTGGATTTGCCAAGGTGGGTCCAGTCAGTGTTGCGGGAGGATGGGAAGGGAGATGTGTTCGACATGGATCTTGTCAGATACCAGAATGCGGGAGAGGATATGATGCAGCTGCTACAGATTGGAACTGACTGTACACAGCAGTTCCCTGATCAACGCCCCAGTATAGCTGAGGTGGTGACAAGAATTGAGGAGATTGTGAAGAACATGAACAGGGATGTGTCGGCGAGTGCTGAGTCCGGTGCTGACTAACTATACTAGGATGCATGCATGGTTTGCATTCTCATTCTTTCTTTTATATTTTGATCAGATATTTCTGTTTAGGTGGGTCAGAGAGTTGATTGTTAAATAATAATAAAAAGTACAAGAAGAAAAAAGGTCTCGATTGTTTTATGTAAAAGTTAGGAAACTAAGTCCATTTCGTTTTGTTGATTCTCATTGAGTCTTTTTATTTTTAGCTGTTGTATTCATTTACTCTGGTATGTACCTAAATTTTGGCGATTATTTGCCATTTTTGTCTGATTTCAGATGTAAATACAGTGCAACACGAGTTGTTTTGCGAGTTGTGTTCAAGGAATTTATAGATTATACTTAGATCATAGATCTTGTTAGAACTTAGAACAGCAACTAAAATAAAAAAATTAAATAAATTAAATAATTAGAATTTTGTCATTCGATCGTATCATGATATCGTTGTTCTCAAGCTTTTATTGTCTCAAGTCTTCTAGGTATGAAACCATCAAAATAATTCAAATTGTCATTTTTAAAATATTATCTTGGAATAGAATTTTGAGGACATGATATTAATTGAGGTGCCAATCGACCGGGTCAGGCGTGTTCGAGTCGGGTCAGATAGTTTGACTTTCGACAGAAGCGAGGTCACGGGTCGAGTTGGCCGAGATCGAGTCGTGTCACGGGTCTTCAGGTGTCGACAACTTTCGGGTCACAGGTCCGGTGAGATCAGATCGGGTCTTGGGTCGACAAGTGCCGACAACTTTCGAGTCTCGGGTCGACAAGTGCCGACAACTTTTCAGTCACGAGTCGGGTCGGGCGAGATCTGGTTGGGACTCGGGTCGACAAGTGTCGACAACTTTTGGGTCATAGGTCGGGTCGGGTCTTGAGTAGTCAAGTGTCGATAACTTTTGGTTCACAGGTTGGGTCGGACGAGGTCGAGTCGGGTCTCGAGTCGTTGAGTGCCGACAACTTTCACGTCACGGGTCGGGTCGTCGAGTGTCGACAACTTTCGAGTCATGTATCTGGTTAGATCTCGGATAATCGAATGTTAGTTTTTCGAGGTGTTGAGTCAGGTAGAGCGAGATCGGGTCAGAATTTGGGTCAAGCAACATCCTTTTTCGTGTGTTGAATCGGATCGGACGAGATTATATCTGTAAACCCCACCATTTTAATGAATCCTTTATAATTAAATAAAAATGGGCCTCTGGGCTTAGATTCCATTGAACCCAATCTGATACTACATGATAAATGAATAAGTTATAAATAAGTAATATGGTTATAAGTATTATTGGGCCTTGACCCTAATTGGCCCGAGTCGGGTATATTAACAGATATTACAAAATTAGAGGTCTAGCCCAAAATACTTAGTAACTAAGACCCGAAAGAATAAAAGGACCGAGAAAAGTATAAATTGGAAAATGACGATTATAAGCCCGTGCAGCGAGAGCTACGGCGATGACGTATGAGTCTCGGGCTTCCGATCCCACATGATTACCACCAACAAACAATAAATAATTAAAATAAACCAACTTGCGTTTATTGTGTTTCTTATGTATCTTTCTTCTATACTATATGTATCACAAATATTATAACGATTAATATGCGACTTAGTTATAAAATAAGATAGTTAGGATGTACGTCAACATAGTTAGGTTATTATATGACTTATAATACGCAACAAGTAAATCAAGTAACTGAACTCGGTATGATAATAGCTACATAATTAAATGAATCAAATGTAATGCATGTATATATATATAAAAAATAACTAAGTTACGTATAATATATACATATATGTTTATAAGTATAAAAGTATACACATAAATATATATATATATATATATATATATATACCTATATGAACATATACATATACGCGTAGATAGTAATTTACACTCGAATCACCACCAACAAAATTGGACTAAGTTTTACTATATATATAATATTATATATTGATCAATCTCTCTATATCGCATCAAAATGTAATGTACAATTAAATTACGTACGATACACACACTCAAATATAACTAAGTGTCACACTCCAGAAATAATGTCTAGCTTAGGGGTGTAAATCCCACCACGTGTACTTGATTTCAAGTGCACGAAAGGCTTAGTTGACCACTCAGAAATATAAATAAGAATAGTTTATTATACTTAATATAAGGAAAAGCACACACATTTCACACACAGTACATGAACATCCAACAAATACATATATATATAATCCAACGTCTGGATACAAGGTTTACAACGGAAGCAGAACAAAAGTAAAATACATACTAAAGAGGGCGATCCCATCAAAAGATGTGGGATCGACCCTATCTAACATACTACACACTAATCCTAACAAAAGGAACAAAAGAAAACAAATGGATTGATCCTCAAAACGGAAGACGCTGGGGACTCCATCTTAGCGCTCACCTCTGGACAGCAAAAGAACTCCTGCTCCTTACCTGGACCCCACAACCAACCGTGGAACGTGAGTAAATTATAAAAATTTACTCAGTGTGGATTTAGGTCCAGCCTTTGGGATTATATCCGATTCAAGATTGGACCAATCACATTTATTGAGAATGCCTATATTTAGTTACTACACCTGACTTGTATTTAGTTTAACCATTATCAATTTAAATAAATAACTAAATCCATCCAAGGAGACGATACGAGAAAGAAGCCCAAAATATATGTGAGGAATAGTAGTATATGATAACTAATATGAGAAGGTATCAAACTCCTAGACAACTGTTCAAAGAATCAAATTTTAGAACCCCGGGTGTAGGACTTCAGGATTCGCCCCCTTAGACGGGTCTAGTATGTCAGCTGCCAATCTAAGGGTATCGTTAGACGGGTCTAGTATATCAGCCGCCAATCTAACTTAATTCTGAGTTTCCAGAACGAAACGCCCTGGTAATAGCATGAGCAGCTATAAAAGCACACACTCGATCAAAAGCGAACCGAGAAGCCTACCTCACAAAGAGAAAATAATAAACATAAACTCTCGGTCTCAGCCGTCATACAGAAATAAGGAACCGACTACCCGTTTGAGTAACAATAATAAAAGGGAACTCCCTGTACCAACCAAGGGCCAAGGGGGAGCCCCAGACTTCCTCTGTACCAACCAGGGGCCAAAGGAGGAAGTCCTTCGAATATTAGGAGATCTTGAAACATCGGCTAATAGAAATATAAAGAACGGAATAGCTCCAATACGTCACATATGACATGCATACTCTAAACTGAGAAACCGAACCTTAATCACTCAAAGGAAGATATTATAATATTTATACTAGTAAGGATCTTGAAAATCAAATACTCGAACTGGCACTACGAGCCACCAAGTGATGGTCATCGATGGTGAGCAGTGGTCGAATGTCCTTAGGGACATCCCGAGAAATGGACCCCACGGACGAATCCGTTTACCGTACGTAATCCATCCTCACGATGCCCCCAGACTACATCCGTCCTAGCTAAGACTCACCGGCCCGACTCTCATCACTCCCAACGAAAATATATAAATAATATTTGATACGCATCTACCTATAAGTAGTCTAATAGCCTATACGATCCATATAACAGATCTCACGTGCAATATGAATGCAGGTGACATGCAATGCAGGTTGGTCAAAATAGTTGGTTCAATTACCAATATGAATTCATGACAGTTCAAGATCTACGGGCCTGATTATAATTGGTTGGTAATTTGGTACTGCAGTTCAATTTAGGTAAGACTGGTAGGTCATAATTTAAGAGAGAGAAAAGAATATAATCTCCAGGAATCCACACCTGAGATAGCTGGAGCGATACGCAAGGTCGACTCTACTCCGGGGGCAGCTCTAAAGCGTCTGCGCCTGTATCAGCGTCGACAGCGTCAGTAACGGCCTCGTCTCTCGCGAGTGGATACGAGTCGGCTAAATCTCCTAATTTAGTGATCGAATCGTATTTAGTTAGATTGAAAATTTGAGTTTAAGAATCTAAGCGTTTGAGACGTCCTTGATGCTCCTAACTTAATTTAACTGTCATTTTTACTTAGTCAAAGCTTTCGTGCAGTGCCTTGCTGCACGACAGGTGGATGTGAATTATGTGTCTCTATTGCTTTGTTAAATGTTGTGTGAGATTCTAAGTGTTCTACTACTTCCCATTTATTTGACGTTAAGACGATTTGCTACAGAACATCAATAAATATATTTTTTTAAACGTTTGCTTAGTCATAATTGTGTGTTTCATATGTAATATTTAATTTGGTGCGTGTTTGTAATCGGTGTGATATAGAGAAATTTATCAATATATATTATTATGCATATAATTATACTTAGTCCATTTCTGTTGATAGTGTGTGATATTTTACTAATATAATTATATATATATACCTATATTATATTTAACTTGTTTTATTATTTAATTAATCCTATTATTATAAATAATCAATTAACTTAATCGTCACGTATAATTGTAAGTCAAGTGTCATTTAGTCAGATGCGTTGTCGTTCTTAACAACTATCCTACTATGTAGCTATGTTGTATATTATATGTTATATTATTTTGTGCTAAATATAGTATAGAAAAATACATAAAAACACAAGTTGGTTTATTTTAATTATTTAAGGTTTGTTTGTGTTAATCCTGGAGTGGGATCAGAAGTCCGTACTCGTGCGTCATAGCCGAAGCTCGTGCTGCACAGACTTATGGTCGTCATTTCCCATTATACCTTTCTCGGTCCTTTTTAACTCTTCCGGGTCTAGTTACTAAGTATTATGGGCCGAGCCTCTAACTTTGTAATATCTGTTTATACCCAACTCGGTCCAATTAGGGCCCAGGCCCAAAATACTTTTAACTATATATTTCCTTCTATCTTATTAATTAAAGCCGTGTAGTATCTGTTGGGCCCGATGGGCCCAATAGGCCTAATATCATTTTTAATTCTTTAAGTCCAACAAGGGTCAGAGGCTTAGTGGGCCTTAATAGCCCAAAAGCCCCATTTATATTTCCTTTTATTCATTTATTTCGAAAGGTCCAATAAAGGCCTAAGGCCCAAATCGAAATCCTACAGGCTCAGGCATTACTCTGAGCCCGTACACTCGTATAATACATACAGTATCAAATCCAGCGCGTGAGATGCCACTGTACTGGCGCCGACATGCCAGTACAGTGACGGGGTCATGCCAGTATAACCACAAAGGCTGGTAACAATGCCAGAAACAACCGAATCCCATTTTCGGTTTAGTTTGTACCGAGAAACAAAGTCACAATCACAAATCAAGCTAGGCATGTGTTTAACTCCACAAGGAACTATATAGTGCTGGCACAAAGATCAGAAAGCATAATAGTGCACGGATGTTGGTAAGGGTCTGGTCTCTGGCCGATTCAGTAAACAAGGCAACAAGCCAACAGCCCAAGCATACTTAACCCAACAAAACAGAGGCAACAAGGCCAAGCCCCAAATTAACACCGACAGTGGCTCGATGGCCACTGCCATCAAGGTGCATCAACCCATAACTCCAACTCTCCCCAACCCCTCAAACAATAGAGTTAACAGCACAGGGACTAACAGATCGAAAGGCAACACAACAAGCAAGCAAGGCAGCAAAAACAAAAACAACAAAAGCAAGTTGCGTATAAGGTTTGCTGCGTTTACCAGAAAGAGGGAGGTTCGAGTGACAAGGCTAGGGGTGGCAAACTCAGCCTCCACAACGCCATCGAGCTGGCCTCTCCTGCTCTACCTTGCTTCCCCCTTGAGAACAACACGAAATTTCACTCCTTACGGGCCTTACGGATTATGTCTATACTCAACACATGAGCAGAGAAACCAAAAAGGGGCAGGGCTATTTATAGCCAGGAGACCCAGCAGGGGTGTTGGGTGGCTTGAGTAGAGTCTGGCTCGAATAGTGACAGTCGGGTGTCAAATCTGACAACGCACAGTGAAATGGCCTCCTTAGTCAAGAAAAAAGAGGAAGCGGTAAGGTCGTAGGATAGAGAAGAGAGAGTACGGGTTCGATCGAGGGTAGTACAGGGAGAGTGCGGCGGGTAATGAGTGAGGAGAGCTCGCTATTGTGAGCCGAGGTCGAGTACAGAGAGTACCAGGAGGTGACAGAAAGGAGAAGAGGTGAAAGGGAAATTTTAATGCGAGGTGAGGGTGACAGGGGGAAAAGGAAGACAGAGGCAGATTTTCAAGAAGAAAAGGAGGGATAATTGAGTGCGAGAGAGAGAGAGAGATAGAGAATAAGGAGTCAGAGGGGACGACAGAAAGAGAGAGGAGAGAAGGCGTGCTCTCGGGAAGGTAAATGAGAAGAAATTAATTCCCGAAAAGGTGTGAGCATTAATTGTCTAAGGCGAGAAAGAGAAAAGGTGCGACAGTAGAGATGACGTGGCAGAAGGCAATTGGTCAGAGGGAAAAAAGGGCAGAAAACAAGAGAGATAGGCATTAAAGAGGTGGGGGCCCAGCGCAGCGCATTGTTCCAAGGAGATCAGAAATATGGGAAAATAAATCTGTGGCAACAGACCTTCTGTGACCTCACCTCAGCAGGTTTTGTATGCCTAAGCGTGTTGCTAATCGTTTTTGTACTGAAAATGAGTTATGGCGACTCCATATGTTGAATCTCCGAGTTAGAAACTTAAATGGTACTGTTTATTTAGTTTTATTAATTTACAATTTCTCATTCTTATTATATCATTTTATTTTTCAGTGTTTATTATTAAACTTGAAATTAAGCTTTTCTTAACATAAACCCGCGAAATTTTTATGATTAATTAGGGTTTTTAATTTCTCAAAATTTCACGGGTTTCACACTAAGTAATATTACAAAGATAAATATATATATGTGGATCAACTTCTTTATGTCACATTAAATACAACACATGATATGCGCACAATAATGATTAAGTAAAGGTTTAATCATAATAACGTGTGTCGGTCAATTTCTCGAAAGCACATTAAATATAATACATATAACATATTGAATAAGTAACATTAAATACGATACATATAAAATACACATAAATTATGACTAAGTAAATGATTAATCACAATAACATATATATTGATCAATTTCGCTATATCACCTTAATGACATACAATACACACTCATTTGTGATTAAGTGAGTATTTAATGCAAATAGTATATATTGATCAATTTCTCTATAAACACATGAATAATATAAATACACATATATTAGTTAATATCTAATTAACTATTTTTCTTTCTTCTTTTATTAGTTTAATAATAAAAGTGCACAACTAAAAGTGGTTGAATTTATAACATGCTTGCTTCGTGCTATTTCTTTACTATTGACTATATAGGATATCGTCCTAACGACGTAGTTATGTCAGAACATTAGCAAACACATAATTTAAGACATCACTTGAATAAATAAATCAAAAGTAAGCACTAAGTAAAGAAATAGAAAACTGTAGGAATATAATACTCACACCCTTGGTGCAGACAGGACACTGCACTGAGATTTGACTAAGTAAATATAACAATGATATTGTTTTAAGAGCATCAAGGACGTCTCAACGTCTAGATTTTATTTTGTATAATTACATAAGTTAAAGAACTTTACAACACAATAGACTGATAAAAACCTAACGCCAAATGGGAAGACAAGGTGACTCTTGACCATGTGGGCGCTGACAGAGTCGATGACATTGCAGAGATTCTCCAAATAAACGCCTAGATATCAACGCCGCACTTCTTCGTTAACATGTGTGGATTCTTGGGGATTATATTCATTTCTCTCTTAATTAGGACCTACCTGTCTTACCTAAAATTGAACTGTGGTACCAAGATACCAACAATAATTAAACAGGCCCGTAGATCTTGAACTGTCATGATTGCATACTGGTAATTGAACCAACTATTTAGACCAACCTGCATTGCATGTCATTGCACTTCATCTTTGCATGTAAAGATCCGATATACGGATCGTATAAGCTATTAGCTACTTATAGGTAGATGCGTATAATATATTATATGTATTCTCGTCGAGAGTGATGAGAGTCGGGCCGGTGATCACCAGCCGGATGTGTGGCGTGAGGGCAACGTGCTACGTCTACGTGTCACGGTGTCTGACATAGTCCGTGGGGTATTTGTATCGGGTTGTCTTCATAGACATTCGGCTGATGCTCATCAAACGTGATCATCACTTGATGACTCGTAGTGCCAGTTAGAGAATTTTATTCTCAATATCCTTATTATATAATATTATAATAATTCCTCTCCGAGTGATTAAGGTTCGGTTTCTCAGTTTAGAGTATGCGTGTCATATGTGAAGTATTGGAGCTATTTCGTTCTTTATATTTCTATTAGCCGATGTTTCGAGATCTCCTAATATTCGAAGGGCTTCCACTTTTGGCCCCTGGTTGGTACAGAGGAAGTTTGGGGCTCTCCTTTGGCCCCTGATTGGTACAGGGAGTTCCCTTTATTATTATTATTATTATTATTATTATTATTATTATTATTATTATTATTATTATTATTATTATTATTATTATTATTATTATTATTATTATTATTATTATTATTATTATTCAAACAGGTAGTCGGTTCCTTATTTCCGTATGACGGCTGAGCCCGAGAATTTATGTTTTATTATTTTCTTTTTGTGAGGTAGGCTTCTCGGTTCGCTTTTGATCGAGTGTGTGCTTTTATAGCCGCTCTATTTTTACCAGGGCGTTTCGTTCTGGAAACTCGGAATTAAGTTAGATTGGCGGTTGATTATATTAGACTCGTCTAACGATACCATTAGATTTGGCGGCTGACATACTAGACCCATCTAAGGGGGCGAATCCTGAAGTCCTACACCCGGGTTCTAACATTTGATAATTTGTACATTTGTCTGGGAGTTTGATATCCTCTCATATTAGTTATTATATATTACTATTCCTCATAAACATTTTGAGTTTCTTTCTCGTATCGTCTCTTTGGATAGATTTAAATATTTATTCAAATTGGTTAATGGTTAAACAAAACACAAGCTAGGTGTAGTAACTTAATATAGGTATCCTCAGTAAATGTGATTGGTCCAACCTCGAATCGGATATAATCCCAAAGGCTAGACCTTAATCCACACTGAGTAATTTTTATAAATTACTCACGTTCCACGGTTGTTTGTGGGGTCCAAGTAAGGAGCAAGAGATTCTTTTGATGTCCAGAGGAGGGCGCTAGGATGGAGTTCCCGGCGTCTTTCGTTTTGAAGATCACTTCATTTGGTTCTTCATTTCTTTTGTAGGATTAGTGTTTAGTAGGTTAGTTAGGGTCAGTCCCACGTTCTTTGATGGGATCGTCCTCTTATGTATGTATTTTATTTTCTTGAGCTTCCACTGTAAACTTTGTATCCACACACTGGAATATATATGTAATTGTTGGATGTTCATGTATTGTGGGTGAAATGTGTGTGCTTTTCCTTAAATTAAGTATGATAAACTATTCTTATTTATATTTCAAGTGGTCAATCAAGCCTTTCGTGTACTTGAAATCAAGTACACGTGGCGGGATTAACACCCCTAAGCTAGTCATTATTTCTGGGGTGTGACAATATCAGGTTAAGTTATACCTACTATTTCAATTTTGAGTCCATGAATTTATTTCATTGAACTGATTTGAGTGTATAAAAGTTTTGTATGCACTACTTAAAAAATTTCATAATGTTTGTTTTAATTTTCATGATTAGTTGAAAATTTAATTAAAACTTGCAAAAATATTTCTATATATGATGTTATACTTAGGAATTCAATTTAGTCTAGTTATTGTTTGATATTTTAATTGATTGCTTCAATTTATTAGTAGCTTGATTCATTTATTCATGATGATTGTATATTTATGGTTCATGTTAGGTAGGTCAAGTTATGGGTTTTCAAACGTCACTTCTGATTGTGTAACAGGTTGTCTGAGGTCAGATCAGATTTTGAGTCCTCATATGCTGCTTCTAGTCAGGTCGCGAGTTGATACGGCCTATTTGGAAGATAGCCCGTAAGTTGTTTCAGGTGGAGTAAGCTGGGTGGAAGACAATTAAACATGGCGCTTAACTGTCTGTTTCTCTGAAATAACTGATAGTTTGGTCTTTTGCAGCATTTGGCTTAGTGCCCTTGAGCTTGATGATGCCCCCTCTATGTTAGGGGTATATATATACTCCAATATTGTCGATTGACTATTTTGTCAATCGTGGGTAGTTATTAAGACGTGTTGCATGGTGAAGACGTGTGCTAACCGTCACTGCTGGGCACGATCCAATCGAATAGCTATTCTGGATCTAGATGGCTATTCCGGGAAGAACTATTTCTGTATGGTGAGGTCTATTTCGGGAGGTTCCTTTTGTATTCGTAAACTAATTCGGGTAGTATTAGTAGGCTTTTTGGGCTTCCGGATGATCTGGGCTTTCTTTATGGGCTTTAGTACCAGGCTATTAACAAAATGGTCTATCATCTGCCCCCCAAGCCTGTAATGTCATCTTCGGATGAGTTATAGGCTTAAGTCTGTGACTGTCTTATCGATTAAAAACTTCCCGAGAATACCTTAGAAAGAATCAATCAATTATATAGCACTTCCCGTGATGTCTCGAAAAAATCGGTCATACAGCATATCATCTGCCCCCCAAACCTGTAATGCTATTTTCAGATGCATTAGAGGTTTAGACACCACTATTCTTCGTACTTCACAACTTTTCCCGAAGTCATTCGGATAGTTCTCTTGAACTTCTGGCAGGGAGGCTGTATGACAGTTGTTAGAATGTGAAACGGCGTGCCTCCCTCGTGAATCGTGATTATCATTTGAAATAATGAGCGGAAAATAAAGCGTCATGTTGTTCCAACTTCGAGAATCACTGTCTCACTTTTGAATTTTTACGACTTTACACATCTCGTTTCCTATTGGTCTGTTAGGATCACACGTCGTGTTCTGATTGGTGAAAAGCTTGCGATGTTTCATTGACTCTGATCAGTTTAAAAATAGTCCATAGAATCCTTTTAGAGAACTCTTCTCACTCCGTGTTGTTTCTTCTTCCTTGGTCTTTTTCTTTCCAAAGAGCTAAAGTCCTATGTTCGAGATTTCTTCTCTCACTTCTTCTTCTTCACAAAGGTAACATTGAATCCATTTTACCTTTCAGTAACTCTTCTATTTTTCTTATTGTTATATCTTGTACTCTCATGATTAGAAACTCCTATGAACTGTTTGTTTGGTAAAACCTTGCGAATTGTTTTGGTAAAATCTTGTAAGCTTATCTTGGCGATTTTAATGGCGACCTAGTTTCAAATAGTACCCGAATCGAATTACCCTATTTAAGGAATCCTTTCTATCGATCTTATGAAAACCTTGATTCCAATTCTTTATTGTTTCTTGTAGTTCATATCTTGGTTATTCTTTTATACCCCCCCCCCCCCCCCCTTTTCTTCTTTTTTTGTTTCACGAATGCTTTATTCGAAATGAGTTCATGAAACCTTCCTTCTCTCCTGGGCCCCCGGGTAAGTCGAATTGGTTAAATGTATTCGCTTGGCGTTCTTTGTATCACCCCCAGAAGAGATCCCCCCACAAATGATGTTGATTGTCGGGATGGCTGGTCTTTTATCCCTCGGAAAGTCATCCCTCGGGTAATTCCCCCTCGCATAATCCTCCCCGAGGCTGTTGTTCTTTTTTCGGGGTATCAGATTTTTGGTTTTCTTATTTTCCTCGTAATTTCGAGCATGTTCTTTGAAGAACTGCTTGTTGATGTAGCGATGAAGTTCTCCATGTCATGCCAATTTCTCTAATATGTTCCTGAGTTGGAGGCACTCGTTCGTAGAGTGTTCGAATCGTTTGTGAAACTCACAATACTTGTTCTCTCTCGTATCCTCGAATAGGGAATGCCTGAGGGGACGAGGGAGATCGAATTTCTCTTCTGCGATGGCGAGGAGTTCCCTTCGAGTTATATCCCATTTAGCATAGGAAGAATAATTGAGATTATACCCCTTGCATCTTTCTCTTCGAGGGGACCTATTTCTAGGTTTCCTCAGATCCTTCTTGGGAGAATCGAGTCTCGAGTTCGGTCTAGATCTGGCTCCGTCTTCTTCTCCTCGGATATATCCTTCAGCGAATTCAACGAACTCCTGGAGGGTCGAGAAGTTGTTCTTGTGGGCATCAAAGCGGAGTGATCCTGGTCCTCCCGTACTTGTGAGCCCTTTCCGGATCACTGTTATGGCGACTTCCTCATTGTAATTTTTTACCGTTCGAGCAGCAGTATCAAACTGACCGATGAACTTGTGTGTTGACTCCCCCTGATTCTGTTTGATGCTGAATAATGAATCGCACGTCGGTGCAGGGGGGCCTTATGTTGGCGAACTTGGCCAAGAATTTTCGTGCAAAGTCTTCAAAGTTCTTTATGGAACTGTTGGGTAGATTCGAATACCAATCGAAGGCGGTTCCTGCCAAATAGGTGACAAAGACTCGACAGATGACTTCATCCGTCTCTTCGAGTATTTGGAGTTTCTCTCTGACGCTGTACACGAAGGCTTTCGAGTTCTTCCTTTCATTCTCGTCCCCGATGAATACCCCAAGGTTGGTGGGTATCTTAAAATCCCTCATCGAGAAGGTGTAAATTTCCTCTAATAATGGGCCTAAGGCGAAATTCAGAGGTCGATGACGCCCCCTATCGCTGTCTATTTGTTCGAATCGTTCTTGCATATCTAATAGTCTTTTCTGCATGGCCAATACATGTCCCTGAGATATCTTAGGGGATAGATTGCGGGTCTTAGTTCCTGACCTCCCTGTAGGTCGAGACTGCGTTGAATCGTTATTCTCGTCATCTAAATGATCATCTTCGCAAGGATCGGGTATTGGAGTTCTAGCGATGGCATGTTGAGCTGAGGGCTCCCTGGTCCTGACGGTTTCTCGGTGGGTATCCTCCTGTTGATTAGCGACAGGTACTCCTTCGAATTCTTGGGTAAGGTTCCTTAGGAGGATATCTACGTTTCTGCACTCTGGTCTGGCCTGAGAAACGAATGGTCTAAGTTGTAGGGGGTCGTTAGTGGCCCACCCAACCATTGTTGAGACCAGGGATACCATCCTTGGTAGTTATATGGAGTATAATACCCACTCTAGGGTATCCTCCAAACTGGTAGTTCCAACTTAAGTCCCAAGGAAAACCTGAATGGATACCCGAAGGTGGGACTTGTTGGTATTGGGGCCATTGGTATGATTCAGGTAGGAAAGAATATCGAGGTATTCCTCCCTGAGGAGCCGGCCCCTTAATATTTTGTGCCATTTGGGGTAAAGATGAAAATGCCATACCTGATTGTGGAACCGGTGGTGGAGTCCCAGCAAGAGGGAGAGGTGGTTGTGAAGGCGCCTCTCTGGGGGTGTGAGGAATCGGTTCCTCCCTTGAGGGCCTATCTGGGGTGAGATGAATCACCTTTGATTGAACCACTGCAGTTGGATGTGACTGTGCTCTCCAAAAGTTTGCCGAGATTGGAGGCCCATAGCGGGTGTCTTGAACGAGCTCGCCATCCCGGTCCCTCTGTCTTTTTCTTTCACCGACAACTTCTTCACCTATCTCGATTGGTGATCCTTCGTGTGCCATTAGTAAACATAGGTGGGTCGTCGAGTGTTGGGTGAGTCCCCACGGTTGCTGATACGGCCTATCTGGGAGATAGCCCGTAAGTGGTTTCAAGTGGAGTAAGCCTGGTATAAGACAGTTAAACAGGCGCTCAACTGTCTGTTTCTCTGAAATAACTGATAGTTTGGTCTTTTGCAGCGTTTGGCTTAATGCCCTTGAGCTTGATGATGCCCCCTCTGTGTTGGGAGGTATATATACTCCAGCATTGTCGGTTGATTGTTTTGTCAATCGTGGGTAGTTATTAGGACGTGTTGTGTGGTGAAGACGTGTGCTAACCGTAATTGCTGGGCACGATCCAATCAGATAGCTATTTCTGGATCGAGATGGCTATTCCGAGAAGAACTATTTTTGTATGATGATGTCTATTTCAGGAGGTTCCTTTTGTATTAGTAAACTAATTTGGGTAGTGTTAGTAGGTTTTTTTGGGCTTCCGGATGATCTGGACTTTCTTTATGGACTTTAGTACCAGGCTATTAACAAAATGGCCTATCACGAGTCGTTTCAAATCGGGTTGGATTGGGTTTTAGGCCCGCATGTGTCGCTTCGGATCAGGTTACAGGTCATCTCAGGTCGGGTCGGGTCGGGTTTTGGGTCGATAGGTGTCACTTCGGATTGGGTTACGGGTCAATATAGGTCGGGTCGGGTTTTGGGTCCACATGTGTCATTTACGATCGAGTTACAAGTCGAAGCAGGCCGAGTCAGTCGGGTCGGTTCTTCATGTGTCGCTTCAGATCGGGTTGCGACTTGCAGGTTGTGTCAGGTCGGGTTAGATTCGGGTCCTAGGGGTCGCTTCAAATCGGATTACGGGTCGTCTCAGACCAGGTCGAGTCGGGTTACGGGTCAACGGGTGTTGCCTCAAATCGGGTTACGAATCGTGTCAGATCAGGTCGGATCATGTTCGAATTTGTTTGACTTCCTAAAAAATCGAGTCGGGTCGAATTTGCGTTGGGTCCGATTTTGCCACCTCTGCTTAGGCCTATGTATATATAAACAACGAAAACAACGGCTAGTACCCCAGGAACCGCATCCTCTGGAGAGATACTTTTCTCTCCAAAGAGGAGAGTTGATTTGGATCATCGGATCAAAGATAAACACTCGACCGTCAATGAGATGATTCAGAAGGAATTTTTTATATTACTAATATGCACTGTTGATTCTCAATTTGACGGATCAGATCAATACTTATCTTCTCTGGAGAGAAAAAAAAACTCTCAAGAGGATTTCGTTTCTAGTATCCCATGTTGAACTCCTAATTTATTGGGCCAACTGGCTGGTATCTCATGTTAAATTCTTAATTTATTGGGCCAACAGAGCATACACAGATAAATAAATGGAGTACTAGAAATGTTATAGCCCGTTAATTGGTATTTGATAATACTATAATGTTCAGCGAAAATAATTAGTTCTGAAATTCTTAGAGTTTTTAATCCGATGTGACAGTTTCTAAATGAGGTTAGGAATGTTGATGGTTTTTTATTTAGTAATTTTGCTTCAGAGTTTTTTAGAAGACTAGCTGCCTTGTCATTGTTAGATGCATTATCTAGTGTGATAGTTCCAATTTTGTTCTTAATTCCCCATTTTCTAATTGCTACCAAAATTGCATCAGAAATAACCTCACCGCTATGCGGTGGTGACAGATCAACAAAACTGATTATTCTTTTTTGCAAGTTCCAATCAGCATCAATATAATGCGCTGTGATGCACATATACCCAATAGTTCGGTTTGATGTCCAACAATCAGAAGTAAGAGATGTCCTATCTACATTTCTGAAAACCCTTTTCAACTTATCCCTTTCAGTTTCAACTACTTTCATGCACTCCTTTTTAATGGTTGTCCTACTAACTTTTTGCCAAAGAGGATTATTATACTTCATATATTGCTGAAAAAGTGTGTATTCAGTAAACATGAATGCAAGCTCGTGACCTAAAATCATTCTAGATTGCAACTCTCTATCTTTTATGGGATCCCACTTTGCATTCATCCAAACAGCACCCAATCCATCATTACTTTCTTCAATAATGGGTATTAAACCAAAAGTATTACCTTGAACGCGCTTGTATGGACCACAAGTGTCTTTGAGGTGGCGCCACAGATGTGAAGTGGTACCGCTTCCCACATGCTTGTACTTCATTCGACAATAATTGCACTTAATTTGTCCATCTGGACACGTGATGCGTTGCATTCATATGCATATATTTGCCTTGACTTGTACTCATATTCACCCTAAAATCACTATTTTACTTGCATTTTAGCTTGTTCTCTACCTTGTTCTTGTTTACTGCTCTTCTTTGGTCTTATTTCAGGTATATGGAGCATATGGAGCACTTGGAGCCATCACGGGCTCATCAGGAGCTTCGATTTGAGACGTTCACCTCTCTGCGCATTGCTTGCGGGCCGCAAGCCTTCACTTGCGACCCGCAAGGCCTGATATGGAAATTCCGGCCGCTCCAGGGCCTGTTCACCTCGCGTTTTGAGCTATATATAGCAGCCTTTTCTAGGTTTTGGGGGTTCCGCCGTCTAGACCTGACATAGGAGAAGAAGACCTGACCATGGCTCGGTGCCTCCCTTCACGGATTTCGAGAGATATCGCGACGTGAAGACCACCTGCAAGGGCAGATCTGCTGATTTTGGGTTTTTGGTTCTTTTCACCATGAACTCATTATTTTATCTTCTTTTCTTGTTGTTTGCTGCCATGTGTGAGTAGTGAACTGTATCTTAGGGTTAGGGAATGGATTGTTTGTCATGGATGTTGATTATAAATGATGTTTAGTCGTGATTTTTATATTGGATTGATTTTATTCTCATCTTTTCCTATTGAAACTTGTTTATTACTTGGTAAGCCCGTGGATAAGGCCAAATCCAGTGTGGCATGAGTATCAAATGATTTGCAACTGATTAGGAACTGCTTTGGTTGATTTAGAATCCGAAAATACCCGAGAGGGACATTTCGTGTTAAATCGAGAGATTAAACAAACCTATAGAAAGAATCCAAATAAAGTTAGGTATAAGAGATTATCCTAAAGGTTTACAACTGTCAGCAAGTGTACAATTACCAACAAACGAGAGTTGAGGTGAATGGAACCACGAACCGATAGTTAAGAACCAATTACGACTAAAAACCCTTCTCTGTGACAGTTGCTTGCGGGCCGCAAGTGAGAGCTTGCGGGTCGCAAGTAACTTCCAGGGGCGACTGTTTCTTGCGGGCCGCAAGTGAGAGCTTGCGGGCCGCAAGAGACCATCTAGAGACAAACAATTTCCCAAAACCCTAGGATCTTATTATTGATTGATTACAACACTTGTTTACTTGCTTTTCTTTATTGCTTACTGTCTGTTAGTGATAACTGTTTAGCTTAATCAAAACTTTACAAAACCCCCCCTCTTTTATACAAAATACCAAAAAGACATATCATTAGAATTGGAATTGAACTGAGTCTGGTTTAGAGTAAATTTCCGTCCCTGTGGATTCGATACCTGAACGTACTCAACGAAGTCGTACGCTTGCGATTAGTAGAGCATTGTCTAGGTTTAAAAGCCTATACCCTTTTGGGACATCAACACGATTTGAAGTGCTTCCAAACTTCATAGGTTTTCTTTTGTTTCTTCGGGCGTTGTGAACTTTCTCCCGAACTAGGAGTGGAGGTATTCAGACCAGGAGTGGAACTACAAGCTTCTACACTATCAACCTCATCAGTTTGCTGTTGTGGAGCTTCATCACTTTATGTTTCACTTGAATGTACTTCTTTTTCATTTGTCGCAGGACTTGCACCAGCAACAACTAATGATTGCGACATAGCTAGTAAAAAAATGTAACAATTATTAATCACAAGTACAAATACAATAAGTATAAAACCTAGACAATCAGTTTAGAGTATGGCAGAACTATAACAGTTATTAACCAGTTTATTAATAAATATATTAATCAGTTTAGATTCTGGTAGAAATAAAACAGTTTATTAACATATTATCAATCAGTTTAGAGTATGGCAGAACTATAACAATTATTAACCAGTTTATTAATCAATTTATTAATCAGTTTAGAATCTGGCAGAAATAAAAAAATATTAACAGATTATCAATCAGTTTAGAGTCTGACAGAACTTGTCAGACCTGAGCTGCATGTTCTAACAGTTACAATAATTTGAATCAAGTTTACTAAACTTATATTAACTAAAAAACCAGAAGTACAAAACCAGTATAACTTGAATCAAGTTTACCTGACCTGAGCTGCCTGTCTTAGCAGAAGTACAAAACCAGTATTTGAGAGGAGAGGAAAGAAAAAAAAGCAGAAAATAAGCAAATAAAATCAGTAATACCAGAAAAACCAGTATTTGAGCTGCCTGTCTCAGCAGAAGTACAAAACCACTTCAACAGAAGAGAGGAAAGCAAAGGTGAAATACCAACTATCATCTAGGCAAAAAAATAAGCAAATAAAACTAAGGAAATAAGCAGATCAAGAAGTAATACCAGAAATAATAGTACCTAGGCAAGAGGCGACGAGCAGATCAAGAAGTAACCGAGATTTGTCGGCTCGTCGGATCGTCTGATCATCGTCTGAAGGATCGTCGGCTGAAGGATCGTTGGCTCGTCGGTCGTCTGAAGGATCGTCGTTTGGATTTAGCACTTAGCAGAAGTGAGAACTGGGAAAGGAGATGATATGAGTCAGGGATGGGGAATGGGGAGAAATTAGGTTTAGTTTTGTGATGTGAGAATTGAGAGGGGAAGTGTTGTGATGTGCGGCGCAATTGAAGAGAGAAGAAATTAGGTTTAGTTTTAGTATAAGAAAGGAACGATCAAGATTATCCCACAGTATTATCCTACGGTCCATATAACTCGTTAAGGCAGCAAGTTGTAACGATTCGATCTGATAAGAGTTCGAGATCGGATTGTTAGGTTAACGAGCTGTGCAACTCGTATCGTTAACAGCTCGAGCTGATAACGAACGAGTTCATAACGATTATTTGACGAGTCGAACACGGGCGAGTCACAAGCTACAAATATTTCTTGCACCCCTAGTCATGAATATGATTAACTGAGAGCTAATGTATACCATTTTTATTAATAATAAAAGAAAAAAAATCACGAGACTGGCTAATAAACACAGCCAATTTGAATAAGAATGAAACGTTCATCGGCAAATAAATAATAAAAAAATATATTTGAATAACTTCCAATTTTAATATGAGTTTGAATATGGATTTGAATAGAATCGAAGTCCAATTTGAAATTGAATAGAGTGAATTGCTGAGAATAAATGAATAATGCATATATATTGTAACTTGTAAGCGACCTTTGATGCTGTCAAGAAATCTCAATTTGTCAAAAACCTGGTATTGGAGATCCATAGAGATGATGTATACATCTCAATTTGTCTTTTTTTTCAGAAAGTCAAATTCGGCTCTTCAATTCAAAATTTTATTCTAATTTTTTTGTAAGAGCAACTTGAATAATTGGACCATTATAATTGAATGTTTCATGTTTGTCAAAAACAAAATATGAAAGTTAATATGTATTTTATTTGTTTTACATGCATACATCAAAAATAAAAATAAAGTAAATATGAAAGTGATTGTCAAATTGAAGGTATTATCAATTATCATATTGTTTTAAAGAATAAAATTGTCAAATTTAAAATTAAATGAGTTTAACACTCACTGTTAACAACACCATGCACTCTTTTTTATTAACAGAAAAGCAAAAGCAAAAGCAAAAACCAAAACTAAAATAAAGAATGTATTTATTTTTGGAGACAGCAGAAGGAAGAATATCGCAATTTTCGTTTCTATCTGATTTTCTAAAAAAACGGTATCATACCGTTCCTTTCAATAAATCTGTCCGCCAAAGTTCCATGCCTTCAGACACGAGTTTCTAAAAAAATGAACTTATCTTTAAGGGTGCGTTTGGATCGCCCAAGGATAGCACAAACTCGAGAATAACTGCTATTCTGAACTTCAAAACGATTCAAACGTGTTTTAGCTATTTTGGGTTAGTGCCAAATAGTGGCTAATCCGCTAACCCGTCAATTGGTTGGGTTAGCAAGGTTAGTGGTTGTAAGGATAGCAAAAATCATTTATTATTATTATTACTATTATTATTATTATATTATATATTATCATTACCATCGTTAATTATTTATTTCTAATTATTACCAATATAAATTATTATAGTATTATATTATTATTATTTTATTATTATTGTATTATTATTATATTATAAATTGATATTATTATTTTATTATTATATTATTATTATTGTATTATTATTTTATTATTATTATTCGTTAGAAAACTAAAATAATTTATTATTTTACTAATTCTCACCATCACTACTCCAAATGTGCAATCCAAACAACATTTTCACTAACCTAGATAGCATAAATTAGCACTATTTTTGCACTATTTCAACTACTAACCTAGGGTGCGTTTGGATCATGTCATGGTTAGTGTAAAAATAGTGCTATCTAGATTAGTGGTTGAAATAGTGGTTACTTTTTGCTATCTAGGTTAGTGCAAAAATAGTGCTAATTTTGTGCTATCTAGGTTAGTGAAAATGTTGTTTGGATTGCACATTTGGAGTAGTGATAGTGAGTTAATAAATAATAAATTATTTTAGTTTTTTAACGATAATAATAATAATAATAAAATAATAAAATAATGATAATTACAACAATAATAATAAAATAATAATAATAATAAAATAATAATAATAAAATAATGATAATTACAATAATAATAATAATAAAAATAATAAAAATAATAATTATGACAATTATAATAATACTAATAAAATAATAATGACAATTAAAATAATAATAATAATAATAATTATTATTATTATAATAATAAAATAATGATAATTACAAAAATAATAATAAAAATATTAATAATGACAATTATAATAATACTAATAAAATAATAATTACAATAATAATAATAATAAAATAATAAAAATAATAAAATAATATTAATGACAATTATAATAATAATAAAATAATGATAATTACAATAATAATAATAAAAATAATAATAATGACAATTATAATAATACTAATAAAATAATAATGACAATAATAATAATAATAAAATAATGATAATTACAATAATAATAATAAAAATAATAATAATGACAATTATAATAATACTAATAAAATAATAATAATAATAATAAAATAATGATAATTAAAATAATAATAATAATAAAATAATATTATTGACAATTATAATAATAATAAAATAATGATAATTACAATAATAATAATAAAAATAATAATATTGACAATTATAATAATACTAATAAAATAATAATAATGACTACTAAAATAATAATAATAATAATAATAATAATAATAATAAAATAATAATATTGACAATTATAATAATAATAAAATAATGATAATTACATAATAATAATGAGAATTATAATAATACTAATAAAATAACAATGACAATAATAATAATAATAAAATAATGACAATTAAAATAATAATAATAATAATAATATCAAGATGATGATTACAATGTAATAAAATAATAATTTTGCTAACCATGACATGTGCTAATTTGCTAATCCTACCATTTTGTTGGATTAACAAAATAGCACTAACCAACACTACTCACAACTTACTAAATCATGTTTGGATCACATTTTTGTGTGGATAGCAATCTTTATCCATGGTTAGTGCTATTTTTGGTGATCCAAACACGCCCCTAGTGATTAGTTACTACATATACCATTTCGGCTAGAACACTTGTGTAACGGTATCTTACACAATCTTTTCACAAAATCTTGACACTTAGAATCAATCTACTAAAGTCAAACAATCACTAAGGATTTCAATTGATGAGAATTAGAGAATGAGAAGGCTTAATGATAAGTCATATTTGTAAATGCTTTTACTAAGGTTAATTGTGTTGTTTTGAGTCAAGTTTTAGTTTATCAAGTTAAATTAAGTTAGAAATTTACAAGAGTTTACGTTATTGTCTTAGTTATATCTGTATTTCATAAAATAAGTATTTAGAAGTCTTTAGAGCTTAATTGGATGTTTTGGAACAGTTTGGATGGAAGATTTGAGCAGCAACTAGGCTTGAGCCTTCAATTTCCTATATTTTCAATATTTCCTACACTAACTACGATCGTAAAAGTTATTAGCTACGATCGTAAGTACTCAAAGGGGCAGTTTTACTGAGCCAATTTCCAGAGCAAGTCAAAGGTATCAAGTATTCAAGTATTTTTTCGACATTTATAACATTATCTACGGTCGAAGGATGCATGATCTACGATCGTAGCTATAAATATTGGATTTCTGAGGTTCTATTTTTCTTTTGTGTTCACGTTCATCATTTTTTGTGTTTGAGAATATTTGTAGAGGCATTTAAGCAAAAATATAAGAAACACAAGAAATGATCAAAGAAGACCTATGAACTTTGAGTGAAATCATGTTGGATTTTTGTTATTTGGTAAAATAATTAAATAGGAGTAATTGCCCTTAAGATAATAATCTGATGGGTCTGACTAAGTAATTGCCCTCTTGAGCTATTACCAAAGGCTCCCTAATAATGCTACACCTGGGTAAACCGTTATAATGCTATTTATGGCATTATAATGCTACACCATGAAATACAGACCAAACCTAACCAAAATCTGCCCAAAACTACAAAACAACTCCCTATCATTATAACGCTAATATTACCGTTATAACGGTAGAGGAAATTTTCTGAAATTGCAAACAAAACAGCCAAAATCCAGCAACAATTCCCTGTAGTGTTATAACGCTAATATATAGCCTTATAATGCTAGAGAAATTGTCAGCAATGAAATGTTTAGCCAAAAACATCCATATTAATATGTTGTGATGTCAAGTTTGGTGTTATAACGCTAGACCAAAGTTTCAACGGTAAATTTTTTGTCCTGACCTGACATAGCGTTATAACGGTAGAATTTATACATAATCAAGCGTTATAACGCTATACAAAAGTTGCAGAATTGAAATCCAACGGTCAAATGTTTTGTCCTCACCTTAGATGGCGTTATAATGCTATGTACAGAAGATAGCGTTATAACGCTATACCTAGCAGAGCTACTTTTTAGTCAGATTTGGACACCTATTTAAACCCTTCTTCTCCAATAATTTAAATGTGAATGATCTATCTGTTCTAAATCCTTAACAACCACCATTGTTGTGCACATGAGCCCTACTCCTAATTAGCTAAATCCTTGCTCAAATCCCAAGTTTAAATTAGCTAAATCTAATATAGAGATTATTGAGAGTTGGTTTGAATTTTTAATTTTTCATTATCTTTCTTTGTGTGAGTGTTTAGTTGTCTTGAGCTCCACCGATGTGTGTAAGAGAGCTCAAGATAGTTGGCTCGATTCTCCACTGGTGTGTGTAAGCGAGATCGAGTTCGACGTCGTGTTAGGGTTGATGCTCCACCAGTGTGTGTAAGAGATCCCAATTTCAAAGTTGTACATTGAACAATTTATTTGTTTAGTGGAGCGGACCGGGCTTGTTACCACAAGAAGCGGAAGCGCCGGGGACCCGAAGACGTACGCGAGGTCAAGGGCAAACCGAACTTCGTCAACACATTGAGCCTTTTCTTTTCCCTATCTCTATTTACATTAACTCAATTCACTTAGTTTAATTGCTTGATTTGTTTATTGTAAATTGAGTTGTAGTAATTGAATTGCTAGAATTGATAAGGTGAATTGAATTGCTTGAATTGTTGTTTGGCCATAATTAGTGAAATTGCAATTAGGTCCCTAGTTAATTGGTAAACCGAAAAAATTGAATACTACACCTAGGTGTATCATTATTTAGACGCATGCGTTTAGAAATCGAAATTATTCGAGCTGACAATGCAAAAAGTTTTACTAAGTAATTTGAAATATGCGTTCACGTCTAAACGCAACGTCTGAACGCGCGTTCAGGCGTCACGTCACAACATTGTCTGGATGCAACGTTCAAACATGAACGTCGGTACGGAATTTTGCACCATACTTGACTATTTTTGTCGTTTAATTTTACATCGTGAACGCATAAAAACAGAATCATAACTATCCAATTTTTTAAATCAAAATTATGGATGTGATTGTTATTTTTTTTAAATCAGACGAAAAAAGAATTCTGGAACACAACATTTTATGTGACCGAGGCACTCGTATTTTTCGGAATGTGTCACATATTTAGAAACTTCCACGAATTTATCTAAAATGGCCTATATTGAATGTGTTCATCATCAATTTTGGTGATATTAAACTCCTAAATACAACTAAACTCAATAAAAAATGCCTTTCATATTTTACGTACCAATGCACATGCCGTATATATTATTTTATGGCATGCCGTGTGTATATATATATATATATATATATATATATATATATATATATATATATAATTTTAGGGCTCAACACGCTTTTAGAAGTCTAATGAGCATCTGTTGAAGTAAACTTTATTGGACATTGAACGTTGTACATCAATTTTTTTAATTTGATAAAGATTGGAAGTTAAAACTACTCAAATTTAAATAATTTAAAGTTTTTCATTATGATTTCGAATCCGTGACCTTTTATATAAAAGCTATTGTTCGTAACCACTAGGTTTAGTGGAATACGGATTTTCTACAACAATTTATTTTTTTGTATTGATAGCTGGATCGATTCAGACCGTCGAATTTAAATCACGGACAACAATTTTATTTATCGAACAGATTAATGAGTATCTGAAAGGCATACATTGGATCTTGTTCGTACATAAAAAATAATGAGCATCTAAAACAAATAAATTAATGAACATTTAAAAGACATTTATTTGTTTTGATGATATGGATCATCATAAATGTAATGTATTTGATATAAACATCTATAGATACATGCCAATTGTTGATTTTACAATCATAAATGAGAGATAAATTCATTAAAAAGGGAGATCTAAATTATTCAAAAAGACTTCAACAAAAATAAATAACCCTAAACACACTTTAAAGCCTTTTGTGTGTAGTTTTTATTGTATTTGTTTGATTTAGTGCGAATAAATTTATTCATGTGTAAAAAAACACAAGAATTTATTTGTTGATTTTGGTAATTCATTATTACATGTGAAGTCAAAATTGATTGAAAAAGAAGTACACACCCAAAAACACAATGTACAATATCTAGTTTGATGTGAATGCAATCTTTTTGTTTTCAATTTTAATATAATCTCTTTGTTTTTTTTTATTTGGCACTCCAATTTAAAATTTATAATAGAGGAAAAAAGATTACGATATATTTAGAACCAACTTTAGTTAGTTAGTGTCAAAGACAATGTCATCTACATGAAAGATTGCAATTTTTGAAATTGAGTGAACGTCATTGGCACCATCGGTTGACGTGCTACATCCGTCTCCTCCTCCGCCTCGCCCTCCAATTGTTTCGCCGTCTCGCTTCAGATCTGCCCCTGCCATCTCGTTTCAGCTCTGCCCCTCTTTTGATCCACATCTGCCTCGCTTCCTACCGCCTCGCTTCTAATTCGCCTCCACCTCGCCCTCTGGCCGACCCTCAATTCAGATCTGTCCCGCCGGCTCCGTCGTCACACCTCTTCCTTCTAGATTTAGGGTTTAGATCTAGCCGCTGTCGTCATCGGATCCACCTGACGGAACATGACCGCGACTACGACTCCCTCCACCACGACGATCAATGACGACGACAACGGCCGCTTGTTTCATCCTTTATTTTGAATCTTTCACTTTTGTAAATATTTTTACCTTTCTTTCTTTTTCATTCTTATAAATATTTTTCTTTCATTTTAATGAAAAATTGGTGAACATTTGCCTCCCTTAAAAAAAACAAATTGAGTGAAAGATTTTTTTCTGGACATTTAAAGTTGGAGAGTTCTTTCAATCTTTAACCAAAAATTAGACATTATTAAAAAAAATCAGGTGCAGGGTTAGTTGCAATTGTTGTCGTAATTATAGTAAAACTTCCGTTGCGAAATTTACTTTTAAATTTATTGAAGTTTTAAATTATTTTATATTGATATAATTCTAACTTCAACGGCTAAAATTTAGCTCATTTTCTCCGTTCTACTTTCCAGATGGGACACCGTATTTTCATGACATCATTGTATCATGCTTTTTCGACTATTGAATAGAATTTATAAGAATCGAATTTTGCATTAAAGACATTTTTTGTAAGTTTAATGTGTCACATTTCTAAAAAAAGTGCAATTCATACTTAACGCAATGGAAGTAGACTCGAATATCTACAACTCGATTACTTGCAATGATAAAAAAAATATAATTACAGTCTCGATGAGCGTAGCCAAAATTGCTACAAAAAATTAGAAAAAAAAATGCTAATCATACTTAACATTTTTTGTAGCAACTTCATCTACCCTCGTTGGGTTTGTAGTTAGTTTTTTTTATCGTCGCAAGCCATTAAGTTGTACATATTCGAGTGTACTTTCATTGCGTCGAGTCTGATTTGCGGTCGGAGGAATGTGCATCTCAAATTTGACACCATCTTTGACTTATGTCTTAATTAGTAATTTCTTATCACAAGTTTGCGTCAGATTCAATTTTGAATCGCTCATTTCTCCGATCACAAATCAGACTCGACGCGATGAAAAGTCGAATATCTACAGCTCGATTGTTTGTAATGATATAAAAACTAATTATAGTCCCGATAAACGTATTCGAAGTTGTTACAGAAATTATCTAAATATAACTCAATTCATGAATTAAATTATTAATATTTTTTCTTAATGAAAAATTCAACTACATCACAATTTTTAAAACAGTTTACGGCACGATATTGTTAATATCGTGTTTTTTATTTTATTTTCAAAAATACGAAATTTACAGTATCATCTTTTTTTCGAACTTCCACGACAATATTTCTTTTTATTTATAATTTTTATTATTATATTTCTACTGTTAAAAAATCGGAAAAAAATAAAATGTACCAATTTCTGCAGAACTCCACAGTAAAAATTCGGTGCTGTCTGTACGGCAATACCCTAAGCGTTCCAAAAGGCAGATCAGAGAGATGGTGTGAGCTGTACGATCATGCTCCGGTCGTGGTTATTTTTCCCGGATATTGCGTTTCATCGAGAACCTTTCGTTTATGCTCCCAATAAATTCCCGACTCCGTTTCCTCTCCCTCACACTCTCCACATCCCTTATTTTCAATTCTCTCTCCTTTTCTCTCAACCATGGCGACATTTACTGTTACCTCGAAGCAGACCAATCCTTTCGAAGGTCAGAAGCCTGGCACATCTGGCCTTAGGAAGAAGGTACTTATTGTTCCATTTCTCTGGTCGAATTGCTCCTCTACTGCTCTCAATTCTCTTATCCCACCCCTGTGTCCTTCTACCGTGGCAGTGAATCTTGTGATTGGATCTCGATTTCGAGATCATTCATTTCCCAGATTTTAAGAATGTGATCCAAGTCGGTTCGACTTTGATCCATCAGTAGTTTCAGCAGAGAGAAGTTTATTGATGGGATCTTACGATTTGGTCCTTATTGCTGTTTGGGGAGAGGTTAATTTATTGATTGGATCTTAGAAGATTTGATCCTCAATCAGATCATCGTAGAAAACATAGTAATACAAATAGACTGTCGTTCATTGATTGCCTTGTCCGTGAGCCATTTATTCAAGGATCAGAAAATAACATCACGCATGTAGTTGAATTTCGAAAATGATCACATGTGTATTCCATTTCCACAGAAATGCTAAATATTTATTCAATTTCTCTATTTTGGACTTGTGTGCTGTGATTTCAAAATTTTATGGTCTGAAGTTGGTCTCAATAATCGTCTGATCAGAAAGACACATTGACCAGATGCATTTTTTTATTATGAACCAAGATCAGAAGATCTCGAGTTGGCTATGTTTTAGCTTCTTATTGAGTGTAGCTTGCTCTTTTGAGACGAAGTATTGAAGTGTATTTAACAAATTTTGAAAACATCTTTCAGGTCACTGAGTTCCAGAAGCCTAATTATCTACACAACTTTGTTCAATCCACCTTTTATGCTCTTTCAGTTGACAGAGTTCATGGTAAGAGCCAACATGGAATATCAATATATTCAGTGCTAGCATATTTGTTGAGTTATTTGGTTATCATCATCTGTCATAATGTGCTTGTCCAAATGTAGGCGCTACCCTTGTTGTGTCTGGCGATGGCCGTTACTTCTCAAAGGAAGCTATTCAGGTTAACTTCTTTTTATCACATTTTTATATAATATATTCTATAATTCTCTTGCTGATATTAGAATTAATATGTATTTACTCTTTTATCAATAGATTATCATCAAAATGGCGGCTGGTAATCATGTAAGGCGTGTCTGGATTGGACAAAATGGGCTACTCTCTACCCCTGCAGTTTCAGCCGTCATTCGTGAAAGAGTTGGTCATGATGTGAGTACGATTTGTTTTATACAGAGATCATGATGCCGAAGAGTTGTTTATGATGCTACTCTTGAAAATTGCAGCGAGTCTTGTGTCTAACATAATATTAATATATGATTTTGACAGGGTGCGAAGTCTACTGGAGCTTTCATTTTGACAGCTAGTCATAACCCTGGCGGTCCACATGAGGTACATATATCCATCTCTAAAGTCCTAATTCTCTCTGTATGTGTTGTTTTCCTGATATAGGCACAATGTGTGTAATTAAACAACAGATTAAAAAGCAGGTACTTTTATAATTTACTAAGGAATGCTATGCCGTCAAAATGTTGATAGGTTCCTAAATGCATTATGGGGACCTTAAGCCTTTGAATAATTTGAATTGGTTCTTGCGACTTTTTTCCTTTTCTTTTTCAGGATTTTGGAATCAAGTACAATATGGAAAATGGTGGCCCTGCCCCTGAGTCGGTTACAAATCAGATCTTTATCCACACAACAACAATCAAAGAATATTTCATTTCTGAAGATCTACCTGAGGTACGAGTCCTATTTCATTAACTAAAGCATCTAACACTCTTGGCCAGTAAAGATCGATTTGATGTTGGAAACATACTACTAATGTTACAGGTTGATATTTCGAAAGTTGGGGTCACTAGCTTCACTGGACCTAGAGGTCAATTTGATGTGGAAGTATTTGATTCTGCAACTGAATATATTAAACTAATGAAGTGAGTTCTATTTCTATTATTTATTTTGTTTAAACCGTGTTTCTGATTTATGACCAGCTTATGATATTGTATCATCTGAGAAAGAAGATGTTATAATCTTTATGACCAGCTTATGATATTTAGTTTAATGAATACCATGCACTTTTTTCATATGTAAAGTCTTTATAAGTCTGATAAATAATGGGTTTCAGGTCAATCTTTGACTTCGAGTTGATTAAGAAGCTGCTTACCTCTCCTAAGTTCTCTTTCTGGTATGCTTTTATATTTTCCTGTAATTTTGAAAATTTTCTTCATTGACCCCAAATCTCTTAATTTTGAATATAATTTGTTCGGCTATTATTTTGCAGCTATGATGGACTTCATGGTGTTGCTGGAGCTTATGCGCACAATATCTTTGTTGAAGAACTTGGAGCGGACAAAAGCTCACTTTTGAACTGTGTTCCCAAGGTAAATTTGGAATTTTCCTTAAGAGGGTTTCAAAAATGGTAATTAGACGGGGATATAGACTTTATGTGAACTTGTTTAAATGTTATAAATAGCATCTTTGGCTTGAGATCTGATCATATGGCATGGATTGAATCATGTAGGAAGATTTTGGTGGTGGTCACCCTGACCCAAATTTGACTTATGCAAAAGAGTTGGTTGCTCGAATGGGCCTCGGCAAGACGCCTGCTTCAGACCCCCCTGAATTTGGTGCTGCAGCTGATGGTGATGCAGATCGTAACATGGTTCTTGGCAAAAGGTATAGATGATTCATTTCCATTTAGTAGCTCAAATGATGCAGATATAGAGATTAATGTGGAAAAAATAATCGAAAGGAAATTGACCAAAATACCACTTTTACAGTTGGGTAATTATATATTATTGATTTATACTGTTTATTTTATTTGTCAGGTTCTTTGTCACTCCATCGGACTCTGTGGCTATTATTGCTGCCAATGCAGTCGCGTCAATTCCCTATTTTGCCTCAGGTTTGAAAGGGGTTGCCAGGTAATTAGCATTTTTCTTGTCATATGGGTTTGTACTGATAAATCAATATTTCATAGTGAAGCGTTCTTGTTTTTCAATATTTGAATGTTTTTTGACAGTTGATTTATTGACTTAATCTGCAGGAGCATGCCTACATCGGCTGCCCTTGACGTAGTTGCAAAAGCACTTGGCCTTAAATTCTTTGAGGTAGACCCATAATATTGTTTCATTATGCACGTACCACTAATTTTGTGTACATTACTAACATGTCACTATTTTGTGTTTTAGGTTCCTACTGGTTGGAAGTTCTTTGGGAACTTGATGGATGCTGGGCTCTGCTCAATCTGCGGTGAAGAAAGCTTTGGCACAGGTTTATACTTCTTGAAAAATTATTTTCCTGTGTTCTCTCCTCTTGTCAGTTTTATCGCTGTTTAAGCCTTTGTTTTGCTGGCTTTACAATTCAGGTTCTGACCATATCCGTGAGAAAGATGGTATCTGGGCAGTGCTAGCTTGGCTCTCTATCCTTGCTTTTAAAAACAAGGACAGACTTGAAGGAGATGAGAAACTGATCTCTGTTGAAGAAGTTGTCCTCAATCACTGGGCCACATATGGTCGTCACTACTATACTCGCTACGATTATGAAGTATTCTTTCTCAATTTTTACTCTTCTTATTCATATAGTTTCTTCTACTTTCTAGTTCTCTTCTGGATGGTTGTCTACTGTTAACTCTATTTTTCTCACTTTTGTTTTTCCTTATAGAATGTGGAGACTGCAGGGGCAAATGAACTCATGAACAATCTTGTTAAGCTGCAGTATGATCTTGGTGAATTGAATGTGTATGTTTTTATCTGATGTAAATTAAATTCATTTGCTACTATATTATGTTTTATGTGCATCAATTTTTATACCATCTAACATGCATGATGTGCATCGCTTGGTTGTATATTCTGATAATTAGAGTAGAAGTTTTTTATTTACTCATAGTTAAATCTTAAGAGTCCATTAACTAACAAATTAGGAGTATACTAAAATGCAACTTAATTTCTTCAGGTTAATAAGGAAGATCAGGCCTGAGGTATCTTTTATTGTCAAGGCAGATGAGTTCGAGTACAAGGATCCTGTCGATGGTTCTATCTCTTCTAAACAGGGGATCCGTTTTATCTTTAACGATGGTTCGCGCTTGGTAAGTAACTCATTCTACTCAGCTTTCCAGCTTGAGCTGTTTGCATGAACTTATTAAATGCACGGTTTCACTGGACTCTCACGGTTGCAACAATTGAAGATGGTGGCCAATTAAGCTATGCTTTATGCTCAGTTCTTCAAATTACTTACCTAATTAACATAAATGAGTCTCATTACAAAACTACAAACTACTATCTGTTACTTTTATTTTGCTCTTTCTAAGCAACTCTGTAATCTCCATTTGGTTCGTTATAGATTTACCGCCTTTCTGGAACTGGCTCTGTTGGCGCGACCATTCGTGTGTATATTGAACAGTATGAGAAGGATCCTACAAAGACTGGGATGGATTCCCAAGAAGCGCTTGCCCCACTAGTGAGTTCTTTTCTCTTTTATGTTCTCTTCTTGTAATTTCTAGAGCTTCATGTTTATACTTTTCCTTTTTCCTATTTGATCAGGTGGATATTGCAATAAAGATGTCGAAGATGGAGCAGTTTACTGGCCGCACAGCTCCAACTGTTATCACATGAAGTAACGCAGACAGAAAATAAAGGAACTTCATCTTAAAATAAGTCTTTCAAGTTTTGTGGTGATTTATAGTCATTTTTAATTATATTTGCTGTTCATCCCATTTCCTGTCGTGAGTTTTGTAATTTCTGAGGGTTAATCTTTACATAAGAGTAGCTTCTTTTTGAGCACTTGATTTTTATATAAATGACGGGCTGCGGAAGAACATTCATGTGGTGTGGTGTGGTGTGGAACCAATGAATATATATCTTATTCGAATAACCTTATAGTTCCTTTCTCATTTTATTGAGAAAGGTAGAACTTATCACCCCGTATATAATATTTTTTTTGGTTCTGCGTCTTGGTCGTTAATTTTGGTGTATTTTCATCGGCTGTAAGCGACAAGGCGTTGGTCGGATGGTCTATTTTTTTTGTCCTTTTTTTATAGTGGTCTGGCAAGTTGATTGATGTCGAAAAGAGGTTAAAATGAAATGTGAACTTCGTCTCTTTTGTCACTTGCTAAGATGAGTATAGCTCACAATTTCAAGATATAACAGAGTTGTTATCCTCCCATCTCACACGTTGGATCTAAAATGGGCCGTAATGATGAATTGCAAGGGGGCATATTTTATAATATATATCCGAGCCATTAGATGAAATTATACACGATACAAGAAAATTAAAATATATTTAGTCCGTCGTTGGAGGTACTCATCCGCAAACCTAACGTGTCAAATATTCTAAAAAAGGAAATTAGATATTTGCCATCTCGAAATTTCTAATTTAGAAATTTGACACCCTGTAGTTAATCTCCAGAAATTTCACACCTCAAATCATAATTATTGACAATTTTGTCACAATATGAATTAAACATACATTGCTTGTAAGAACTGTCCTTAGTCTAGAGACAAAAGAGCAACGAGCTTCATATAGAATTGTCAGATTCGAAAGCCTATAAAGGTTAAAAGTCACTGAAGGACTCGTAACTTTGATAATATTGTCACACCCCAGAAAATAAGAATAGACCGGGGCAACAAATTCCGCCACGTGTGCATGATGACATGCACACGAAAGGCTTTAAGAATAAAATAAAAAGTACAATAAATGTAAACACATCAGTGACAAAACACATAACAAAGTATAATTTTATTGATCACAAACGTTTTTGTACATACATCAAAAGATGTATCAGTAAAACGGAAGCGGAAGAAAGAAAATAAACAAAAAAAAGAATGGTCCCGCTGATACGTCGAAGAGCATTTGTCTATCTATC
Source organism: Eleocharis quinqueflora (assembly GCA_964058865.1). Classification (NCBI taxonomy): domain Eukaryota; kingdom Viridiplantae; phylum Streptophyta; class Magnoliopsida; order Poales; family Cyperaceae; genus Eleocharis; species Eleocharis quinqueflora. The sequence goes on along the minus strand of CAXKVX010000629.1, from coordinate 69,740 downwards.
TTATAGTGTAAAATGGAAAAAAATAAAAATAGAGAAAGATCCAAAATGAACGATGTGATCTCCGTCCTATGGCGCCCTCGTCAAAAGCTCCAATGCTCCTCATCTGGACCCCACAACCACCGTGGAACATGAGAAATTATAAATTTCTCAGTGTGGATTTTTGTCCAACCTTTGAGCTTATATCTTTCTCTAATATTGGACCCAAACCAACACTTGATAGATAATTATGCACATTTTTAAATCTAACTATTCAATCACTTTATTAATTAAAAGTACCTTTAGAATAACTTAACTAAGTTTGAATTAAAGATCAGAAGTAATGTCGTGAAAGAACCCCAAAGAATCAGATAGGTACTAGAGTTTGCAGGACATAGGAATTCGTCCTTAAGCGGGTCTCAACTATAAAAGGAACCACCAACTTAAGGATTCGTCTAAGCGTGCATCAACGATATATGAAGCTCCCAACTTACAAATTTAGAATTAATTCTGAGATTTCAAAACGAAAATGCCATGGTATAGCATAAGCGGCTACGAAAAGCACACACTCATTGGTCAAAAACGTATTCTTGTGTCATACCTCACAAAAAGGGAAAAGATAAATAAAAATCTACGACCTCAGTTGTCATATGAAAATAAGAAACTGACCACATTTGAAAGAATAAATAATAATGGGAACTCCCTGAACCAATCAGGGGCCAAAGGAGAGCCCCTGACTTTCTCTGTACCAACTAGGGGCCAAAGGAGAAAGCCCTTCAAATATTGGAGATCTCATAATATCAGCTACATAGAAATATAATAATAAAACAAAATAGCTCCAATACCTCACATATGTCACGCGTTCTCTAAAACAGAGATACCAAACTTTAATCACTCAAAGGAGGAATTTATAATAGATTATGTATATATAATATGGAGATTGAAAATAAAACTCTCCAACGGCACTACGAGTCATCAAGTGATGAACTCGTTTGGTGGGCATCAGTCGGATGTCCTTGAAGACATCTCGACAAGGGAACCCCACAGACGTTTAGCTTGCGTACGTAATCTGCCCCGGCGCGATGCCCTTAGACCACATCCAGTTGGTGATCGTCGGCCCGTCACTCAACACTCTCGACGAATACATATAATATTCAAAATACAAATCTACATAATAAAATAGCTATATGCTATACGACCCATATAATGGATCTCACATGTAATATAAATGCAGATGACATGAAATGCAGGTTGGTCTCATTAATTGGTACAGTTTTACCGTTATGCAGATGACATGTCAAGCCCTAAGGTCATGTTTATCAAGTTTAAGTAAATTTTTTGTACCACAGTTCAGATAAAAGAACAATAAAGGTTTGTTGAATCTGGTCCTAAACAAAGATAAAGATATAAGCCCCAAGAACCTACACTTGAGAATACTAACGTGGATTGCGTAGTCATGGGCGGATCCAAGGGGATACTAGGGGGAGCTTGGCATCCCCCAACATTTTTGTAACCCCAGTATTTTGTTGCATAAAACTCAAATTGTTGTTAAATTAAAGGCTTTGATATCCCCAATCAAAATTTAAAATTATGGATTGTTAAAACCTTACTAGACACACGTGCTCGCGCTTCGCGCGAAAAAGTTAAAATTTAAACTTTCGTATTACAATAATAAAATTATAATGCAACGTGCTGACGCTGCCGCATGACGCTGACATTGTTGCTGCCGCATGATGCCGCCGCATGACCCTGACGCATGATGCTGACGCTGATGCTGCAGCATGACGTCGCCGCATGAAGCTGCCGCATGACGCTGCCGTATGACGCTGACGCTGACGTCACCTGCTGTCGCATGACGCTACCGCATGACGCCGCCGCATGACGCTGACGCTGACATCGCCTACTGCCGCTGCCGCATAACGTCGCCGCATGACGTTGCCGCGTGATGCTGCAGCGTGACGTTGCCGCTGCCGCATGACGCCGCCGCATGACGTCGTCTGCCGCCGCATGACGCCGTCTGCTGCCGTTGCAGCTGCTGCATGACGTTGCCGCATGATGTTGTCGCATGACGCTGTAGCATGACGCTGTCGCATGACGTTGCCGCATGACGCAAAAACACGCTAACGTTGCTGCATGATGCTGTCGCATGACGCTGATGCTGCCGCTGCCGCGAGTGTCGCTGCATGACGTATGGCATCGAACAATGCATGATGCTTAAGGTACGGTGAACGAAAAGAACGTAGTTGATATTTACAGATGAGGCTAGTGTTGGAACTACTGTGAATAATGCAAGCGAAGCTATACATTAAATAAACAAATAAAACATCGCATATTATAATACATAGAGGTAAGAAGTAAGCGCACCCGTCATTCTACAGTGCGATTTTTCCTTCTTCCTTTGACCTCGCGATTTCTTTTGGTCTCCTTCACCTCACCGTGGTCGCGTGTTACTTCCCTTGCTAGATGCGTGTCTCCACTGCTTCTCTTCATTTTTCCCTCTTTTTTTTTCTTTTTTTCATTTTTTCTGCGTCCCCGCTTCTGTTCCTTTTCGCTCTTGTTACCTTCTTACTATCGCTTCGCCTCTCCTTTCGTCGAGTTGCTGCCGTGTTGATTCCCTGGCTCCTTTTCTTCGCTTCGGTCTTCTCTCTGGTTACTCGCCAAGCAATATAAAAAAGCTGCAACGTTAGTAAGAAGGTAGGGAATGAACACTGCTTTCTCCACTGCTTTCTTTTTTCTTCGCTTGGCGAGTTGTTGCCTAAATTTTTCTCTGCGTGAACAGTGAAAACAAAAGATGGGGAAAAACTTCAATAAAAAATATATGCTACAGTAATTTCACTGTAGCATGAACAGTGAAGACACATGGATGTGACAGCAGGGGAAAAAAACATGGCAGCAGCCAAAAAAAGGAAGAAAAACAAAAGCTGGGGAAAAAATAAAAAAATATATATGTGCTACAGTAATTTCACTATAGCATGAACAATGAAAACACTGTTAATTGTGTTATACTTAGCAATGTCTCGTATTTGTCGATTTGCAAAACCACTTGAATTTAACAATTATCTTGTGAGATGTGTTTGTTTAGGTGCTTCTTTAAAACTCAAGGAAATGAATATACAAGAAGCAAAGGAGTTCAAGGAAATCCCAAGATTCAAGACATCAAGATTATTTAAATAGTAGGGTATTACAATAAATGCTTATATTTATTTTAAATCATGAGATTGAGTCAAAAATATGCAAAATAACAAAGAAAAGATCTGAAACGTTATATAACGCTCTGGACATATGCCTGAAATTTGAAAAATCGATCAGAACGTTATATAACGATGAGTAAAGTTGTACAACGTTATCCATCGTTATATAATGTTTCTCAACATTGTACCTCTCCAATGCAAATTAAAACGGTCATATTTATTACAGCTGGATTTGAGATATTTTGCCAAAACGTTGTACAACGGTACATAACGTTGTATAACGTTTTAACCCAGAAAATTGAATAGAATATTGTGAGGAGGTATAAATAGGGACTCTTCCCCTTTCCCAAGCAATTAATTCTATTCAATATCAAAACCTAACCTTTGAGCCTCCATTGAAAGAGCTTTTACACTCCTTGCTAAATCAATCTTTTATCTGACTCAATCTCTTGATCTAAAGTTAGTATAACTAGTGTGAGAGTTTGAGAGTTCTACTCTCATCATTAAATCTTCTATTTGGCTACTCTTACTTTGGCCTTGTGTCTCAACCTTTGTGTAAGAGGGCAAGGTTCAAGCTTGTACAAGACTTTCGTGTGACAGTAAATCGGCTCAACCCTATTACCAAGTCGGGGGGTTGGGAGTCCCGGAGAGTAGGATCGTCAATATCCGAACTCCGTTAAAAATCTTGGTGTCACTTGTGCTGAATCTTTGTTTGCAATCTCTAAACTCTTTCTTGCTATTTAAGTTTTCTACTTGTATGTTTAGAAATTGTTAGTTCACAATTTGGAGTAGATTTGGTAAAAATTGCAAGTTGGTCCCTAGAAGTATATTGAATTGCTTAATTAGTCTTTTTAAGGGTAACAACGATCTACAAAGTGGTATCAGAGCAAGTTGAACTTGCTAATTAGAGTAAACTTTAGTTAGAAGTAAAGATCCAACTCAAATGGCAACCAAGTTGCAAGCTACCCAACCTTCCATCTTAGGGCAAAATTGCAAAAATTTTGCCTATTGGAAGATATGTATGACCAACTACTTGAGTGTTGGTGAAATTCTAGATGCCGTAAATGTTAGGTTTGTACCATCAATCGATACGGCAACTAATAAATTGACTAGTGAATCACAAGTGAGCAAAAGACAAAATGATCTAGCCGTGAATGCCATTCTTGCCCATGTGCATGAATCAATTGCTCCAATATTTGGGGAAGCCACAAATGCACATGACATGCGGCAAGCATTACTTCGTAAATATGAAGGAAATGCTTTGTTAAAACGGTCTAGGGGAGCCGGGTTAACAACAATGTTTGAAAACTTTAAAATAGAGGATAAAGAATCTATTGAGGATATGTTCACTCGTATGACTCTCTTGACTAATAATTTCATTGAAGTAGGTAATCCGTTGGAGTCCGATAAAATTGCTAGCAAACTCATCAACATCATGATGAGAAAACCAAGATGGGAGGCCTATGCTAGCTCACTCCAAGCCTTGCATCATGCTAGTGAAGTGCCATACACACCGGAGGAAGTATATGCCTTTCTCAAAACCTTCGAAGAGACCCTCCGACAACTTGGAGAAGAACAAGGCCATAAAACTATCGCATTTGCCGCCCAAAATCACAAACCCTACAACAATGCCTCCTCCTCAAACTATCGTACCTCAAATGATATTTGACACACCTTCCAAAGGTTTGGTACAGACCAAAACAAAGATTATTCCGCTCTAACCAAAATGCTACAAGGTCTCTTTGCTTATGAAAAGAGACTTAACACAAAGCGTGAAGAGGAAGGGAAGAAGATTATTTGTCTCATGTGTGAAAGAGAAGGGCACTCCATTCACTCATGCTACAAGATATACCCTCACTTGAGACAAGATGCCGGTAACATGCAAGATCAAAGAGGTAACCCTAGAAGAGATGGGGGTCAAATCAAAAGAAACCCCAAGGCCATGCAAGCCGACGCTTAGGATGAAGGGGACGATGAAGGAGATGAGTGTGTGATGGAAGGTAACAATGAAGTTCAAAGTCCCTTCGCTCTCATGGCAATAGTCGATGAGGAAGATGATGGAGTGGGGGACAAAGAGCCAAATGCACATGCCGTATTGGATTCAATCATCTTTAAGAACAAGGTGACCGATCCGGCGGTCATTGAACTACTCTGCAAGTTCGGATTGGGAGAAAACAAAAAGGATGAACTCCCAAACGAAGAGGAATGCGTGACAAGCATGAAAATGAAGAAGGAAGAAGCCTTTTCATCCCTCTCAAAGGACAAGGATGATGTGACGTGTTCTCAAACCTCCCAAGGGGAGGCAAAGGTATATCTAGAATCACAACCAATAGAGGTCAAATTTTGTCTAGGGCTTGCATCCGATGATGAATCGGATGATGATGAGCATCCACTAAATGATTTGAGCACTTCAACTAATGAGAGCTTATTGAAACTTGAAATTATTAGGTTAAACAAACTTCTTATTGAGAACAATCATGTCCTAATGACAAGAGATGGTACCATTGGTGGATTAACCAATAAATTACTTGAGCTTGAATCTAAGGTAGACGAATTTGAGGTAAAGGTAAAAGAGTGTAATGAACATGTAAAAATAATTGAAAAATTAAAAATTGATAAAGAACGGTTGGAAGTTGAGAATGGGTTTTTAAAGTCTACTAGTGTATTTAAGAGTGACACTAGGATGGACTTAAGCAAGCTTTATGAGGAACAAAAACCTCATGATAAGTTAGGTATAGGATTTAAGAAGAGCTCAAACTCTTCTAAATTCAATTACTCTAAAAACCCTAAAGGAAAAGGAAACCAAACTCCAAAGCAAATGAGCAAGAAAGTAAGCCAACAAAATTCTAGAAATGCACCAAATCATGCTTTTAGGTACGGTTTCTCAAACGGTAATTATGCCAAGAATAAAACAACTCGAAAGTATTTGAATCCATCTTGGTCCAACAATGTTTACCATAGAGAACCGACCGGTTGGAGATATGAAGTTAAAGGTAAAGATCTTGCTCAATACGGCTCTCAATGTGATGAGAAGTCAAGAGTTGGTTTCCAACACACAAACGAAGCAAACATTCAAGAATCAAAATTTAAATGCTCAAATCAACCTAAGAATCAAGCTCAAAAATTAAAAATTGACTTTAACCATCGCTTTGTTAAAGCAAACGTCAATCCCGTGACACGAGCCACTTGTAACTATTGTTGTGCTAATGGACACATATCTTTGGAGTGCAAGTTTAAGAAAGGTAACAACATGAAAAATGTTGTTTGGGTTCCTAAACTCAAAGTGTAAGAAAGTGTATGTAAGAACTCCCCATGACTTAAAATTGTTATTAACCAAAGGGGGAGATTAAGACAAATTACATTATTAGTATTTCTTAATGACTAATATATAATATTGTAGGTTTGCTTGATGTCTTCTCATAAAGAGAATGCTTGGATCATTGATAGTGGATGCTCACACCACATGACCGGCTCTAGTTCTAATTTTGTCACATTAAAATCACTAGATGGTTGTTCCGTTACTTTCGGTTGTAATCAAAGAAAAAGTAAGATGATAGGTATAGGTTCAGTTGAAAACCAACACCTAACCATTTCTAATGTCTACCTAGTTGACGAGTTAAACTATAATTTACTAAGTATAAGCCAACTATGTGATGCCGGTTATCTTGTAAATTTCGATTCCAAAGCTTGTCACCTAATAAATTGTGAGACCAATAAGGTAATATATGAAGGTGTAAGACAAAATAATGTTTACTACCTATATCTTAATCATTTTGACAAAGGAGAAATATGCTTAAGTGCTATAACTAACCAATCTTGGCTTTGGCATAGAAGATTAGCTCATTTAGGTGTCGATTCCATAAAAAATGTGATTAAGCTTGACTTGGTGAGAGGTTTTCCCTTGAACAAGTTTGAATTGGACAATGTATGTGATGCATGTGTCAAAGGTAAACAAGAAAAGTCAAGTTTTAAACCCAAAGACATGGTATCTACCAAGCAACCCTTAGAATTAATTCATATTGATCACTTTGGACCAATAAATACGCTTAGTCTTGGTAAAAAGAGGTACGTGTGTGTAATTGTTGATGACTTTAGCCGATTTACTTGGGTTCTCTTTTTAGGTCACAAAAACGAAACCTTTGAACGATTTGTTGAATTTTGCAACCGGGTTGAAAATAAAAAAGGGTTGGCAATCAATAAAATTAGGAGTGATCATGGAGGGGAATTTGAAAATGCACAATTTGAAGAACTATGTTCTCAAAGAGGGTATAGACATGAATACTCGGCGCTTCGAACGCCTCAACAAAATGGGATAGTAGAAAGGAAAAACCGAACCTTACAAGAATTAGCAAGAACAATGTTAAATGATTCACCGGTACCAAAATGTTTATGGGCCGAAGCGGTCAACACCGCTTGTTATGTAATAAACCGGGTTGGTGTTAGACCAATTCTTCTAAAAACTCCCTATGAACTATGGATGGATCGCAAACCAAACATATCATATTTTAAGGCTTTCGGTTCAAAATGCTTCATTCTTGATCAATCACCTAGAACAAGCAAATTTGATTCAAAATCGATTGAAGGAATATGTGTTGGATACTCTATGACTAGTAAAGCTTATAGGATATATATTTCATTGCACAATATTATCATGGAGTCAATTCACGTAAAATTTAATAAAAATACTAATGATCGGGCCGAGAATGGTAGCATTATTGATTTAGGTATTGAAGATGAAGGACAAAACACAAACAATGAAAGGTTGGAAAGAAGGGGAATTTAAATTGAACGAAACACAATAAATCAAGAGACTCCACAACAAGTGAATGATGGAGAAAATGTTTTGAATGATGACACATCTCAAGAGCACAACTTGTCATCACAAACCAATGCTCAACCTTCTCGAGAATTAAGGGAAGTGCCTTCACACCCTCTTTCTAATGTTATAGGTGATCCAACAGAGGGTGTTAGAACTAGGTCAAATGTCAATCTTACTATTGCTCATTGTGCTTTTGTGTCTCAAATCGAACCAAATAAATTTGAGGAAGCTAACATGGATCCTGATTGGATCATTGCCATGCAAGAGGAACTTAATCAATTTGAAAGAAACAAGGTTTGAAAACTTGTACCTAAGCCAAAGAATAGGAGCATTATTGGTACCAAATGGGTATTTAGAAATAAAAAGGACCAAGAAGGTAACATTGTAAGAAATAAAGCTAGCTTAGTTGCACAAGGGTATAGGCAAAGAGAAGGGTTAGATTATGATGAAACATTTGCCCCCGTTGCTCGACTTGAATCCATTCGAATGCTTTTATCATATGCCTCTTACAAAGGATTTATCCTATACCAAATGGACATTAAAAGTGCCTTTTTGAATGGATTCATAGAAGAGGAAATGTATGTCCAACAACCAATTGGTTTTATTGATCCGACATTACCAAATCATGTATACAAACTTGACAAAGCATTGTATGGCCTCAAACAAGCTCCTAAGGCTTGGTACGGTAGACTTAGCTCCTTTCTAATTGCTAATGAGTTCACTAGAGGTAAAAATGACACAACCTTGTTTACAAAGAATAAAGGCAATGATCTATTATTGGTCCAAATTTATGTTGATGATATAATTTTTGGTTCAACTAATGCGGCACTTGCCAAAGAATTTTCTTCTTTGATGAGTAGTGAATTCGAGATGAGCATGATGGGTGAACTCACATTTTTCTTGGGACTTCAAATCAAACAAACAACGGAAGGAACTTTTGTGAGTCAAACGAAATACGCCAAGGAGTTGATCAATAAATTCGGTGTAGATGATTGTAAATCGAGCAAAACTCTGATGGCTACGAATGTCAATATCGACTCGGACAAAAGTGGACAAAAGATTGATATCTCGCAATACCGAGCTATGATAGGTAGCTTACTTTACTTAACGACTAGTAGGCCGGATATAATGTATGTCATATGTTTATGTGCACGTTTTCAAGCCAACCCTAAAGAGTCTAACGGTATAGCCGTTAAAAGAATCCTCAAATATGTCAAAGGAACCATAAACTTAGGTCTTTGGTATGGTAAACAATCCGAACTCAACCTTATAAGATATACCGACGCGGATTTTGCGGGAGACCGCATGGATCGGAAAAGCACAAGCGGGACGTGCCAATTCCTTGGCGGATCGCTTGTATCATGGTCAAGTCGCAAACAAATCTCCGTGGCCATTTCAACCGCGAAGGCAGAATATGTTGCGGCCGACAGTTGTTGCACACAAATCCTATGGATGATGCATACCTTAATTGATTATAACCAACGCTTCCGCAAAGTACCAATCATGTGTGACAACACAAGTGCCATTTTAATGTCTAAGAACTCGGTATTTCATTCTAGAACAAAGCACATCGATATACGTCATCATTTTATTCGTGACCACATTGAAAAAGGCGATATTGAGTTAGTTCACATCGACACTACAAACCAAATTGCCGACATTTTTACTAAGCCCTTAAATACACAACAACATTGCGAACTTAGATTCAAATTAGGAATGTTAGAAATGAGCGAATAAAATTAGGGGTCAAATCATGTATAACGTATAGCTTCCAAGTCATTAGAGACATATCAATTCTTCTCACTTCAAACACATCTCAAGATTCCATCTCAAAACCTGTAAAATTCAACAAAACTCACACAACGTTACACAACGTTGTGAGCAAATATCAAGCGTTGTATTATTGTCCACAACGATTCTTTACCTCTCAAAACTGGCAGAGAAAATTTTCAAAACGTTACATAACGTTCAGAAACGTTACACAACGATGTACTTCCAACTCGAGATCATAACGTTGTGTAACGCCTCTGAAAGTTATATAACGTTATATTACAATAAAACGTTATAAAATTCCTCACAACGCTTCTCAATTTCCAAAATATGGCAGAGAAATTTTTGACAACGTTACACAACGACAGATATCATTATATAACGATTCTAACTCAAAATCATGAAGAAAGATATCAGAACGTTACACAACGCTTCAAAACGTTGCATAACGTTTTGTGAAATTCAAGCGTTATGATTTTCTCCATAACGTTTCTATGTGTCTCAAATTTGCCAGCGAAATTTTTGCCAACGTTACACAACGAAAGGTAACGTTATACAACGATGTGATCACAACGTTGTATAACGATACCGAATGTTGAGGCAACCCCAATCTACTGCAACTCATCAAGCGACAACTTCTCAAATGTTAAATGAAATTCAGAAGCAAAATTCACAAGTGCCAAATGAAGTTCCAACACAAGAACAACCACAAGAATCAAGGATTTAATCTGGAACATATGAGAGAGATCCAGGTAAGCGTCCTCAAATTCATGAATACCCTTCTAGTAAAAGAGATCTGAAGGTTTTATATAAATGTGGGACCATTTCAACCTTACCTAGATGAGTATCCACTTGTTGGATCTGAAGGTCATCGTTGCCGCTTCCAATACAACTATTTCACAACTTTTTCTTGGTTAGAATTTTCGCCTACCACAGAACGTGCCTATTGCTTTCCTTGTTTTCTTTTCTCAACAAAACCACAAGGGAGGTATGATTCAGACACATTCACCACAAAGGGGTTTCAAAAGTGGGAAAAAGTTCATCGTGAAAAGAATGTGCATTTCTAACTCACATGGGCAGAAATGCAACTTCAGCTCATAATTTTGCAATGAGAGGTTATGAGAATCTCAAGAATGGTATAGGTCATATTGAAAAGGTGATAGAGAAGCAAAATGAGAAAGTGGTGGTAGAGGCCATACTACGACTTAAAACATCAATTGATGTTATAAGATGGTTGACATTTCAAGCGTGTGCATTTAGGGGCCATGATGAATCTCCTGAATCTAAGAATCAAGGAAATTTTCTTGAGATGACCAAGATTTTGGCATCTTACAATAAATAAGTGAAAGATGTTGTTTTAGAAAATGCTCCAAGAAATGCAAAGTATATCTCACCGGTAGTACAGAAGGAAATTCTTCATTCCTTTGCTCATAAAGTGCAGATTACAAGTCAGGATGAAATTGCCAATAGTAAGTTTTGCCTAATTGTTGATGAATCTTGAGATGAATCAAAAAAGGAGCAAATGGCAATAGTTGTTCGATTTGTCGATAAGGAAGAATTCATAAGAGAGCGTTTTCTTGACATTGTTCATGTGAAAGATACTGCGGCATTAACTCTCAAGAACTCAATTTGTAATGTCTTATCTGATAACAATTTGAGTGTACAAAATATTAGAGGTCAAGGATATGACGGGGCAAGTAAAATGCACGGTGGATGGAATGGGTTGCAAGCTCTTATACTCAAGGAGTGTGCTTATGCATAATACGTGCATTGCATGGCTCACCAACTACAATTAGCTCTTGTTGCAGCAGCAAGAGAGGTATAGTATTTTTTGGACAATATAAATTATACTACTCACAAGATAAGTTGATTTTTTGACTAATTTTTATTACTGCTTACAAATAGTAATATTATTTTCTTTTCTTTTTTCCCAACAGGTAGCTGATGTTCATAATTTCTTTCAAGATACAGTTTTTATCATAAATATCGTAAGCGGGTCAACTAAGCGAAATGATGAGCTGTTAGGAAAATAAGCTAAGGAAATTGCATGTGAAGTTGAATTGGGGGAGCTTGATACTGGAAGCGATGCAAATCATATTGGTACATTGCAGAGGCCCGGAGACACTAGGTGGAGTTCTCACTTCAAATCAATTTGTAGCTTAGCAAGAATGTTTGGTGCTACTGTTTCAGTTTTGCAAAGTTTAGCAAATGATCATTCACTCTCGTATTATGCTCGAGGAGATGCTAGTAGTTCTCTCAAGAAGCTCAACTCATTTGATTTTGAGCTTGTTTTGCATCTAATGAAAGATATTATGGCAATTACTGATACATTGTGTCAAGCTTTGCAACAAAAGTGTTTGGATATTTTAAATGCCTTACATCTTGTTTCAACTACAAAAATGTTACTTCAAATGCTGCGAGATGATGGGTGGGATCCTCTTTTAGAGAAGGTGAATTCATTTTGTGAAAAGCATGCAATTGAGCTTCCTGATATGAATCGTACGTATGTGACTTATGTCAACTTTTCTAAATCTCAATAAATTACTTATGTAAAAAAGAATGAAAATGAACTTTTTGATATGAATTGTAGGTATGTTGACTTCACTAGATCTCGGAATAAGCATGACAATAGAATAATGGAGCATCATTATCAAGTTGACATATTTACAATGGCAATAGATCAACAACTACAAGAATTGAATGCTCGATTTAGTGAGCAATCAATGGAGCTCTTGACCTTTGCCACTGTCTTAGATCCGAGAGACAACAACTCCTTCAACAACGAAAAGATATGCACATTGGTGGAAAAATTCTATTTGGTTTATTTTACTAATCAAGAGAGAGCTCAATTGGAATGTCAATTGTTGATGATGAGCTTAATGTACGCAACCATCCAATTCTTCAGAGCTCGATTTGACTCGTCGGTTGGTTGAAACTGGCAAATTTGTTATTTATCCAATGGTTGACAGATTATTGTGATTAATCATGACTCTTCCTGTCTCAACTGCAAGAGCGTGCCTTTTCAATAATGAAATTGATCAAGACCGAGCTTCGAAACAAAATTGGACATAATTTCCTTCGAGATTACATGATTGTTTATATTGAGAAGGAAATTGCTGAAAGATTACTTCTGATGAGATAATCAATTAGTATGACTCTTTGGATAGTCGTGGAGCTAAATTTAAATTAACATAGATGTAATTTTTATTGCAATATCTAAATTGAATAAAACATTGACTTTCTTTTGTTAAACTATCTTTATAAAAAAATGTTGTTTCTTATTTGATTAGATGTAGTATTTGTTATCAATCCTTTTTTTATAAATTTCAAATTTTGGCAACCCTCAATCTAAAATGCTGGTTCTGCCCCTGCGTGTAGTCGACTCTACTCCGAGGACAGCTCTGCAGCGTCAGCGCCTATGTCAGTGTCGATCGAGTCTGGAACAGCCTCGTCTCCCGCTAGTGGATACGAGTCTACTAAATATCCTAATTTGACATTAGGGTTTATCAGTTTATTGTGTTGTCAATTCTTTAGTTCATTGATCAACACAAATTATATATCCAAAAAGTAGGGTTATCATTGTTTAAGTTACTAAATCTCGTAGGACTTTTGTTTATAATTTCTCATTTTTCACAAAAAGTTCGAGTTACTGCTATCAAACTTGCTTAATTTGCAGGAAGGAAGAAAACGAAACGATCAGAGCAAGAATCAGAGTTACAGAGCTTAACTTAGCCAACATCCAAGCTTCACAGTAGTGACATTGTGGGCCGAAGGATTTTTCCTTCAGGTCGCAATGTTACTTTTATCCTCTGTTGGATACTTAGTCATTTCTCCACTTTGCAGCAGCGACATTGCGGGCCGGAGGATTTTTGCTTCAGGCTGCAAGGTTTTTGTTCTTTGTTGGGTACTTAGCCATTTCTCTCATTTCCTCTGCATAAGCGACATTGCGAGGCGAAGGATTTTTCCTACACTACTTAGCATTTTTCTCTGCAAACACCATCCTTCAGGCCGCAACCTTTACATTGCGCCCCGCAATGTCGGCAGTCACCAATGTGACGATTCCAACCCCTTAGCCAAATTTAGTGATTGTGAATCCTTCGGACCGTAATGTCTCCCTTTGCTGTTGGAACTTGATCATTTTTAGCGGATTTTTGGCACCTTTTGATACATATTCGAATTTTGAACTACAGACTTCAATTAAAAGACTCCAGATCTCTTCCACCAGGGGGATGCTTCATTTTTAGATAGATTTTAGAGAGAGAAATAAAGAGAGAAAGGAGAGAGAGATCAAGAGATTGATTGGAAGATTAGAAGAGCAATTGGAGAAGAGATTTGGCCTAGGATTCTCGGTTTATTCTTTCTCTCTTCTTCCTCATGTGTTGTATTGATTTATCTTATTTTTCTTTCTTGTTTTCTACCATGAGTGAGTAACACTCTTTCTAGATTTGAAGATGTAAACTCAAAACTTTGTTATTTATTTACTCAAATTTAGTCCTTTACTTGATGATTGATTGTTGTGATTTATTTCTGTGAATTATCTTGCAAATCTAGGGTTTTAGAATTTTAATTGAAAGATTGAATTGTGAAACTTGTAGCACAAAAATAGACTAAGTATAAGCCAAGTATCGAGAGATGAAGCAGCAACTTAGGGGTTAGATTAATTTAGTGATTTGTTATCATATTAAGAACCAAAAGGTGATGTGTGCTTAATAATTATTGAATTGATCAATTTGCGCTTAGTAAATTCGGATCATACCAATTAGGTACCGAAATGGTGATGTTGAATATGATTTGGATATGGTATTAAGTCAAGTAATTGTACTTAATACCAGTCTGTATTTCACAAACCTAAAATAAGAATCAAAATCATCTTGTATATCGACTAGATAGATAATGAAGTGGACAGTTGAAATATGAAAATCTAGTCCTTTAATCAAATCACCTTCATTTTGCAAATTTCCTAGTTTTAACTAAAATTCAGAATCAAACTCAACTCAAACATTAAGCTGCTTAGACTAATGAATAGTTTAGAAAGCAGTAAATCAATTGTCCCTGTGGATTCGACACCCCAAGTACTACCCGACTAGGTCGTGTGCTTGCGACTGAATTAATTAGGTACAGCCTAGGGTTAATTTATTAGCACGATATTTCACATAATTCACGATATTTCACATCATTCATGTAACTGAAGTAGACTGAATCAAACTCATTGATGCTCCTAATTTCATTTAAGTATTATATTTATTTTGTTAACACTTTGGGCAACATCTATGCTGCATATCGGGTGTGAGAAATCTATACCTACAATCATTTACTTTAAATTAAGTGTTTAGTGTTATTTCTTTAACTGTTCTTTAATTAGAGTACTGCGTTATTATGTCCATTATTAATTTTAAAGTTATTTAGATGTCAAGACGATATCCTACGAAACAACAATAAAAGAACAACACGAATCAAACATGTTACAAATTCAACCACTTTTAGTTACGTACTTTTATTATTAAACTAACAAAAGAATAGAGGAAAATAATTAACCAGGGTAATAGCTAATAGGGGTGTATTTATATTATTCATGCGCTTATAGAGAAATTGACCAATATATGTAATTATAATTAAACATTTACTTAGTCATAATTGTGTGTGTGTGTGTATGTTATAGGTATTTATGTATGTTGTAATTGATGTGATATAGAGAAATTGATCAATATATATATTTATATTTATATTATTACTTAGTTCAACTTGTGTTGAAGTCGTCCCTTATTTATTTTATAAGTGGCATGATACCTTATTGAAATAATATAGTTATCAGTGATAGATTTATTTTATTCAACTTTATATTAATTGTTTAGTAATAACCTAACTACTTAATTAATATTCTAATGTTTATTAATTAACTAAATGTTTACGTATTATAGGTACAGACTGTTACAACCTAACCATGATCTTTAACTTATCATCTTAGCAACAGGTGTATGTGCATCCACCTCTTTATGTAGTAGTGAAAGTGATTAATACATGGAAGTGAAAGTGATTATTAGACGATTTCTTTTTCTTTGGCTTGAAAGAGAAGTAAAGCGCCACTCAAATACAAATAAATTGTTAGTTACAACAAGTTATTCCTTTGCATACATTTTCCTTCTTCAATTTCTCCAAAGCTTGGCATGCCTACAAAATTCTTACAAATACAAATGTAAAATTCAAGTTCATTTTACAAATCGACAAATACAAATATATTACATTACAACAATAACCTTGTTACCAACCGGTGCCTCTAAGCCTTCAAAGGCAACCCATCTCTAGTCGTGTAAATGGACAACCTAATCGAACTCACTTCGTTTGTACAAGGAGGGTTGTCTAGATCTGAGCGTGCGAGCTTCGCTCGTGCAAGGCAAATTGAGCTCGTTTCGTTCAAGGAGAATCGAGCTCGTTTCGTGCAGGGCACAATTACTATAGTTACTAGCATTGAAGCTTATATCCAGTTGCCGAACCGATGGTTGGGGGTCTTGATCCGTCTATGGAGTAAATCATTTCTTCGTTTTTCTTACTATTGTTGTCATGTGCTATATAATTTGATCATTAGATGTCAGATTTTGGATTTTTTTTGGTCTGGTCGTGTCTTGAGGAATTCATGTTCGGTTCTGTTTGGCATCTCGGGACCTTCTTCGTTCTTTCATGAATGAATTAGACCTAGGAACTAGGATTTATCTTATGGATTTTGTCTTGACTGATTAAGGTCGTCTTGACTAGCCATTTGCATTGGTGCCATCTCCTTAGGATCTAGGGTTTACCTAAGGATTTTTGCACCAGTGTCGTATTCATTTTTTGGTGTATGAAAGATTAGATCATGGAATCTAGGATTTTTGCTATGATTTGCATATGTTGGGATAGAGTTTTTCTATATCTCGACGGGTCAAATGATATAGCAGATCTTTTTCTACTAATTTGTGGCGGGTAAAGAGATGAGTCTAAGTACGGGTGAAATGATATAGCAGATCATGAAGCCGCTTCTTGGACATGAAATACGTTCAACATCAATTGGCGAGTTAAGGTGATCAAGGCGACTGACGCATTGCAACGACAATGTATTTTTCACCTTTATTTTTAGGATTTAGCTATGTGTGCTTGTAACTTGTTTCTTACATTTTCTTTTTCTCATATTATGTATTCTTATTCTTAGTTAATAAAAATCATTGTGGGCGAAGCGTACTCTTCAAAAAAGTTCCATTTGAACAACACCTTATGTCCTTCTCTAACCTAATTCCATCCCTTCACCGCCCTCTTCTCTCTTCTTCGCTCTCTTCTCTCTTATGTCTTCTCTCGCTCTCTTCTTCTCTCGCTTCTCTCTTCTCTTCATCTTGATCTGATCGAACAAAATAAAAGATCGTATTTTTTCAATACTCTAACTCTGAAATCGGATGGGATAAAAAGATGAGTCTGACAAGTGGGTCCCATATTAACATGTATGAATATAAAGGACAAATTGAGAAATATCGAATACATTCCACAAATACAGTATACGCAATCATCTTTGTTGGAATTGGAGAATTTGTTGACTAGTCAGGAAGCTCTTGCCAAGCAGATGGTGAGAATGACAATGAAGTTGGATAAGGAGAAGATCATGTACAGTAGTTGACGCGAAGAGTCGAGTAGGATCCAGTACAGACGAAGATTAGAGGCAGAGAAGACAACATGTGCTCGGTTCGAGAAATGCACATGTTCTCTGGGAGCTCCAAGAGGCCACGAGGGCAGAGGAGTCAAGCTTCACGAATTCCACAATAGAAGCGTGGAGTGCTAACTAATTTGAAGATTGATTTGATTTGGTTGATTTTGATTTAAACTAACTAAATAAAACAACAATTCAGAGTCTAGAAAACATATGATAGGAGCAAACATATTTTGTTAGAGTTCCTTGTCCACTCTTGTTCTGTCATTTTGTAGAAAGGTAGTTTTGTTTGTAATTATGAAGGCACAGTTCTGGAGTAACAATTGTTGTTCAGAGATATCTCTATATAAACATCTTATTCATACTTATATAATTTTCACACTTTGATACTTGATTGTAGTAACTTGAACTACTATTCTAATTGACTAAAATAATCATATTTCACCCATCCCCAATACTTGATACAATTAATCTAGACAATCAGATAAGTCCCTAATTAATCAATGTCACGTTTTGGTACTTAGTCAATTAATTAGACTGTTCTTTATGATCTAGTTTAAATAGTCAACTTCTCAGTTCAAAATACTAAAACCTCGATTCTATAATAAATCAAGAAACAACAATAAAAAATAAATAATAATTCATATTTCAAACAAACATATACAAATCAATTACTAAACAGACATTACAAGAGTTTCAAGTATTCATTCCTTAGAAAAAAAATATGTGGAAAATTTAGTCAGACATGACTAAGAAACAAAAAAACAACAAAATAATGATAAAAAAGAAGAAGCGATAAAACTATATTAATGACCGAATCATGATCTTCTTCTTCTCCAAAACTCAGAAATGTCTTCTACTTGATAACCTTTCACTCAGGAACTTGAAACTACTCTAAACTCTCCAATAATTACACATATATATAGCATAACCAATCTCTAAAAATAAAACTCTAAATAACCAATTCTTGCTCTGACGGTGCTGGCTACGGTCGAAACAAGCACGGGCTTCGGCCGAAGGTGAGTAAAGGAATAAAAAAATAAATCGGTAAATTTCTTGACTTGAGATGGTCTATAATAGTGGACTTCGGATGAAATTAATGGAAATAGGCTTTGACTAAATTAAGCTCTTGATCTGGACTTCATCTTCTAAAAGTTCGGCTAAGTATTGACTTGATAATCTTAGGCTTCGACCAAATCTTTCCTGGCCTTCGGTCAAAAGCATGTTCTTCGAGCCATGGTTTTTCGAAGAGACTATGGGGTCTAAAGAAGAGAAAATTGATTTCGAGTTATGGTTTTTTGAAGAATGGATCGTGGGGGAGACTGAGTTGTGAGTTGCACGGTGACTTGTGAGGAGAAGTCACAAGAGAGCGTCAAGTTAGAATCCATCACCAAGGAGCGTGATGACGACGAGAACATAGAAGAAGCCTCGCAGTCATGAAGAAGACTACAAGGCTAGTGAGATTGTGTAGACAATCAATAGATCCGTCAAGGAATAAAGGAAGCTCGACGATGATAATTGAAGACGCAACACGAAAAGTTGGTGGCATATGCAAAGTTTCGAGAAGATCGATCGAAGACATCAAAGAAGGCACCAAGACGAAACTACAATAAAAAGCATGATGATCCGGATGGATGTTGAGTACCAAAATTAAAGGTGGCATCGATACGATGGACGCTTTAAGATATTCAATGTTGAGGAGTATATATTGAGAAATGCAACATTGATCCAAATTCAAATTAAACAAGTAATATAAAGTTTCTAGAGAAAACTACCATGCTAAAGAAACTAAAGTTTCTAGAGCTATTCTAGATAATATTTAGATATACTAGAATATGCCTAAAATGTGTCTAGATGTTTATATGATATTTTTGGAGTCTTCCTCCACTTTAGAACAAATATAAATAGAATTTTTGGCTAGAGTAGTGAGCATCAAGCAAAAGTCACAAAGATCAAATCTTCTTGTGGTAAATATGTAGTAATTTAGTTCTAAGATGCTTGCAGTATAGTAAATAGTTAGTATGTTGTGTTATGTCATATATAATAGAATAGTATTTTGTATGTTAGTTTAAATATTAGTGTTATGATATATTGTGTAAAAATCAAACAAAAAATACTTTCAGATTTTGGGGTTTTAGCGCAGTTAGAGGAGACTGAATTATATACGCAAGTTGTGAATTCCAAACAACTTCACTTTATTTAGCACTACTACAGGAATTACATTTGCTACCCCCTAATCGTAACCGGTTAAATAAAACCCAGGTTCCAACCTTAGAATGTACAGCCCATTTGAATAAAAAATTGGTTTTAAATGAGCATAGAACCGGTTTTTAACAGTGAAGGGGTTGTAGTTGTGTACGAATTTTGATAAAGCCGGTTAATTACATATACCCGGTTCTATTAATATGTACTACAACCGGTGAACACTTCCACCCGGTTCTAAATAAATTTAGAACCGCCCATTTACAAAACCCCGGTTCTAACACCTTAACCCTAAAATTTTGGACAAGTGTCTTAATTGTTCTGTCTCTCTCCCAGCTCCTATTCGCGAATTTTGGATACACAAGCCGCCATACAGCTATACTAGAGAAGGTATATTAATGGCTCATTCTTTGTTTTTTTGATTCATTAAATTTTTTTGATTCATTTAATACACAGCCACTTGGTAATGTGATAGAGGAGGAGATAGGTGATACGCCAAATGCAAGTGATGTAAGCTGTAAGGATGTAAACTTTGTCTAGTTAATTAAGCAGCCTAAGGGCTTTTAATTCAAAAAAAAAAATTGTATGGAGACACATTTAATTCTTGTAGTAGTGAGTGAAAACAGTGTTGAAGTGTTCATTACAACTAACTAGGTTTAATTCCTTTAGTTGTGTCTCTTTTCTCTTTTTAATTTACAAAAAGAAAAACCGTGAGTATGAAGTCTCTTTTCTCTTTTTTTACAAATTTTTGTATGAAGGTTAATTTATATGTAAATGAGTTATAGCTACCTAGGTTAATTTCAATTAAATGAGTTTTCAATTAACCGTGAGTATATGTTTGAGGTTTCAATTAAATGAGTTATAGCTAGGTTGAGTATATGTAAATTATCTCAAAATTGATATGCATGATATGTTGAGTATGTATGGTTAATTTAAATGATTTATAGATATATGTTAAACTTTTTAAGATGAAGTAATTCTAATATGTTGATATGTTGTAGGTTTCATACGATCTCTTGAAGAACTACTCAGCCCAATCAATCTCATTTCTCTTCAATATTTTGAGGTTATTTTTATATCAATCTTTAAACTAGCTATCACAAAATATGGTTTCAATTATATCAATAAGTAATTCTAATATGTATGATATGTGTTGTAGGTTTCATACGATCCCTTGAAGAACTAGTTAGCCCAATCAATCTCATTTCTCTTCAATATTTTGAGGTTATTTTTATATCAATCTTTAAATTGTCTCAAAATATGCATGAAATAGTAAGTTGCATTGCATTAACATAGGTAGGTATTGTCATATAAGACCAATATATCGGAATTATAAATTAATTTAGGTCATGCCCGTTCGAAATTAATCCAATAGGGATTAATTTTGAATGGTCCCTGTCGAGACTGCTTTTTTAATCCTTTGTCTCATTTAGGATTGGTGAACACACTAGTTGGAATTCGGTATTTGAGAAGAATTCGGATAGCATTTCTCCTCTTGTTCCTACGATACGTACATACATGCAAATATATGTTGGCGTATTGGGGGAACATTAGGGGAAATGCTGCCGAATTTTTCTCAAATATCAATTTCCAATTAGTGTGTTCACTAATGAGACAAAGGATTATAAAAGTGGGTTAGGATGGTTGACCGGCCCCAAACTTCTATGTAAACTAATTGAACCCTAAACTCTAAACCCTAAACCATAAACCCCTAAACTCTAAACCATAAACCATAAACCCTAAATTCTAAACCCTAAACCCTAAACTCTCTTAAACCCTAAATCCTAAATCCTAAAGCATAAGCCCTAAAACCTTTACATTGAAGATGACATGGAAGTGTTTTTTCAGATGGATCGTAACACGTGGATGTATGAAATCAAGTGGCGAAATACACCTGAATATATGTGTGGACTTGATGAATTTATTAAATGTGCTATTAGAAATATGACATCAAAGGCTGAACGGACACTTCTTTGTCCTTGTTGTGATTGTCAGAACATGCGAAGATTTTTCGATGCATAGACAGTTAGAGATCATCTAACTATTCGTGGTTTTATGGAGCACTACACAAAATGGGTATGGCATGGAGAAAAATTTGAAAGATCTGTAAATGTTGGGACAAGTGAAAATGTATTAGATTCAAGAATTGAAATGGTTGATCAATTAGGGGCTCAAAATGTAGAAAATTTGATTTCAGAAACTATTGTACGGGATGAAATTAGGGTTGAAAATATAGGTGATATTCTAGAATGTGTAAATAATGATGATCACCTTGATGAAATGATGAATGATTTTGAAGAAGAATGTAATCCTGAAATTATTTGCAAGTTGTTTGAGAATTCTCGCATACCTTTATTTCCCGGTTGCACGAAATTCACAAAAATATCAGCAATATTTAAATTATACAATTTGAAAGCCAAAAATGGATGGAGCGACAAGAGTTTTACATCCTTGCTTCGTCTTTTAGGAGACATGCTCCCAGGGCCAAATGAATTGCCAGATTCAACTTATAAGGCTAAAAAGGTATTGTGTCCTTTGATGATGGATGTAGAGAGAATTCATGCATGTCCGAATGATTGTATACTCTATCGTCACGAGTATAGTAATCTGAAAAAATGTCCCAAGTGTCGTGCATCACGGTATAAGTCAAAGGGTGATGAGATTGAAGTTGATGAAGATGATATTGTGGTATCTGCCGATAAAAAGAGGCCAGCGACGAAGGTGATGTGGTACTTGCCGATAATACTGAGGTTTCGACGTCTCTTTTCAAACCCCAAAGATGCTAAACTTTTACGATGGCATGCATCTAGCAGGAAAAAAGAAGTTGGAAAGCTTTGACATCCCGCTGACTCTCCCGAATGGATTAACATAGACAGGACATACAAGCAATTCGGAGATGAACCCAGAAATCTGAGATTGGGACTATGCACGGACGGAATGAATCCGTTCGGCAATTGGAGTACCCGTCACACCACATGGCCGGTGTTATTGTGCATATACAACCTTCCTCCTTGGTTATGTATGAAAAGAAGATATATAATGATGTCGTTATTGATCTCTGGACCGAAACAACCAGGAAATGACATAGACGTGTATTTGGCACCATTATTGGAGGATCTGGCTAAATTATGGAGGGACGGTGTGCGTATATTTGATTCACATGCGAAAGAATCCTTCATTCTTCGTGCCATGATTTTTTGTACGATTAATGATTTTCCTGCATATGGTAATTTATCTGGTTACAAGAATAAAGGATATGAAGCATGTCCTATTTGCCAAGAGGACACTCATTCTATACGATTGTCGCATTGTAGGAAGAACGTTTATTTGGGACATCGTAGGTTTCTTGCTAGGAATCACCCTTATCGAGGGAATAAAGAGAAATTCGATGGAACTGAGGATAGGAGAAGACCACCAATGCCCAAAACTGGAAGGCAAGTTTACAATGTGGTGAAGGACATAGAGGTCCAATTTGGGAAGAAATCCGACAACAGACACCTAGACAACATGATATGGAAGAAGAAGTCTGCATTCTGGGATCTTTCGTACTGGAGAGATCTGGAGGTTAGGCATTGCTTGGATCCAATGCACATTATTAAGAACATTTGTGATAGCTTGATTGGTTGTCTATTGAACACTCCTGGAAAAACGAAGGATAGTATTAATGCTAGAAAGGACCTGGCCGAATTGGGAATTCGGCCAGAGCTCCACGCCCTAGATGATGAAGAGAGAGGTCGTGCTTATGTACCTGATGAAGACTGGGTGTTGAACAAGGACGAAAAAGGTAGTTTTCTAAAATGTATCAAGTCGATTAAGGTTCCATCTGGATACTCCTCAAATATTTCGGCAAAGGTGTCGATTAAGGATATGAGATTTATTGGATTGAAGTCTCATGATTGTCACATCCTGTTGACTCAGTTTATACCAATTGCAATTCGCGGAGTTCTGAAGACACCGGTAAGGAACACCATCAATAAGTTGTGCTTCTTCTTCAACGCGATTTGCTCAAAAGTAATCGATCTTGCAGAGTTAGAGAAATTACAATCTGATGTTGTGAAAACCCTTTGTGAACTCGAGATGCATTTTCCGCCATCGTTTTTTGATGTTATGGTTCATTTGACTATTCACTTGATAAGGGAGATAAAAATGTGTGGACCGGGATTCCTGAGGAACATGTTTCCTTTTGAGAGAATAATGGGTGACTTGAAAGGTTTAAACCGAAGTCGCTCTCGGCCCGAAGGGAGCATAGTCGAGGGTGTTGTTGGAGAAGAGATTATTGATTTTTATACCGATTATCTTGATGGATTTGAATCGATTGGTGTTCCCAAATCTCGACACTATGGTAGACTTCAAGGTATTGGTACAAAAGGAAAGCACCGTGCTGATGTGGCGTCTGAAATGCGAGAACAGGCACATCTTAAAGTCTTGCAACAACTAAATATAGTGGCTCCTTACGTGAACGAGCATATTGCTGAGTTGAGGGCGCAAAATCCTAACGAAGTTTGGATCATGGAGCAACATAATTTAAATTTTGCGAAGTGGTTCGCAAGAAAAGTGCTTTCTCAGCCATCAGATGTCGTGAGTGAAACCTTGGTAAGTCTAGAAAGGGGCCCCGCATCAAAAGTGCATACTTACCAAGGTTATGACCTGAACGGATTTACTTGGTTCACTAGAAAACAAGACAGCAAAAGCACAGTGCAAAATAGTGGGGTCACAACAGAGGCTTTATCCGAAGATGGCATATTAACAAAATATTACGGTTGGATTGAAGAAATTTGGGAACTTGAATACCTAATGAATATAAGAATGCCCTTGTTTCTGTGCAAATGGATTGATAACCGTGGTGGATATAAGAATACCTAATGAATATAAGAATTTATGTGTGGAATTTGAACTGAAATGCATAATTGTGCACATCAATTAATTCCTTAGGCTCACTGTCATTAGTTTTCAAGCTTCAATAAAATAGTAAAACTGTGCCCATCAATAAAACTGTAGTAAAACTGTAAAACAGCACATGAAACAGGCAAGGCAAACTGTAGTAAAACTGTAAAACTTCTTTTTCTGGCTCAGAGTTTAAGTGCAAAAGGCAAGGCAAATTCTGAGAAGAATCTCCACCCTCACCGACTAGGGTCGGGTGGCTATGAAACAACACAGCTCAAGTGGAAGCCCACTGACGTTATTTCAATGGAGTCATCTTCGACGACGACAATCATCAATTCGTCGACGGACGACAGGGGTTTCAGTTGGCTGATGGCAAGAACCGTTCCCACGGAAGTAGAAGGGGTCTACATGATTCCAAACCCGGCCACACAGCACGTAGGGCAACGAGTGGTATGGCTCTTTTGTACATGCTTTCTTTTCATTCACTTTTCTGGTTTGTTTACTGGACAATTGAGACACAGATTGTATTCTGGCATTTAGATCCTGAGATAGGAAAAAAAAAACACAAAACTGTTTTTTTGGTTTTAGTTCCATTAGGTCATCCCTCAAGGCATTTAGATCCTGAGATAGGAAAAAAAAACTCATATTATTAAAAAAAACAAAAATCTGTCTGTTTGAATTGTGTATGATCTTTTAAACACAATTGAAATGAATCCATAAGCATGGGGCAAGTATCATCCACTGGCACATTCGTGCTGTGTGACCGGCTGACCCTATGCAATTATGGTGACTAAGTGCTATGTACTGATGGCAAAGCAAATTGCTGAAATAAAATTAAAGAGAGTAATTTAGTTCATATTTGAAAACAAGTTAAGTGCTATGTGCTGAAACTTCTCTTTTCATAGCATCTGACATGAAAGTAATTAGGGTTTTACTTCACAACATGGTTTTTCTTTTAGATTATTTACGTCTGACTTTCTTTTCCTCTTTGTGACAGCAATTGCTTTCTCAACAAGTCTCCCAAGGGGAGTTTCAGCCAGTGCGTCATAATGACGTCTTGAGTGCTTCGATTGGAACACCGGAGCATGGCGGGAGGGTCAGAGGACAAGCTGGGTGGAGCAGAATCAAGGATGCTTTTGGTACGGGCACAAGGAGGCCAATTCACTCTGAGTGTTACACAAAGGCCGAGACTCGTCAAATGATACAAGAGGCTGTGCAGCAGGCTTTGCAAGCACAAGCACAAGGCTTCCACCTACAAGTGGCAGAGATGATTCAGCAAGCAAACGTAATCCCTCCAACTAATTACCCCCCCCCAGCAGGTGCAATCCCGCCCCCCACCCAAGTGAGCTCCAATTTTGAGCTTCCGGTGCCCATCGTAGCCTCTAAGGTACCTATTTTACTATGTTCAGTTTAATTACTATATTAGTAAATTAGGGATCAGTTTTGAGCCTCAATTTTGAGCTTTCGATGCCCATCCTGTCCCCCCACACAAGCATAAGGCTTCAGTTTTTACTATATATAAATTAGGGTTTAACTGATATTACTGTTTCTATATATAATTAGGGTTTTAGTGATAGTTAGGGTGCAATGTCCATATATCATTACTCTCTCTGTATATCTTTTACAAATTTACTAATAATTAGGGTTTGTAATAAAATTCCTTATATTATATGTATTTTAGGGACCAGTGCCATGCGATATCTTTGCGACTCTTCAAGGAAGGGGCAGGGTGATGGTAGCACACGGGAGGATTGATCGGTCTTTGGGTGATACTGTCCACCATTCATCCTTGAAGGTTGATGAAGTTAGGGTTTGTGTTGACCGGGTCTTGGAGGGCTTCGAGAAGTTAGATCTGCCTTTTCCAAATGAGGAACAAGAACTTCTAGGTCACGCACTTGGAGGGTTTGTTAAGTGGCACGCATCTTTAGTGCAGATTCGCGATCAGGTATATATATATATTTGAGATTAAGTTTAAAGATTGACCAATTTGCCCTTTTCTTTACTTTTGTTCCGTCTCACATCTCTCTGTATTTTCATGGTTAGTCGTCAGGAACAGTTACTGAGATTTGAAGTTTATGTATGACCCTTATCTGTTAAACACCTCAACTTCAATTTGTTCTCGTTGTTAATTAATATAATTAAGTGGCACATTTGTAAGTAAATATGGATTAGAGACATACACAGTTTTGTCTCTAAAATTACGAGAAAGTAGGACTTTCCAGATTTATATTTCAAACTTTTAATTAGACGTCTCTTCTCTGTCTCTGTTTCTTCCTGAACAAAAGCAACATTTGTCTTCATGTTAATTGGTATTATTCTGTAAGCTGATTAACTTTAAAACCTGATTAACTTTATGTAAGCTGGTTAACTTTATAAGTTGCTTTTTTTTCAGAATTTCAAATGATTAGCCCTTGTGTATTTTCATGTGTAGGAATTTGCACATGAGATGCAAGCTGAAGCTGAGACAGAGAAAGCTGTTGAGCCACAAATCAGGAGTGTTGAGTCAGACAAGGGGAAGGACAAGTTGTCTAGTGCTGGTTCGGCGGTTTGTCAACAGCCCCTACTTGATGACGAGACATTGAAAGGGCTTGACAAATCAGCCAAGTTTCTCTACAACAGATTGATGACATTGGACGGAAACATCGAATTGAGCAACTGGAAAATTTTCGGCTACGACGAGGGTGAATATCGTACTTGGCTCTTAAAGGAGGACATTGTGGATGTTTTCAGGGGCGATTGGATCAGCGTCAGAGTTCTACAAGTGTTCTGCCTGTAAGCTTTTACAAACTTATTTTTTTTCATATTATTTCATTGCTTTCAGTTGTCTATTTACTCTTGATATAAATGCATGCTGCAGGGCTTGTGAGGATAGGTTGAATTAATTTTTCAACAGAAGGTTCCTCTTTCTTGATCCGTTCATATGCGCAGCCGATCAGATGGAGAAGGAACAAGGTCTCGATAAGGCGACGACCTACTTGCACTTGTTTTTTGAACGGGTCGAAGACAAGTCGTCATTTATTCTCCTGCCGTACCTCGAGAGGTTAATGTTCAACCTTACTTCTCTCTAAAAAAGTGAACTTAATTATTTCCTTACATATATTAATGCTTCTTTTTATTTTATTTCAAGTGGTCACTGGGTTCTTATTATTGTGCAACTTTCAAGTCTCAACTGTTATATTGTCAATTCTTTGGACCATGACTACGCACGTCAGCCACTAGATATCCAGTGTGCTCTAGTTGCGTAAGTCCATCATTTCCTTTTAAATACTTCTACAGCACAGCATGCCTAATCCATAGTACTGCCTATATTAATTGTTTATGTTTTAATTTACGGTGCAAAGCATTGAACTTATATTTGCTTGACAAACCGAAGAACAAGAAGAGAACTCCCAAATTCAATATCAATGTCCTCCAGGTACACAATAATTTATCCCTCATTGATTATACCTAATGCATGAATATTTGGGACTGTTTTCAGATTTAGGTTCCAAGTAGAATTATTAGAGTTATTAGAGTTGAATGGATGAAGATATGTGCAATTATAACTTGTAGGTTGTGTCGTAGCATTTTAATTAATTTTTCAATTATTTCAGTGTCCAAAGCAGCCGGGATCTAGAGAGTGCGGATATTATGTGATGCGGGCAATGTACGACATCACGACAAAGTTCGCAGCAGAAGCTAATTTGCCAGCTGTAAGATATTCTCACACTTTTACTTGCCTCATTTGTCTATATATATGTATAGCTATCTTGATACTTGGTCAATTAAACATGTGCCCGTACTTATGCTTCATTGAGCATTAGAGGTCATTACAGTTAGGTACAAATCATATAGGAATAGTAAAACTAATATAAATACTACATATTCATGATGCTGAAGCAAGAGTTATAATCCTTGATATTCATCTGTTGAAGTCTTTAATTACCTCGAGTTAATTCTATTTCAAACAATCAACTATATGTGCATATTTACATTGCCATATTCTATTTATTGGACTTTGTTTTCTTTCTTTGTGGGAATTGGCAGAAACTCCATCCAAGTGCGCCGCAGCCGTATCTTGTGAGTGAAATTGAAGAGGTCAAGGGTGTACTTGTCGATTATATTAGAAGGACACTTTGTTAGAGTTAAGACAGCTAGTGTGAGTCGTTTCGAACTTGCATACTTTTGATGTTAAATGAGTACTAATTAATTAACTAGGGGTATATTTTGTTAGCTAGCTAGGGGTATATATTTTGTTGTTTTTGGGGATATTAAATGAGTACTAGCTGTTGAACCTTTTAACTAGCTAGCCAGGGGTATACTTTGTTGTTTTTTGGGTTTTGTAGAAAAACTTATATAGACTACATATGCACAAACTGATGGATGTAATATTTTGTGTTAATTTCTGATCATGTAGTTCCTTTCTGTTTTTTGTGCATTTGGTATTTTTTATGCTTTAATTTTCTAATCTTTCAATTTTCCTTTTGGTAAAATCATAGTTTACAAATTATGCAATGTGTAGATATGTGATTGTTATATATATGGATGCAATTGTGTGCAGCTAGCATATGTATGATTGTTATACATGCATGTCGATCTTCAGTTCTGAGTAGATTTACAGGATCTTAAATAATTGGTACGGCTAACAACTTGGGTTAGCCATAATAAATAGGGAAGGTTTTGCAAAATTTTAAAAAAAACTTAGAACCGGGTGGAATAAAATGAGGGTTCCAACTGCGAATTTTTATGAATACAATATTAATGCTAGAACCGGGGTTTCAATAAAATCAGGTTCAGTTTTATATTGTAGAACCGGCAAACAGTACATAACAGGTTACAAAATAGATAAGTAAGACCATCTTTTAAGGAAAAACCGGTTCTAAGGTACACTTTTGTCAGAACCCATGTGATTGAGCTACAACCGGTTGCTTAGTTTATTTAACACCCCCCCCCCCCCCCCCCTCCTAACCGGTCCTAAGGACAGTTATTAACCGGTCTTAAGACCCAATACTGTAGTAGTGTAGTAATCACTACGGAACAAAAATGAAAACCTAGTAATAGTATGGACAAACGCACAAACACAACCAGATAAGGAATAACCAACTAATTTGTCACGTAATATATAGCTGTTACTTTCCCGTGAAATTTACTTTTTTGTTTGGTTGTTACTTGTTAAATAATAAATACAAATTTTGGTTGGTATTTTTCCAACGTAGCGGTGGTGTTACTGGTACAGACTGTTACAACCTAACCATGCATGATCTTTAACTTATCATCTTAGCAACAGCCAACAGGTGTATGTGCATCCACCTCTCTCTCTCTTTCTCTCTTCCTGGATTGGGAGATTTTATTAGCTGTTATTCAGGTTTGTGGGAACAAATCGTCAATGTTATCTGACATTCAGCCTTTACCGCGCGTAAGAAGATAAGATTCCACACATATGATATAATCATATAAGTAATAATGCCAACTGCATCTGTAAGTAATAATTAATTACCTTAGTCAATCAATTCACAAGTGCATGTCTTTCCACGTCACCTTAGGTTCTAAGAGCCGGATCTTGTGCCGCGCCGCTGGTGCCGTGCAGACGACCGTCCAATTGCGTCAAGATGTATAAATAATTTTTCAAATGCAGAACCTCCTATATCAAATCCACACCGTTTTTGCTCTTTCACACAGAAATTGTCGGCCGTTCGATCGTGCCACGCGGCATCAGATAAGTATCCGAAATTTAAAGTGTTCACTTCCCATGGACCTAAAGGGATGAAAGCAACAACCAAAAAAGTAAATGGGTACTACGTACTTCATTACTCGTTCAAATCCGACACCAAATCTCTTGCTCGCCTCATCCTGCCTGTCTTGCTCGTCTTTCCATCTGAACTGTTCAAACTTCATCTGACGATCTTTTCTGAATCAAATTACAGTTGATTGATCCGTGACAGTCTAAGCGAGACGAGCAGACCCTGCTTGTCGGCGAGATGAGCATCAGATTCAAATCCAGATGGCTAGTTTTTTTATTTTTCTTATTTTTTAGCTGAAAAGCAATCACCAGGGTTATTTACAATCTTAACAATAACTTGCGGAAAAATCTTAATTAGTTACACCAAAAATAGATACATTAGAAACTTCGAGTCATTTAGACTGTTTGATCTCGATCTACAGTGCGCATCTTGATTTATCTAACGGTTCGAAGTGTAAACCGTGATTAGCCTTAAAGAGACTAATTCAAGCGATTTAATATAATTCTAGAGACCAATTTGCAATTTTAACAATTTTACTACAAATGAAGCAAGAAAATTTTCTAAAATAAAATAGTAAGCTTAATTAAAAGGAGAGTTTAGAAATTACAAACAAAGCTATGGCACAAGTGACACCGGGATTTTAACGGAGTTCGGATATTGACGATTCTACTATCCGAAACTCTCAACCCCTCCCCCCCGACTTGGTAATAGAGTTGAGCCGATTCACTATCACACAAGAGTTTTGTACAAGCTTGAACCTTGTCCTCTTACACACAAAAGTTGAGAGACAATGCCAAATAATAATAACCAAAATAGATGATAGAATAGTGAAATGAAACTCTCAAATCTCACACTAGTTTAAAATAAGTTTAGATCAAGAGATTGAATCAAGTAAAAATGATTTAGCAAGTAGTATTGGAAGCTCTTTAATGGAGGCTCAAAGTTAGATTTTTAGTTTTTGAAATGGGATGAGTGATAGAGAAAGGGAAGGGATCTCTATATCATCCCACAATATTTCATTCAATTTGGTCATAATTAAAAAAGCTGTAAAATACTTTTTGATGCAAAAGTTCATTACTCAATTTCGTCATAATTCATAAATACTGTATCGAGAAGTCCTTTTCCGTTACATAGGAACTTTGAAAGCATTAATTAAATTCTCCAAAGAAACACAAAGAACGTCCGAAAGGGAAGGGACACAGCAGGCACACGTGCACTGCACCTCCCAACGACGAAGGTAATAATACATTATTTTTTTGTTAAAACAAGTTTGTTTCAAATTGTTAATGTTTGAGATTTCATTAACGCGGGTAATAGCATGGGGCTGATTCTCAAGAAGATGGAGCTTGTTCTTTTACAAATTGCATGTGTTGTGTTTTTTAGGCAATATATGAACAAATATTTTTGTGTTATCTTTTATGGACTTTTTTGTAGGATAAATTGTAATATTTTATGGATCTTAATGTACTTTTTTTATTAAGTTTGATTGAAGGATTAAATATTTTTTATATGGTTCAGATACTCATTTAATTTTGTTAATTGTGATGGTACCATTGGTGTAGGTACTCATGTAACCATATGTTAGGGGCACAAATATTATTTGCGCCTCTAGTACGATCTCAAATGTGCATCTTCTCTGGAAATTCCACATTATCTTCTCACATTAGAAGCGCAAGTAATAGTTGCGTCCCTAATAATGCACAAAAAATGGTCCAGCAGAGAGGCTCAAACCCATGCCCTCTCTTAAGCCCAGCGCCTCTAACCAAACCTTCATGCCACTAGATCATTTTGTATTTTTCGTAAAGTTTAAGACTGTTATTCTACTTGTATATGTCCTAAATCTCTCACTATTTTTTGCAATATTCTTATTATGTTTTATTTTCAATAATTATTAATAAAGTTTGTATTATTATTAAATTTGTTATTAATAAATGTATTAATATTGTCATTAGTTTTATAATAAACATTATTTTATACTTTTTTGTATTTTTATAAATACTTATTTTGTATTTTTAACATATTTCGTATTACTATGAAATATTGTCAGTAATAATTTTGTTAATATTACAATTATTACTATTATTAACATTATAATATTAAAATTATATTATTAATAATTACTATTATTACTATTAATCATATTATAATATTTTGAACTATTTTTTATTACTATTAGCTGTACCTTTTTAATAAACTTAATCATAATTTTTTTGCAGATAATATTAGAGATGCAACTATTACTTGCGTCTCTAAGTGTGGAGCCCACACATGATACAACTCCTGCAAAAGTGTCTTGAAATGAGGGAAAATAACGAATCTTCTTCTTGACTCTCTGTGAAATTTTTAGAATCTCATTGGCCTATCTGTTGAAACTCTGTGATCCTTGACCTTCTATGAAAATTTTCCCTCCATTAGTTAATCTCTTTCTCTCTCATTTTGTATTTGTAGGGATCACACTAACAAAGTAACAAGTAACAACCGCTGTCACACTGGGACTCGCCTTAAAACAAGCAACTTGATTGAGATCGACAGAGAGAATAATCGCATTTCGCATGAAAATACAAATACAAGCGCGCATAACGAGTCTCTTAATCTCCAGATAGGCCAACCTAGAGACTAGAGGTGATCAATTCTTCTCCCTTCGAAAGTGCGAAACCATTATTGAATCCGCCTAATTACAGGGGTGTTGATGCAATTCCATGTGGTTCTTCACCACTTTCTGATCTAAATCTTTGGCTTGAGATCGGATCGGAACAGCATTAGACGGATCCAGCAATGGACAAACGGCGTACATCTATTAAGCCTAGTATAGAAGTGGAAGAGTTCATAAATCTGCTTCACGGGTCGGATCCAGTTAGAGTCGAGCTAACTCGACTTGAGAATGAGGTCAGAGGTATGCAATGTGCCTCGATCTGAGTCAATTTTGGGTGTTTTTAAGCTGTTTTTGCAAAATATAATTGAAGGTTATATTGCTGCTCCTTTTGCGCAATATTCAGATAAGGAGAGGGAATTGGGAGAGGCACAAGCAGAGATAAGGGCACTCAAGCTGTCAGATCGAGCAAGAGAGAAGGCTTGTGAAGAAGTGAGATTGCTAGAATTTTAATCATTACTAAAAAAATTTATTTTACAATCGCTGTTATTATAGACTTCATAGAAAAAAGTGATTGGTTTAATTGAATATTTTGTTTTCAGACCTTTCTTTGACTGAATATAAGGTTGTATAGTTAGTGGGTCACAGTACTACCTCAAATTATTCATAACCGGAGCAGATCTTTTGAGAAAACTGGATTTCTCCATACTTTATGTATTTGACTTTCTTTATCTTTTTTTTTTTTTTAATTAAGCTTACTGAAGAGTTGGCCAAAGTGGATGAAAAGCTCAAGCTGACTGAATCTCTTCTAGAGGCCAGAGTAATAATGCTTCTTATTTTCTCTTCTGATAATATTTCTACTTCTAAATTCATTGGATGTGCACAATCTCTTGTAGAAAAGGAAATAGATGCATGCATATTTTATAACGTTCTAGCATTTTTCAGCTCAAACTTGGATTTTTGTTCATTCTGATGTTTTCAGATCTTGTTATTATAATAAGAAAAGGTTTAAACTATCAAACAAAACAACTGGTCAGTAACAACAAAATGTTCCTAACCTACACATTCCTCTTGCTTAAATTGCATTTAGAATTTAGATTATTTGTTTTAAAATTAGTATTAGGAGGATCTTACCAGAGCCTGGATACATCCCAGCCCGAGGCCACAAAAATTCTCAAGTGGTCCTATTTTTACCCCCAGTCCAATTAGACTTGATGCATTGATATCTTCCATATATGGTTAATTGCTGATTTCTTTTTTGGCATAATACTAGGTTTTATTTTAGAGATGAGTGAAATACTCAACAATCAACAATACTCTTTTTAGTAAATAAATTTGGTGCTCTATTGCATCGTATCGACTGATACTTCAACCCATCCTATTCCTAATATACATTGTAGTGCATGCTCGCTGAAACATCAAAAAGACAACCATGCAAAAGTTGAATTCTGCCTCTTGTCCTTTTCTGTTCTTGATACACTGCTAACTGCTAAGGCAATAATGCTGACATCTTTACAGAATTTAGAGATAAAGAAGATAAATGAAGAGAAGAAAGCAGCACTGGCAGCCCAGTTTGCAGCAGAGGCAACACTTCGAAGAGTTCATGCGGCACAAAAGGATGACGACATGCCTCCAATCGAGGCCATTCTCGCACCTTTAGAGGCCGAGCTAAAGCTGGTTCGCTCAGAGGTGCTCATCTTCCTCTCTGTCTATTTTTACTGGTTTTAGGTAAAATTTTGCCAAAAGGGGGAAAAACTGTTTTTCTTGCTTTTAATATCCAGAAAAACCCATATAGCTAATCATCTTTTGAAAATGGTTTCTACTTTTTAGGGAAACAATTACAAATTGGTATCGTTATATCTAATAATAGAATTGTTTCTATTCTTAATTAAAAATTAAACTGAGCATTCATATAGTAACGCACATGGAGTCAAAACTTGAGCTCGGCATCAGAAAAGAAAGTTACGGATAAATTCACGCTTAAGCAACAGTAATAATTTTTCTTCTTCATTGATCTTACAACAACTGTGTCTCTTGGCAGATTGCAAAGTTACAAGATGACAACAGGGCACTTGACCGCCTTACTAAGTCCAAAGAGGCGGCTCTACTGGAGGCAGAAAGGACAATTGAGGTTGCATTAGCAAAGGCCTCTTTAGTTGATGATTTACAAAATAAAAACCAGGAGCTCATAAAACAGATTGAGATCTGTCAGGTAACTGCAATGGTTCTTATTTTGTGTTAAGTTCCACTTTGGTCAGGTTCAGTTCATGTGTAATCCATATTAAATTATTAATATGTCATAGAATATAGGGAAACTGTGGATCACCTGGTTAAGGACAATTGATGCCTAACTGGCAGCAATGTGATGATAAATACGTTAAATTTAATGTAACAGATTTGTGAGCTTAATTAGGTTAACTAGAGCCTTAGCTGCTGAAATATTACTCAGTATTGGACAGATCTAATGTAGTAAAGTTGCATGATATAGGACCCTGCAAGTCTCTGACCATGCCTTAATTTATAAATTGTTTATTGTTGTTATTTAGGAGGAGAACAAGATATTGGATAAGATGCATCGACAAAAGGTTGCTGAGGTAGAAAAGCTGACTCAGACTGTGAGAGAACTGGAAGAGGCAGTTCTTGCAGGTGGAGCTGCTGCAAACGCAGTGCGCGATTACC
Organism: Eleocharis quinqueflora; assembly: GCA_964058865.1. Lineage (NCBI taxonomy): Eukaryota > Viridiplantae > Streptophyta > Magnoliopsida > Poales > Cyperaceae > Eleocharis > Eleocharis quinqueflora. The sequence goes on along the minus strand of CAXKVX010000629.1, from coordinate 34,243 downwards.
AGCGCAAAGTTCAAGAGATGAATGTATACTCACACTTCATTGTTTTCATTTATTTTACTTTCAGATAATCATCCTTCCTTTAAATGCCCATTCCAAGCATTATGGCCTACTGACAACCTGTTCTGGTAATGGCCTATGTTAGATCTATACAATATCTGGACACCAGGTTATTACACTTTCCTTCTTATATTTATTTCTTCCCCGGTAAAGGAATAGCTAAAAGCTATTTTACCCAGCAAGGGCTCTCGTCGATCCTCTTTTGTACGACGAACTGATTAATACAGTACAGGTACTACTAGCAGGCTAACAGCTACGTTGGATTTCAAAAGAATTACTTTTTGCTTATTAGGAGAAGAAAGAGTAATTCAACAGATGTAACCAGTACAATACTGTGATAATCTTTTCGCAACATATTTACTTGTTTCGACTTTCTGTAGGAAGAGATGAAAACACTGGACAGAGAGCTAGCTCGTGCAAAGGTTACAGCAAATAGAGTTGCAGTTGTTGTGGCAAATGAATGGAAGGATGCCAATGACAAAGTAATGCCGGTTCGGCAATGGCTCGACGAACGAAGGTTCATACAGGTATCCAGTGTTGTCTTGAACCAACTAGATTTTCAGATTTTATTATTTTGGATGATGTTCCTTCAATCATGAATTAGCTGGAGGGATTGCACTGCCAGAAGCATTTTTATATTATGACGAATATCCTTAGTAGAGAAAACCCAGAATAAAAGGCAAAATATGTACCATATCTTGCAACTTTTTTGTCAAAAAAATCCGTAAGTACCTTATGTATTTCACTTGTTGATACTGAGGGAAGGAGAGTGAATAGTATATTAGGGGCCTTCCTAAATCAATTGGAAGGTAATGACAGGTATATATGGAATATTCTTCTAATTTGTTAGGAGTTTCAGTTTATGAGATATTTCTATGCTTCGTAAGGAGATAATTGTGTTTATCATTTTGACATTAGTAGGATACTCTGGGATTTTGAAAGGTGAAATGAGACGCTTCTTTTTTTCTCTGTTTATTTCAGACTCCTTGTTCATCTTTTTCAGTTGACACATGATGTTTTTCTCTCTCACTTTTTACTTATTTTTTGTAGGGTGAAATGCAACAACTTCGAGATAAGCTTGCTATTGCAGAAAGAACAGCATGGTCAGAGGCTCAACTCAAGGTATATGAGGAACCTCCACTAAGTGATCAATGATGAGTCTTACCCAATTAATTTCTTAAATATACCCTTGCTAACTACAAACCTTAAAAATGACAGGAAAAGTACCACCTGCGCCTCAAAGTACTAGAAGAAGGATTGCGCATGTCTGCTAGTGGGGCTCGTAGCAGCGTATCTTCTCGTCGTCAGTCCATTGGTGGTGCCAATAGTGGGTCTAAGGCAAATGGGTTTCTAGCCAGGAGACCCTCCTTCCAAATGAGATCCTCTAGCACTGCCACTACAATAGTGAGTCATGCCAAAGGAGCATCGAAGTCTTTTGATGGCCGCCTTGTTAATGGTTCAGGTCACTCGCTTAATGGGTCTACTGATGGTTCAGAGAGCAATTCGGATGAGAAAACCAATGGAGAATTGCCAAGTGGAGAGACAGAGGATACTGTTTCAGGCTTATTGTATGACACACTGCAAAAGGAAGTGATTTCTCTAAGGAAGGCTTGCCATGAGAAAGATCAGAGCCTCAAAGATAAAGATGATGCCATTGAGGTAATTTCTTATAATATGTTGAATATACAATAATAATTTAACAAGTGTTTTGCTGGCACCCAAACAGTACATTTTATGTACCAATGTGGAGATTTTGTGGGAGATCCCCACCTCATTACACCCAGTGCAGCAAAAAGTTGAACCTAAATGGAGGCAGGTGATAGAGCAAATAGCAGATATGAGTATTAGACGTAGCTGAACTCAGTAATTCTTTTCTAGTCACAGCAGCTTTACTAATTTACTGCTTATGTCGAAATAGATGCTTGCAAAGAAGGTTGATACACTGACAAAGGCAATGGAGGTGGAGGGGAAAAAAATGAGGAGGGAGATGGCAGCAATGGAGAAGGAAGTTGCTGCAATGCGAATAGAGAAGGACCAGGATATAAAGGCCAAACGCCTCTCTATAAACACTAAGCCTCCTGCACAAAACACTGCTCAGCTACCACCTGCTAGGTACAATCAATTTATCTTAACCGTATTTGTACTGTATGATAAGATCGGTAAATACTAAACAGCAATTGAAAAAAAAATATGTAACTTCTTATGGCTATGCTTTGTCAGAAACACACCACGAGCTGGGCTGATGCGCAATGCTCAAGAATAAATTCTTCAAGTCAAGGAGCTAGAGTAGATCAGTCTACTCTTTTTAGCTTTCACATACTTTTATATGTATCTATTAAATTAGATAGCAGTATTATCCTTCTAGGCCTTTGGGTGCAAAGCTAAAGACGGGTAATGCGGGTTGTTTTAGTCCTACTAGCTTAACCATTTTAGTGAGCTAGTTGGCTTTCTTTCTTTTGGGGCTGAATATGTGACTTAGCTGTGTTGTATTTTTTTTCATTTGTTTTAGAGTATCCTGTTGTTGTATAGTTTGGTTGATGCCCTCTGTTTCTTATTCTTTCATGTTTTGATTGAATGCAGTGCTTTCTTTTATTACTCGTATTTTGTGTGAATAATAGCGTGTTATTAATGCATTATCATGTGATTTATCTTAAAAGTAGCTTTACCATCTCCAACATCCACCTTCTGTTAGTTGGCAGATTAAGAAATAACAAGATGTTATGTGATAAAATTTGATCTTTGTTATTTGATTCTTCGTTATTCTATTTCTAGTACAATTTCAGTAAATTTGTTCATTTTGTTTCCTTTTGAAAGGAAATAATTAACACGTGAATCTGCTGTTGTACTGTTGCATCAAATTACAATTTCTTCATTACTTGTTTCTGGAGTGTCAAGTTTATTTTGTCAGATCCTGAATTAGTATATGGGAAAGATACACACGAGCAGGACGATAATTAGAATTAGAAGTTCGCTTGTGTTTTTTTTTACCTTCTTGGGTTGAGAAAATAAAAGATGGTTCTTACGTGGATCAAAATCTTCATCAAAAATATTATTAAAATCAGTTGCAGTCATTGATTTCATTAATAATAGTGCAGCTCATATTTGATTTTGATTCATAGCATATATTAACTCTTTAAAAAAATATCATGCTATTTTTTTTCTTTAATATAGGACACGGAGATGTAGCGGTGCCAGGATCATTTCAGGAAATGAAAACATATATATTTCACTCTTACTTCTAATTCAAACACCAAAAACACGTACAAAACCTATCTTCAGATCAAGAAAAAATACAAAAAGAAAAACCCAAATATAGCTTAAATATATCAGTGAAGTTGTGGTGCTTCTACAAGCACCAAAACTTCTCGTGTTCTTAACTAAAAATTATTCTTAATCATCTCTAAATTTTGATTTATCATGCTCAATAATTTGTTTATATCAAAATTTTGTAAGGAACAAAAAATTTATTTTTAATTTTATACTAGTTTTGAATTTTTGAAAGTGATTTATTATTAAGCATAATCATTGAATATTTCATTATTACTTTGAAGCCATTCTAAGAAATAAAAAACGTATACTTAAAACTATAAAGAAGAACAACTTTTTGTTCCCTAAAATATTTTGATATAAACAAAATATTAAGCATAATAAATCAAAATTTAAGAAGTGATTAAAAATATTTCTTTAGTTAAGATTACGGAAAGCATTAGTGTTTCTAAGGTTGTGCTCTCAAATTTTAATGAAAAGAAACAAGATGGAATGAAAATGAATGGTTGGTGAATTTTATTACCACCAATTTGGAAGGTTACAGTTTTGACAAAAATAAATAAAATAATCTCCTCCATTCTCATTTTTTATCGTTCATTTATCTAATAAAATTAAATTCTCTTACAAGTAAAAAGAGTCCCCTCTCTTCCTCTCCCTTCCACTTCCATTCATTTTCTTCCATTGGATCTAGGGTATTACAAATGGGTCGGGTACCCGTGGATCCAACCCGGGCGAATCTGCGGATCCACGTGTACCACGGGTCCACGAGTATCACGGGTCGGGTAAGAACGGTTCCGCAGTGGAAATGGTCAACCCGACCCGTGATAAGGCACGGGTCGGGTACGGGTCCTGTCGGATTTTTTAAATTAATTTTTCTGCCGATTTTTTTTTCGAACTTTTTTGAATTTTTGAATTTTTTTTAATTTGATGTGAAGGTAACATAAAGTGACATGGGCCCATCACGGGTCAGTCGCGGGTCCAGTCACGGGTCTGGGGCGGGTCCACGGGTCGGGTAAGGTGGGTCCACGAGTCGGGTCGGGCACGGGTTCGAACGGGTCACGGGTTTGGGCGGGTCTCCAGGACTTCGGCCTACCCGATCTGCCCTAGATCCATGGATCCGATTTCCACGGGTCGGGTCGGGCACGGGTCGAACCACGGGCGGGTCGACCCGCCCGGGTTTTAGCAATACACTAATTGGGTCACAACCTAAGAGTAAGCACTTCGGGCGTTTGCTAGGTAAAAGCGACGAATACGATCGCGATCGTTTGGATAATAACTAGATATTGATGGCCTTAGAACAGGATCTTGTTCGCCACTACTAATCTCATATGAGGAGTAGAACTTGAAAGATGAATCAACATGAGTTTTGATATCTTCTGAAAAAATCGTTGCATTCTTACAAATTACAACCTGACATAAAATAGAAAACTTAGGTTCAATTTGATTTATAGTAAGTAGCAAACTTAATTTCAAACAATTTTAATCTATGCTCACTATCTAATTTCAATCTATTTTTAAAAATCTTAACATCTTAATACTAATTTCAATTCATGCGTAATATTAATTCTAATTTATTCCATAATTTCGAACCAATTTCACTAATTTTGAAACAACAAATTCAATTCTAATCTATTGATGGCCTTGGATCATTGGATGCATATTCAATTACTCACAGCCCAATTCAGGTGAGTAATTGAGTTTGTTTTTTCCTGTTGGTGCTCAAGCCCATTAGCCCATTAGCCCATTAGCCCATTAGCCCAACAGAAGACAACCCAATCCAGTTCAGGTGTATTATCAACGAAAATTAAAATAATGGAAAGAAAAGAACGAAAAAGAGTCCTATATATAATATAATAGAATCAGGCTCGCTCTTCCTCGGATCATTATTGTAAAAAATAAAATGCATGTTTCAATATTTATGCAGTCAGCTATTTCATAACAAATTGATATTTTATTTTATATATAAATGCACTGCACGCGAAAAAAAATGAGATACACGACCAAATATTGGGATACGGCCAGAGATGTGAATTCAGAATTCATATATTTGCCTCTCAGTCACTGTCAGAAGTCACATCCTTCGAGGCAGCCTTTTGAGTTTGCCTCTCTTCGTCTTTCCCCATGGCGACCGCCGCCACTTCCTCCTCTCTCGCCTCTGCCGCGTCACCCATCTACAGTGGTCCTTTGCGGAAGAGGCGTTACCTCCGCTTCTATGCCTCTCTCTCCACTTCCAATTCCATCTCCGTCTCCACCACTCTTCCTTCATCTCTAAACCTTAAGAAGACCACGCCTGATTCGTTACAGTATGAGAGCGGATTCCTCGGGGGCATATCGGAGAATACGCACAAGTTGCTGGAGGAACTTGGGACTTCAAGCGGAAGCGGCTCGGCGCTTGGCGCAATGGAGTATCTAACGGCTATATTATCTTCTAAGGTTTATGATGTGGCGATTGAGAGCCCGCTTGAGCTTGCGCCTAAACTGTCAGCCAGGTTAGGTGTGGATTTCTACATCAAGCGTGAAGACCTCCAACAGGTTGTGATAATATTAGACCCCACTTACATCGTTACTGGTCTGGTTTATAAGGGTTTTTCTTTTCTTTTTTGGGAACTGAGAGGATGAAAATGTACTATCATTTCAGAGCAATTTGTTTGGTTCTGGTGCTGTTTACAGTCAATTAAGATTTCACTAGTGTTTTTTCTTCACTGAGGTAACCAATTTACAATGGATGGTTCCTCATTTAAGTACTTGAAATCGTAAGGGGGTTTTGTGGAGGAAAAATAATATTCTGGGACATGCTGTTGGGAGAAGTTTTACTTGATAGAAAACAACTATAAGATCACAGCAACTTTTTGTTTCTTAAATTGAAGAAATTAATAAATTTAATACCAGTTAATTGTGAAAAATGGTTATAGTACTGCTATCTGCAGTGCCTTGTTTAATTGATAACTAGTTTCTACTGATTGTAAGAAACTTATCTTATTGTTATTATCAAATGCTTTTGATAGGTATTTTCATTCAAGCTGAGGGGAGCTTACAACATGATGGTGAAGTTACCAAAGGAGAAGTTAGAAAAAGGAGTTATTTGCTCATCTGCTGGAAACCATGCTCAAGGAGTTGCATTATCTGCAAGGGAGCTGCATTGTGATGCTGTTATTGTGATGCCCGTTACCACTCCTGAAATTAAGGTATTAATTATCTGTTCCTTTTTGTGAGAATATGAATGTAACTCCAGTATTTGTGTGTGTGTGTGTGTGTGTGTGTGTGGTTGAGAGAGAGAGATGGGGATATTCTCATGGATGCTTATTCTATCATCTAATGATTATACATACAATATGCAGTGGCGATCAGTTGAGAGATTAGGTGCCACTGTTGTGCTAAAGGGAGATTCTTATGATGAAGCACAAGCATATGCAAAACTAAGAGGTGAGCAGGAGGGACGCGCGTTCATCCCTCCATTTGACCACCCAGATGTCATCGCAGGGCAGGGTACAGTTGGCATGGAGATTATCAGGCAGTTGAACAGTGACCCGATTCATGCAATATTTGTCCCGGTTGGAGGTGGCGGTTTGATAGCGGGTATAGCAGCTTATGTTAAAAGGGTTCGACCAGAGGTTTGTGCCACTTTGCTTTGAAATACTGGAACACTGATATCAGCTCCTAGTTTCTATTTACCATTCAATACAGGCCCATCTGCTTCTTGGGTTTTTAAACAGATATGATTTTATTGCTGAAATGAAGTCATTTAGGGTGAGAACTAGGGAGCCAGTACTAAGGCAGTGGAACTGATGCTAATGAATCTAGTTGAACTAAAAATGATTTGGGAGTTGGATTTGATGTGGCTTCTATTTCTGAACGTATTTTTGTTACACAAAAGAGGCTGGGTCGTCTGATTTGGTTAAAAGTACTTTTGTAATGTCTGCTTTGATTAAAGTTTTCTATTGAATATTATCCCTCACGCAGATAAAGATAATTGGTGTTGAGCCCAGTGATGCAAATGCAATGGCATTGTCACTGTATCACGGGCAGAGGGTGATGTTAGAGCATGTGGGTGGATTTGCCGATGGTGTAGCTGTGAAAGTGGTTGGCGAGGAGACGTTCCGCCTGTGTAGAGAACTCATAGATGGTGTTGTTCTTGTCAGCCGTGATGCCATTTGTGCTTCCATAAAGGTACGGCAGAAATTTCATTTTTTTAGCGAAAAGCTGCAAGAAGTTTCATAAAAGCCCCTCCGTTAGAGGAAATTGCAAGTTTGATTCTGTACTTCCTGGAACATTTAAAAGCCCCTCCGTTAGAGGAAATTGCAAGTTTGATTTTGTAGTTTCTGAAATTGCATGAAGTTTGCATAAAAGCCCCTCCATTATTATCCTTAAACACCATTATATCGATTTATGTGTATCAGTAATTGAAAGCAACTACTTTTTGGGCCTTGAATTATGACCTAATTGCCAGTTGTTTCTGTTGGTTTGCTGATTTGTTTCATGAAATTTGAATATTGGCCAAACTTTATCGGACCCGAATTAAGCGCTGAGTCCCTACTGATCCACTCAGATATATCAAACTGAGCTACATATAATACAACAACAACAACAGCAACAACAACAACAACAACAAAAACCTTCTATTCCAAATAAATTTGGGTACATATAATTCTTTAAGAAATTTCACCTATACTCAGAATATGTTTGAGGAGAAAAGGAGCATACTAGAACCGGCTGGTGCTTTATCACTCGCTGGTGCTGAGGCTTACTGTAAGTACTACGGACTAAAAGGTGAAACTGTAGTTGCAATTGCTAGTGGTGCCAACATGAACTTTGACCGGCTGAGGCTTGTGACTGAACTTGCTGATGTTGGTAGGAAGAGAGAAGCTGTTTTGGCTACCATTTTGCCAGAGGAGCGTGGCAGCTTTAAACAATTTGCGGAGTTGGTGTGTACCTTGAAAATCATTAAAAAAATTTAATATTTTTGTTTTTCCGGCATTATTTTTATTGAAAATTGCAATGTACCAATGTGGCATTCTTTTACCTAATGATGGTGTGATGTTTCAGGTCGGCCCCATGAACATAACTGAGTTCAAGTATAGATATGATTCTCGCAAGAAGGATGCTCTTGTTCTTTATAGGCAAGTGCCTCTATAACTGCAGTGTTTTAGCCAAAAACAGATTTCTTTTTTTTTCTTCTTTTGTTATAAAAATAGGGTATTTTATGTGCAGTGTTGGGGTTTATACAGACGGCGAACTTACAGAAATGGTAGATCGATTAAAATCTGCTCAACTCGACACATTTAATCTCACTGATGATGATTTGGCAAAAGGACACCTTCGTTACTTTGTATGTTGTTACTTGTACTTTGTCTAGGCATGAATATTTTACTTTGTTTTAATTAACATAGCTTTGTTGTTTATCTTAAACCACAATTTTTCTTTATATAGATGGGAGGTCGTTCTAGTGTCAAAGATGAACTCCTATGCCATTTCATATTCCCAGAGAGGCCTGGTGCTCTTTCAAAATTCTTGGACGTCTTCAGCCCGCGCTGGAATATCAGTCTTTTTCACTATCGTGCTCAGGTTCTGTCATTCTTCTCTGCTTTTTTACTCTGCATGTGTTATGTTTCCAGATTTTTAAAAGGGACAGCACTATTAATTCTAATTTGAAGAGTTTCATTGTTTCCATATTGTTAATTTGTCCAGTTTTCTTATTGCAATGTTCAAATAAGGAAATATTGGGGGAAATCACATTTGTGGTTTCTTAAATAATTTTATGTTTGGCTGAAAGATGGGATCACTGATTTTCGCTGCTTTTGGTATAATCCTTTTAGGTTCCATCTGATTATTCCAAATTCTGTACATTATTTATGGAAGATATATCCTTAATCCAGGATTTAATAAATGATTGTTCTATTAATATATTATATAAGCTAAAAATCCAAGTATTTACATGATATCTTATGAAAGTTTCTCTATTTTAATTAAATAAAAGGGAAGAGGTCCTTGATTGGCCTTGGTTTGTGCACTTGCAACCAGAACTAAATACATTGTCTGGACTCCCGATCTCATCTACTTTGAAATCGGTATAGTTACTTCTTTCTGAACAGAAAATCCTAATGACGTGTTCTTTTGTTCCAGGGTGAGACGGGAGCGAATGTTCTGGTTGGTATCCAAGTCCCCAAGGAAGAAGTAGATGAATTCAAGAGCCAGGCTGACAGTCTTGGGTATGAGTACACATCCGAGATGAAAAACAAGACATACCGGCTTCTGTTACAATAAGGATAAAGTAATAGTCGAGAACCGGCCCTTAACCTGGTGGCTAAGAGGAATGTCATCTGCGTGAGAAGGTGCGGGTTCAAAACCGGTTGAGAGGATGTTAGGTCGTTTAAATTTGGGTGGTTTTGACCTCCATATTTATCTCAGGAAAAAAATAATAAAGTTAGCTTTATTGGTCTCTCCCTTTCACTAGCTTTTCTTGAATAAATAAATAAATAAATCTGAACTACCTTGTTGTTGGCTAATTCAATTGTAAGGAACTAGAGGTTTGCTAGGTGAATCATTAGGAGTATGTTTGTATTTGAACTTGTCGACAATGTCCTATTGGTATTGCCCTCTGGTATTTATTTGAGCATTCTGTTGTAGTCTATTTTAATGAAAATTTAGAGCTGAAAACTGGATTTTTTTTTTTTGCAACTGTTTGTCCTGCGACAATCCCACTTTCTTGTTTTTAATAGCCAACTTTAGGCTTGGTTGTAAGTTTGTAAATACACCCTCTGCCTCTCTAAAAATGAATTCGTTGGTTGACAAAGCGGCTGTTTAGGTCAGCTTTTATATACAATGGTTAATTTGGAGAAGTAGAGAGAGAGAGGAGTCAATTTGTAAGTTTTTGTGCTTCTAAATTCTACATGCTTTCTTTTGTTTTTTATATTCAAATCTGAAAGGATGTGAGACTTGAGATATAGAATAGTAACAAAAAATCAGCAATTATAACCGTGGCAACAGTTTGATTCATTCAAAATTTCAAACAGCGCGGAGCACGAGGAAACAAAACATGATACATGAGACTATGAGAGGCAGTTGTCGAACCGCTGTGACGCTGAGAAAGAAGTATTTGAACGTGGCACTGTGGCAGCTTTTTTGCTGATGTGAACCGGGTCTTTGCATTTGAGAGTTCGAAGGGTCGCTGTTTGAACATGACAGCGGTCCTAACTCCTCACAAATTGGTTAGAAGGCAATTGTCTTTCCCAAATCACAGAAAAGACCAAAAATCCTTAGGTTTGAAACATTACGCTACATGCAATATTGCAATGTGATTAAAACATCTTCATTTTTTTAAGTTATGAAACTTTTAATAATTGACACATCAGAAATTTAATCTTTTTTATATTTCTAAACTATTATATTTTTAATTAAAATTAAAGTTTCTTAATTGGCACATCAGCAAATGCTAAAATTAGAGTTCTACTTTTTTTTTTAGGAGAGAGAGTGCGCCAGTGCGCCGGATCAATTTTAGCAAATTACTAAATCACGTCAGAGTTTATGAATTTTGGAACAAAATTGCTAAGTAAGAAATTTTGAAGCAAAATTGTTAAATAAAAAATTCATTTACATTACTGATTTACAAACTACCACATCATATTAAAAACTTCAAGAGTTTCAATTATAAATATGCCCTTGCAACCCTGCAAAAAATTCTCCAAATAAATATCAAAGAGAAGTATTTATTTCGGAATTTTTTATGCACGTCAAACACATTCTCTGTAAAAATTAAAAGAGGGGAATTATAACAGTGAGATCCGATCAAAATCTTTTAGCTGTGAAATTGTATTTCTTAGTTTGTTCTTGTTGTCATGTTTTATTTTACAGTAATTAAAAATAGATTGTGATTCATTGACAACAAAAAAGATCTTAAAAAAATTATGGGTACTCTTTTTATTGAATGGATACATTTTGTAACTTATAGAGTGACAATATTTTCAATTTCGTGCAATTTGATCGTCATTTGATACTTTATCAACAAACAAACAAAAATTATTCAAATTTGCAACAATTTACATTTGAACGGTCTTTAATAGAGTATCAAATGATAGTCAAATTGTATAAAATAAAAATTATATTTAATTAATAAGTTAAAAAATATGACTATAATTTGTTCTATTATATTACTAAGATTTTATTTTATTTTAAATTTGTTTAAAATTTTATTGTCAAGATTATCAAGATTTTTACTGGCAATAATCTCCAACCATAAAAAAAATACCACATAAGCTTATGAAGCTTACTTAAAAAAATATAAGCCTGATTTTAGATCGTTTTAAAAGTGAATATAAACCATTGAAACCACTCATCAGCAGTTTACTTTCATGAATTATGAATTTATGATGATAGCAGGACCCTGCTCAGGAAAGCAGCAGATGCAGATCCTATACAACGCCTTGGTGCACATTAAATTGGTACGCCATAACCCCGCCAACTTCCTTTCTCTCATGCACGATCCGATCGCGTTTCGGCGACCCCGCTTTATTTTTTTTTTACTCCTACCCAACTCCTCCTTCAGCAGTTTAGCTCCGCGTTCTCTCTTTTTAGATAGATCTCTCTCGGTCTCGTTGGCTCTTTGCCTCTGCCTCTCTCTCCTAAATCATGGCGACAATGGAGAGCCTGATCGGTCTAGTGAATCGGATCCAGCGAGCTTGCACGGTGCTCGGCGACCATGGTGGCGATGCCTCCTCCCTCTGGGAAGCCCTTCCATCAGTTGCAGTCGTCGGTGGCCAGGTAATCTGATGCAATGCCCATTACACACGAATGTATAAGTCCAATGTATACTTGTATCTCTCTTTGATTTGGATCTGAGTGCTACTATTTCTCTCGATTTGATTTAAACTTGAATAACTTAACATTGGTAATTGATCTGACAGAGTTCGGGAAAATCTTCTGTGTTGGAGAGCGTTGTCGGAAGGGATTTCTTGCCTCGTGGATCTGGTAATGCGGATCTTATTATTCATTTTTTTTTACTTTTAATTTTGAGTCTAATTTTGCTTTGGGTCAAAATGAAAAATTCAAACAATGTGCGTTCATGGAGAATTTCATTGAAAAACAGGCATCGTTACAAGGCGGCCACTTGTGCTACAGTTGCATAAGACAGAGGGTGGTCAAGATTATGCTGAGTTTCTCCATGCACCAAGAAAGAGATTTACTGATTTTGGTAAAATCTACATCAACCTTTACTCAAGTACTTTTTGGCATCTGAAAGAAAATAATATCCCACTTGTTGTGTAACAGATTGCACAGAGTTTCCATAAGTAGTAATCAGAATACTCAGTTTAAATGGGCAGATATAAATGGGCAGATAAGAGTACTCAATGCATCACCATTTAGGACCTCATTAGACATCAGTCACAAGTTCCAGCCTTAACTTAGTTATGATTTGGAAACTTTCAGTTTCAATGTGTAATTTGGGTTTCAACGTCATCGGAAGTGGTGGGCCTGGTGGCATTAACGGTTGTGCTAGAACCACCCGCACCGGAGCTTGAATAGTTGTGCGGAGATGTTTGAGGATTATAATTAAGGTCTTGTGTAAATTGTGGTGTTCCTTGAAAATATGTTGGAGGGAAATTATGATTTTGTGGATAATTAAATTGAGGAAAATTGGGATTTTGTGGATAAGTAGGGGGAGGGAAATTGGGATTATGTGGATAATTGGGATTTGGTTGAAAATTGAGATTTGGTTGAAAATTGGGATTTGGTGTCGGATAATCACCGAAGAGAGCATCACTTAATCGTCGTGTAACTTCACCCACGTTTCCATCAAACATGTTTTGAGGGTTGTTAGATGGAGATGCCATTTTTCACTACAAAAAAAAATACGAATTTAAAAAAAAATAAGCAAGTTTCATTCCAACATAAAAAAAAACCGAATTTTAGTAACATTTTTTTAGTAACAATCAATTTAGTTAATATTTTAGTAACATTAAAAAATATAATCAATTTTAGCAACATTAAAAAATATATTATTTCAATACAATCAATTTTAGTAACATTTTTTAATAAGCAAGTAACATTTTTTTTAATATAACATTTTTTTGAACAATTTTTTCAATTTCGAATTTAAAAGTATATTGAAAATGAATATTATGCAAAAAAATTTAGTTAACAATATGAAAATGTTATGCAAATGATAAAAAAGCATATTGAAAATGAATATTATGCAAACTATTTTAGTTATGCAAACTATTAAAAAAATATAACAATTCAAATATGAAAAACGATAAAAAATATATTATTCCATGAATGTTAGACAAAAAATTTTAGTTAACATTTTTTATACTTTCAGTTTAAGCTATATCATCTGGCATTCAGAGTAAAAGACCAAGCCTTGTTGCTATTGTGAGATCTACTACCAGTAATAACATGTTGGTGCGAAGAAATGAATCTTCTGGTAACTTGAGCTTTGTTATTCTAATTGAGTTTGACCTTGGAATTCAAATATATCATTTCAGCTGCTGTCAGGAGAGAGATTGAAATGGAAACTGACCGCATAACTGGGAAAACAAAGGCTATATCAAACAATCCCATCCACTTGAGTGTTTATTCTCCAAACGGTACCTCTCTCTCTTTCTATAAAGTTTTGCAGCTACCCATTTAGAATCTTTACTACACAACACTTTGATTGGGTGACTCATTGGTTATTGTAGAGCAACTAAACACTTGAATTGGCTTCAGGCACCAAAATATTGGCAGTTCTACCTGAACTGGATATTCTTTAGGGATAAAAATATATTCCTGTCTCACATGTTCTTTGTGCTCATTCCATATGCATTTGTGCACGGCTCAATTTTTTAGTACATTTATTTTTAACTTTTCTTAATTTTCTTATTTGCAGTTGTTAACTTAACATTGATTGATCTTCCGGGATTAACCAAGGTTGCCGTTGGTATGTGTGTGATGACATCATAACCCAGTTTTCTATCAAAGTGCTAAAATATTATACATAAATTCTGTACTGAGTGACTTTCCTTATTTTATGCAGAGGGACAAGCTGAATCAATTGTCCAGGATATTGAGAACATGGTCCGATCATATGTTGAAAAGGTAGGACTTGTGGTAGTGCTTTTTAATCATGGAATAGAGTTGGTATTCTTGAAAATGTTGTGCAATTTGTGTTCAATGTCTTTTAATGCCATGTTAAAATAAATGATGAGGCATGCTCCCTTTTTCGTCACGCAAGACAAGAACAACACCATTCTATGCATATACTTTGAATAGGTATTCAGTTTGCTAGTTCCAATATTGGCTAGTGCCAGTATCTGTCATTCAATAAATAAAATAATGATGCAGTCTTCTGGTATTGATACTTTAAGCATGTTTTTCTTACCCTTTCTCTCAATGACACCTTACCTTTTTTTTTAACATCTAGCCAAATTGTATCATTCTGGCTATTTCTCCTGCAAATCAAGATATTGCCACATCAGATGCCATCAAGATCGCAAGGGAGGTTGATCCTACCGGTAAGGAGATCTTAACAATTTTACAAATTTTCTAGTCCTTCATTTGGATTCACATCTCATTCTCACTTTTATTTTGCTAATTTCTAGGTGAGAGAACATTTGGAGTTGTTACTAAGCTTGATTTGATGGACCAGGGTACCAATGCACTTGATGTAAGTCGCTGTATACTTCCAATGAAAACATCTACATCAACCTAAATTCTTGAAATGTCCCAGTCCCATTCATTACGGAGAGTATCACATGTATTACTGGAATTAACTTAAAAAGACCTCCATATCCTTTGAATATCTTTTGGTTTCACCCAGCTACCCTGATAGAGACAATTCAAAGGCAATTTAATCATCTTTTAAGAAAATAGCAACTGAGAGGGGTGCAGTTTTTGTATTGCCACTAATTCAGGGATACATGGGATGCTTTTGAGGTCCACATGGGTGTGCATGGTACTTGATGTTTGGCTTTTTTACAAACTATTTGTTTATTGACACCTTCAGCTGTACGGTTTGTTGAAATTCCTTGGTTTCATTTATGTTGCTAGGTACTTGAAGGAAGATCATACCGCCTGCAACACCCATGGGTGGGAATTGTTAACCGTTCACAAGCTGACATTAACAAAAATGTAGATATGATGGCTGCAAGGGCAAAGGAACAGGAATATTTTCAAAATAGCCCCGACTATAGTCATTTGTCTCATAAAATGGGTGCAGAATACCTGGCTAAGCTTTTATCGAAGGTACTTTTCGTTATTGTATTTGGACAGTTCTGGACTGTACCAATTTGCACATAAATGATCAAACCAAATTGTGTTTTCTGTCACTAAATACTTGTAATGCAAGTCCAAAGAAAAATATTTCAGAGCAGAAGTGCAACCATGAATACTAACTCACACGAATCTAGGTCAAGTTTAGCAATAATTAAGGAACTGTTAGTATTTCTTTGCCCTGTTAGCTGGTGTTAGCAGCTTTAGCTGCTATTGCATTTGTATTCTTTTTATTGTAGTTTGTTGGCGCACAGTTGTTAATTTTGTAGACCACAAAGGATCCCTTTGAAATCTCAAATGATTTTTAATTCTTCTCTTCGCAGCATTTAGAGGCAGTGATTAGAGCAAGGATACCGAGCATAATATCAATGATTAACAAAACTATTGATGAACTCGAAGCTGAGCTGGACCGGATGGGTCGGCCCATTGGAGGCGACCAAGGGGTATGCAAATACAAATAGGCATTTTTTTTTTCTCTGGGTTGAAACTATATGATAGACAAACTCAAATGTTGGTTGATCTTATAATTTACAGGCACAACTCTACACAATATTGGACATGTGCCGTGCTTTTGACCGTATCTTTAAAGAGCATCTGGAAGGCGGGTTAGTTAAAAACTCTCCTTCTTTTATCTGCTTTTTGATGTGGTAGAAGGCGCTCAGCCTTCATGGTGGGTGTTATTGGATGCTCACCTCCCAATGGCATCCTGACACATGCTGCCCTCAGGCCTTTCGTTGTTATTCAATTCAAGTACTACGAGTGACATGTTTGTTATAATTTTGATGCTATCGTGGATTTTTTTCCTAGGCGACCTGGAGGAGACAAGATATATGGGGTATTTGACAATCAACTGCCAGCAGCTCTGAAGAAGCTTCCTTTTGATAGGCACCTTTCCTTAAATAACGTAAAGCGAGTTATTTCGGAGGCAGATGGTTACCAGCCACATTTAATAGCTCCAGAGCAAGGATATCGGCGCCTTATAGATAGTTCTCTTCACTACTTTAAGGGACCTGCGGAAGCTTCCGTTGATGCTGTAAGTATTGTTTATTTGTTTCTCTTTTTCGTTCTCTTTTAATATTTAAAAAGGTGCGGTCAATTACTATCATCATCTCAAATAATATCTACTATGTTTGCAGGTGCATTTTGTATTAAAAGAGCTTGTGAGGAGGTCCATTGGAGAAACAGAGGTTGGTTTCTTTCTTGCACAACCTTCTCATTTGTAATTCCAATTCTTCAATTTTAATTTGTTGAAGAAGTGTAGTTTGAAAAATCATAGCTTCTATTAGTACATTTGAATTTGAAATCATAAATTCTATACATGATAGGAAAGATGATCTCCTAATAAATTTAACAAAGAGTTCAAATTTTTTTTTTTTGTACTCTTCAAGACCTGAAAGCATCCATCATATAGATTAAATTGAAATAAAAACAAATATGATCTCTCTCACTTAGTAGCTCATTTTGATAAATATGATAGGAACTGAAAAGATTCCCTACCCTCCAATCTGACATATCAGCTGCTGCAAATGAAGCCCTTGAGAAATTCAGAGAAGACAGCCGTAAAACAGTTCTTCGATTGGTTGATATGGAAGCCAGTTACCTCACTGTAGAGTTCTTCCGGAAACTTCCCACTGAGCCAGAGAAAGGTCCCAAGGACGACAAAAATGCTGCTCAGAATATAGACCGATATGGGGATGGCCACCTCAGAAGGATTGGTAAGTCAAATGTTTTGAGGGTTTCTCGTGTCCACTTCACCTTACTGAAACCATACGAACTCCTTGCATAACATGGGAACAGCAATGCTTCATAAAAAAGAGAAATATTCTTTAACCACCCCCACCCGTATCTGTGAGTTAACTAGTACATATGATATTTGGATGTCTGTGTATATGATATATTGACGTCTTCTGTTCAAAATTTCAAATTAAGTTTTTTCAGCCTTCTGCCCTAAGTTTGTCACAAGGGACTAATGTAAGAATTTCAGAACTAAGTTTTTGCTAAATGTCACTTCAGGCGCGAATGTTGCTGCATACATTGGAATGGTGTGTGATACACTAAGGAATACAGTACCAAAAGCCATTGTTTTTTGCCAAGTTAGAGAGGCAAAGAGAGCTTTGCTTAATCGTTTTTATGCCCATGTTGGCAGTAAAGAGGTACAACTCTCTTTCAATTTGATCTCTTGACTTATCATTCAGTATTACTCTGTTAGAAAGTTTTGATCCACCTACTATAAGTCTCTAAGCACTATCTTTTTAGTATTCTGGAAGCTGTTTGATCCATAATGGGAATTAAATCCCTCTTCTTATTTTTTTCTTTTTTTATCGATTTGTTTCTTTTTGCTCAAGGGGGAGAAGGTTTTTCAAGGAGGGGTGGGTTTGTATTTAAAGGAACGGATAAGTTTAATTAAGAAGAAAACCCAGTTTTGCTTTATTGTTCTTTTTAAGTATTCTGGGGTCGTCACAGGTCTTTGCCACAACTAACCTGTAATCATTTTTTATAGTAACAATGGAAGCTTGTACAAGGGAAAACATGATTTCATGGGAATATTCATTATGCGGTACAACTATTTTGGTATAGCTACGTGAATAAGGTTCAATTGTTAGGATAATGTTTCAAGGGTACCTACAGAAAAGAAAAAAAAATGAGAAACTTTTAGAGAAAATCGAGAATTCACTAATTTGTTAGTTATTGTTTCTAAAATTTTCTTTTTCACAGAAAAAACAACTTAGTGCTATGTTGGATGAAGACCCTTCTCTGATGGAGAAGAGAAACCAGATAGTAAAGAGACTTGAGCTCTACAAGTCTGCTCGAAATGAGATTGACTCGGTTGCATGGAAATAATTTTTTGTTTTCGCAAACTGAGAAACAGCGAAACACCATATATATTTGCAGCATGTGCATGTCGTGCGCATGGTTGATCCATTTTCTTTTTTTTCAATTAAATTGGAATAGCAAAAGTGAGATGCTAAGTACCAACGAGTTGCTCTTGACTCTGCAGGACAAAGATTGGAAATTGATTTTTTGAAAAGGAAAAAAAAAAAAATGCTTGGTTCTTTATATATTTTTTCTTCTTTTCTTTTTTATAAGTGAGAGAGCTTGGTTTCTCACATTTTCTCTAGTTGTATTATTGTTTTATTCATTTAATATTGGTCAATATTCAGTACTCTTACAGTAGTAGTGTTGTATCAGTATTTACGTGGACTATTATTCATTATTATCAATACAGTGATGGCTGGTGATACATTATTAAATTGTTAATTCTTAACATATATCAGTACAATTATCAACGTTAGATTGTTCAGAATGACAGAATTAGTTGGCAACAATCAATCGTTCACCACATTACCTTTTTCAATTACATATTTGAAAGATACAGAACAGATTAACAAACAGTAGTAGAAACCCCATTGAGCAATGCTGGTCTCTGTATTTTATTTTTATCTCTCGACCTTATTATTGCAATCGTGTCTTGAAGGCGTCCCATGTCAAGCCCTTCTCCAGATACTCTATGTTGTTCGGATCAAACGGGCCTCTGATCACATCTATTGACTGTATTACTGCCCTTGCCGGCAGCACGCTTCTCGACGGATCGGTTGCTGTGGTTGCGGACAAACATGATGAGAATCCCTGATCAAGAGACGAGAGCAAAAACTAATGTTAATGACTAATGTCAAGAGCCAAAAATGGTCTGATCAATATACTTCCAAGTCCTAAGCAAATTAAGTAGATGTCTACATTCGGAATTGTCTTGTGCTCACACAAGGTATTTTGTATAGGAATGTTCTTAAAATAGCAAGGCACAATTGGTTGAATTAGAGAATCCTGAAGTCTGAAGATACTTCTAAAGAGAATTCAGGGAAACTAATCTTTCACTCTCAGAAATCCACTGTAAATACTTGGACAATCATTTGATGGATTAATGCCTACCTTGAAGATCAGAACCAATTCCTCGTCGCCGTCTACTGTCGCCTTAACCAGCAGGGCTTCCTTTGTTTTCTTTTCGCTATAAGTCTCTAGCACTGCAATCTCTAAGTTATTCCCATACTCCTCGTCATCTTCTTCGTCTTCTTCGACACACCTTACTCTTCTTCTTGCACTACAAGTGAATTTAATCCCTCCATATTTGCTTGTGGCGATGTGAACTTGGCTTCGAGATTGAGATAACCATTTTGTTGAAAATGAAAATAGATGTTTTGATGCTTTTGAGCATGTATGTAGGGAGAGAGAGGTGGTTTGATGCAAGAGCGGTCTTGTAATATGAAGCGCCATCGGCACAGATGTCATTGTCCTCTGCGGTACGTATTAAGTTGGAGCTGGATAAGCCTACAGTATTTTTCGAGGATAGGAGTCGAAATTGGGGGCCGAGCTTGACTCGCCAGACAAGGAATGGATAGGGGCTGACATCGACACTTGGCATTGAGTTTAATTGTCATGTAAATTATATAATGAAAATAATTTGGCTTCTAAGAATTATAAGTACACAGGTGGTACCCCCACTTTTTCTCAGAAAAAAAGAATTATAAGTACTCCACTTCATGTCTTCATCTATGTTAGATTTTTTTTTTTCTCATCTAACTTGTTTGGTTGGGTCATTCTTGCTTTATGTTCTTTGAAAAAGAATTAAGATGTAATTTAACATGTAAATACTATAGCTCTTCTGTGTTTTCCATATGAATTACCGTACGCCTAATCGTATTATTGTAAACATTTTTATCATTTAAAAACATATTCGTTCTCGAATTGTTCGATATAAAGTGGTGACACTATATGGCAACTCAAATCACAACTCCGTGATGACGGACTACGATAACTGATTTAGCTGAATCAAAACAACGAGGAAAAGATAACATACTAAGTAGTAAAAAGTGGAATTCTAGGAATTCTTAATACACTGAAAATTTCTTTAAACAAGAGATGATTGTTACAAATGATAAAGGGTCTCTTATATAGGCGACAAATGTCTTGATTCTAAAGTAAGAAATACTGCAACTAAGGAAGTAAAAATATGATGATTCGGTAAATAAACCGAAAATAACTATCAAGAAAATAACTAGCAAAAAATAGAAAAATAATTCAGATAACTTGAAATATTTCTCGGACAGATCAATCAAGGCACGTCGGGATCACAATATGAATCTATCTCGGATTCATTTCCTTCTTGATTTGCGCTAGGCTTTCGGAGTCGCTTGACCTCAAGCTTGGCTCTACTATCCTTGGTATTGATGACAGTTTGGGAGGTGGTTCAGGTGGTGGGGGTGGTTCTTGTTGTAGCAAGCAATGTCTTGGATTTGTCGATTTGCAAAACCAACTCTTGAATTTTACAAAGCTTTCGTGTTTTGAGAATTGTGTAGGGACTTGAATGCAAAAATCAAAGAAGAAAAGTTTAGAAAATCCAAGTGACAAGTTGAGACCAAGTGTAGAGTTCATCAAGATCTTTCCAACGCTTCGAAAATGACCTAAATCAGAGCTACGATAAAAAGTTATGATTGTTTAAAGACTGAAGATTCAAATGAACAGCCGAAATGTTATATAACGTTTTAACAAGTTATATAACATTTCGTAATTTTTTTTAGTTGTGTAACGTTTGAAATAGGCAGAACATATGTCTTGAATTTGATAAAACATTATATTACTTTCCGAACGTTGTATAGCGTTTTAGAAAATATCTAAATTCTGGACAATGTAACAGTCGAATTCTGACAGCTCCAACGGTCAAATTCTAGAACAAAATGTTATGTAACGTTTTGGATCATTGTATAACGTTTTAAATGAATTTCAGCCAATGCAAGTATTTCAAGCTCTCTATAAAAGAGACCCTTCACCCCTTCTTCTCTAACAACACTACCATAGCAAAATCCATTATTTCACCATTGTTGAGCTTAAAACACAGCCAAATCTTAGCTCAAAGACTCAATCTCATTGTTCTAAATTATTCTAAACTCTTAGAGAGATTGTGTTGAGTGTTTATTATCTTATCATCTATTCGATTGTATTTTTTGTTACTTTGTTTTTTGTTGGCTCGATTCTCCACTGGTGTGTGTAAGCGAGACCGAGTTCGACACCCTGTTAGGATTGATGCTCCATCGATGTGTAAGAGAGCCCCAATTCTGAAGTTGTAAATTCACTTGTGTTGTCTAGTGAATCGGCTCGACCTTATTACCATGTCGGGGGGTCGGGAGTCTCGGAGACTAGGATCGTCAATATCCGAACTCTGTTAAAATCCTTGTGTCTCTTGCATTGCTTTGTTTGCATTTTCTACACTCTTCTCTTTAATTTAATTATTAATATAATTTAGAAATTGCTTGTGCTTGAATGTTAAAACTTGATTACAATTGTCAATTAGACCTCGATATTTTTAGAATTGCTTAAAATTAAGCCCTCTCGTTCCAACAATTCCAACAATAGACATAATGGGGGCAGACTCGGAGCAGGAACTGATGTTGGTGGTGTCTTAGGCTCGACTCGTCCATAGTATTCTTCTTCGGGTTCGAACCTGATCAGTCCTTTGTCTTCGTATTCTTGATGGAACTCTTCGAACTCGAGATATTCAATAGCTTCTCGGGAAGACTCTTCAAACTCGAGGTAGTCCTCGTCTTCTCGTGTTTCTCAGGACAACTCTTCAGACTCGAGAAATTCTTCGATATAGGTCTCATGTATTTCCTTCTCGGCATCTTTGATAAATAATCGGGATCATACTCGCATATCTTTCCTCGGTGCTATTAGAAACGTAGGATTTTGTTACATGCATGAGAAGTGGAATTTTAAAGTTTTTTCATGCAATTCAATTTAAAGTCCAAGGATCATGTGTATAAATTCGAATCAAACAAGGTTGTAAATTTTTGTACCTTACTTGATATCGTAACCAAGCGCGACAACTTTCTTTGTGTAGCGGTTGCTCGCGCCTCCACAAATCCACAACAAGGATGTTCGTTCTCGTCCTCGTCTCACGAAAGCTTCTCAAGCGTGAAGCCTCTACCAAGTGTACTTGTTGACTCGTCGAAGCAGGATTTTTAGACCTTCAAGAGAACAAGAATTCCAAATCTCTTTTTGATCTCAACACATTAGAGAGATAGAAATTCCCTTTTGAATTTAATTAAAACTGTCACCTCTCTAGATGGATGAGAATGTATATGTAATATCAGGAGCCTTTGGCATCAAGCCATATGTCCTTTAATTAATTGCCCTAATCAAAGACAATTAAAGAGGATAACAGTTTCTTTGTTTGCTTGCGCCTCCACAAATCTAATTCAAATTTAACTAATTATGTCACGCATAATTAATTAATTGTTCAATCAAATAAAGTGATCTAGTAAGATTCATGTCATGATAAGTAATAAATTAATATAAATTAATTTATAAATCATAATTGACATCTAACAATGCATTATGACCACTCAATCAAATATAGACAAATTGTGAACCTCTAATTCTTTTGTATTAATTCATTTGTCACGTAATATGCATTAATTGATGTCAAGCGTAGGAATGTGTCTGATAATCTAGGCGGTCTAGGTTATGGCTAATTTTCGACTTAATTAAACTTACGAGGTCCTAATTACAACTTTCACCGATTCAATTGAAACACTTCTCAAATGTAAATAACCAACAATCAATTGGAGAAGTGTGTATATCAATGTGGCTCAATCAAAATTCTAATTGTGGAAGCATAATACTAATTGATCAATGTGTCTTAAATAGTTCTAATTAGCAATTCAACTGATTTCCCAATTGGCCAATTCAAACAACAATTCACTAATCCCTAATTAAACAATTCAAGCACAATTCACCCAAGAAATTAGGAATTAATAAATTAAAAGAGAGTAAGGATAAGGAGATGACTCAATCGCGTGTTGACGAAGTTCGATTTGCACTAACGGCCTCGCCTACGTCTCCAAGTCCCCGACGGCTCCGCTTCCTACGGTAAAAAGCCCGATCCGCTCCACTAAATAAAGTTGCAATACAAAGTTGAACCTTGCCCTCTTACACACTAAGGATGAGAGACAAAGCCAAATAACCAATGCGGTACAACGGCCAATCAATGCGTCACAACAGCAAAAAGAGAAAGAAAGATAATAGTAGATGATAGAATAATCTAATTGGATACACCAATAATCTCTCAACACTCTCTAGATTGATTTGAATACTTTAGATCAAGGAGTTGAGCTTTGCAAATGGTTTTGAAAGTTTTAGCTTGGTACAATAATGGTGGCTGGGAGAGAAATGGATTTTGCAATATTAAATCTAATAATGAAGAAGATGAAATGGTTCCCTTTTATATGTGCTGTAAGATCCTCATTTTTTGGACTTTTTGTGTTAAAACATTACTTAACTTTCTGCAACGTTATACAATGTTGTGTACTGTAGCCAGTCTGTCGAAATTTTGAAATCTTACCGTTTTATTTTGTCCTTATTCACTATAACATTACACAACAAAGTATAACATTGTACAATGTTGCTGTGCTAAGTTGTACAATGTTCTGCATTGTTGTGCAACGTTATGATCACTTAACATGACAGCCTTGGCTGCACTATGTTGTATAACGTTGTATAGTGTTGGGCAACATTATACAACCTGCTAATAACGTTGTGTAACGTTGTGAAACGTTAAGCAACGCTATGAGTGTCCAAAGCCCAATTCTTGTTATTTTAGCTCAACTCTTTATTTTAAAATATTTTGACATGTTTATTTATAGCACCTAATGGAGATTAGGCTTCATATCTTCATCCCTTGACGCTCTTTAATCTTCATTCTTGTATCTAATAGAGATTAGGGGCATCATTTCTTCATCCCTTGATGCTTTCTTGGTCTTCAATGTTGCATCTCGAGTTCTTTGTTCTCTAAATTCAAATCTAATGAAGACACTCAAAATCAAATGGTTAATTTAAATGATTTTGGTTTTTCAAATCGACAAATTGAGACATTACTTAGTACAATAGTGTCATCCTTGACCATTAATTATTTTCTTGATCCTTAGTGCACAATTATTATTTGTGATCATCCCATAATCACAAATGCATGTATAATAATTATCACTTCATCAATGAGCCCTGAGATATCACTAATCTCATAAGAAGTGAGACGGATAAATATATCTTATTGACTATTCACAATTCCTAGCATAATTAATGTATATCTGAAAATTACCTTTATAACCCTCAATTAAAAACAACATTTGATGATTGCATGAAATATACATTAATTATCAAGAATTATGAATATCAGGGATAATATAATTAATACTTATTTATGACATTGTTGATAACACAAACACAATTCATGCAACAAGTCAAGGTGGGTCGTGTCCAATATCATGTACCTCGTACATATATATTTATGTGATTAAATAGATATCCCATATTAGTGATCTATGAAATATGATCACGCATTTGATCTATGAAATATGATCACGCATTAATCCACATACTAGTCTATATATAATCATTCAGTGTTCCATGCTAATGATATAAGACTAGGGACTAAGAGTTTTAATAATCAATCATGGAGTTTCATAAATGAAGTCCTCAACTCAAATAATCCACGAAATATATAAAACTCATGGAACAAAATAATATAAATCATTTAATGCATAAAACTAAATAAGAGTACCATCACAAATGATTGGTCCTCTAGGTCACTAAACCAACAAGAAACCACTTGAACTAGAGCCAATCAAGTACCTCGTACCTTGATTAAATAGAAACCTTGTATCAAGCTCTATTACGTCATATACGATCATGCTAGATTCAATTAAGTATCTCGTACCAGTCTCTCATGCATCATATGCCCATAGCACCAACATGTCTCTCATGCTCAATCAATGGAAGGATTTTGTTAATGGATCAGTTGTGTTTTTGTATGTATCTATTTTGCACATTTTGATGTCACCATTCTCGACGAACTCTCATTTTGCTTGCCTGGCAAGCAACCATATGTTGGTGCAATTCAAAGTTACGATTTGAGACAAAATATCGAAAATCTAAACTAAGCAATTGCAGTTCAAATAAAACCTCTGTGTGATTATTTAAGATGTAGAATAAAGAGGGCGAGAGCATGACTTACTTTCCATCCCTACGGTCTCCATTGTACACGAGTCTCTTGATCAGGGATCGTTGCAGATGGTCGAGCAGCACGTTGTTGCGCTAGCAGATCCTTCCAAGTAGTTACCGATGCCAAGCTATTTTTCAAGTTTACGAACAAACCGAGAAATAACTTTTTGTAATGGAGGAGAAAGCGGAGGCTAATCACAGGACATGCATCTTATAATTTGATGCTGGTAATTCTTGGAGACCCAGCGCCTTTTATACTAATGAAAACATATCTTGGAAATATACAATAATTAATATCGATTATTCTTTGGAATATTTAATAATATATTCTCTCTAATTCCTTTCCAAATTATCATATTAACTGCTATAAATGAATGTTGTGTGTTTTGAAAGTTATTTTTTTTATAACGAATTTATGAATTATTTGATTTTAAATGTTATTATACATTTATGTTCCTTGAGATTGATATGTTATATCTTTAGAAGCATTCGAGAAGATGCTCATGGTCTTGAACCATAGAACTTTTTAGATGAAAACATATAATCCTAAATATGGTCACAATCGTGGTAATTAAAGGGAAATTATTTATCATGAAGATTGTCATGTCAATTGAAAGTACATTGTAGTTCTATAAATAATGATAAGTGATTATCATTCAATGACATGAGTATATAAAATGGTGATTCTTTATATACTGAACATGACCTAACTAGATGGAGCATTATATGGATTGTGTTTTGTGTCATTAATGTTTCCAATGTGTCTTTGAATCTTATATATGAGACATGTAGGTTTTTCACATGAGAAGCATATAATGTGATTACTATTAAAGTCCATTCAAATAATTGGAATGATAAAGTAATTCGTTATTTACAACTTGTGCGGGAGAAATTTATATGTCAATATTATTATTGTCCCTCAATTATTTGAGTTATGATATTATTGGGCCCTTTGATAAGTGAAATTATATTGCATGCAATATAACTGATGTAGTTATACTTATAATTCACTTGAGAGACCAAGAAAATAATATAATGCAAAAATGTCACGATTCTATTTTGCATATTATTTAAAATATCATGAGACAAGGATAGACACAAATTAAGTGGATCAAGCAGGTAACGACTATGTCGTTTGAGATACTATAATGTAGTGATAGAACCTCTTATAGTCCATAATATAAAGTATTTTATATTATATCCCAAGATGACGTAGATCCTCTGTAAGGTCACACCAACTGAACAGAAACAACAAGTATTTTACATTTTGAATGATGTATTTAATCTCATAATGTATGAGTTAAAATGCATGTGATAAAATGTTAAAGTAATATGTCATGTAAAATGACATGCTTAGATCATAAAATAAATTTATGAGAATATATGTGAATATTATTTTGTATAATGTTTGAGAGCATTATAAGAATAATAAATTAATTCATATTAGAATAATATAGTAATATTATTTACTCATAAACTAAATCCTTGCAAAATATGATTAGGGAATAACAAGAGAGTAGTCATAGTCATTTGTGTAAATAATTAACAAAAGTGTTGCCCTAGGGCTTGGCTATATAAAGGAGTATGTTTGAGATGAAAAAATGACATTTTCTCTCTCTTTTTACAGTAGCATGAATAGTAACTATGAATAGTAACCTCTTTTTCTCCTCTCTTGTGTGTAGAAAGAAAAACTTCATTGTTCTTCTTTCCCTTCTCTTGCAAGGTTTAGCCACCAAATGAAATAGCTTGTTCATTGAAGATTGAAGATCTAGGTGGTTGGATCTAAGCTATAACCTCTACATTCATCTATCTAAGGATGTTTTACGTTGTTGTTTAGGTTCAAGGTGAACCAAAAGAAAAGGATGCTTTCATGACCGAAGAAGGAAGACGGTTTTTCAAGAGACCTAGAAAAGGAATCGACTCCTCTCTACAAAGAGATTTGACAATCTCTTTAGGTATAACCTTTTATCCACTTTTGTGCAAGAAATAAATGTGTTATTTTCTGTTTTGTTGATGCACAAGAGGTGTTCGATGAAATGTCATAGTATAATTTTGCTTGCAATTGTTATATAAATAAGATCCTTTGTGTATTGAATTAAATAGAGGCAAAAAAATTTAATTTTCGTCCTCTTAAACTTACACATGAAATCCCAACAATAAATACGTTCATCAAATTTGGTATTGTTTGGAACACAAGTTAGAAAGATATTGGCAATGCGCAGGTCTCTTGCGGTCGCACTAAATCTTATTATTGCTGTAATTGACTTGGATCCAAACTTTGGAGAAAATGTGCCAAGTCTCTTGCGGTCGCAAAGATGGACTATTGTAGTTGCAATTGAACTGCTAGATTTCCAACAGATTTTTTCCAAGTGTCTCTTGATCTCTTGCGGCCGCAAAGGGGTACCCTTGCGACCTTAAGAGTATTGTGGATATTTTGTTTTGTTTGGGCTTTGATCCAAAACCTTTGAGTTTAGCCCAAACAATATTTCTAACATTACATTAACACTAGTGTTAGTATAATTAATCGTAATCAATCCATTAACAATTACAATTAATTAACATTATTGTTCCATATGTATTCGTACCCAAAATCTTAGGGAAATATGTATTATGACTTGTATAAGTTATCACATTTTACGGCATAGATGATGTTACTTCTCGTAACATAGGTGACAGTATGAGATATATTAATCATATAACACGTAGTCCAAACTTTATTTATTGAATTTGACGTCTCAATCCAACAATCTCTCACATGGACAAGTGTGATCCTTTTGATTACATATATCTGTGAATCTGCAGATTACTTTAACTTTTATGTCTTGCTTTTCGTACTTCTTAACCAATTCGATCCACCAGCTGTACCAACAAGGGACTTAAGTAGTGTCACCACATTTTTTTGCGCGGCTATCCCGACCAAAATCGCAGTGCCAAATACAAGTTATGACATAAATTAAATTCTGGACATATAGTTTGAAAATTACACGAGAGTGATTCTACGTGCCATTTGACCCCTTATCTTTTCTTTAGTAAGGTAAAAAAACTTTAAAGATAGAAAATAATGAGATTCAAAATATAATTTTTACATATCATTCTTGTTACAAATTACATAACATAGAACCAAAAACAAAATAAGACTCCCACATTTTCTCTAACTATCCTAAAATAGGTACTACACACATACGAGCAACATGCTCACGAAACTTCTTGGGTGGTAGTGCTTTTGTAAGGAGGTCTGCAATCATGAAGTCTGTACTCACATATTCTATCTTCAATTCATTATTCTGCACTCTCCCTTTTACTCTCAGAAACTTGATGTCTGTGTACTTAGACTTGGTCGAGCTTTTGTTGTTTGTCGCATATAGCACGACAGAATTATTGTCATATTAAAACGTTAACGACATCAAGTTACTAAATAGAAAGTTCTAAATATGTTGAAGACATAATTATTATCACAAAACTACGACAACGTCAACGTCAACGTCAACGGCAACGGCAACGACAAAAATATTGTCCCTTAGTATTTCTATCCCTAAAACAAATGAAGCACCTCCAAGATCTTTCATCTCAAGTTACTAAATAGAAAGTTATTGGTTTGATGCAACATATTTCTATCGTTACTTGTGAGAAGTATGTCATCAACATATAATACCATAAATGTAACTTGCTCCCACATAACTTAAGGCATATGCATTCATCAACTAAGTTAAACTCGAAACCGTATGAGCTAACTATGTTGTAAAGCTTCAAGTATCATTGTCGAGATGCTTGTTTGAACTTATAAATGAATTTCTTGAGTCGACGCGCCATAAACTTTGGATCACCGATCACAAAGTTTTCTAGCTGCTTCATATAGATGGTTTCATCAATGTCTCCATTAAGAAACATTGTCTTTACATCCATTTGATGGAGCTATAAATCATAATGTGCTACCAGTGCCAATATAATCCTTAAGAAATCTTTCGATGAAGTCGGAGAGAAAGTTTCCTTATAATCGATGCCTTCTTTCTATGTGAAACCCTTAGCGACAAGACGTGGCTTGTATTTTTCAAGATTGCCTTTAAAATCTCGTTTGGTCTTTAAAATCCATTTGCAACCAACGATTTTCTTGTCCTTAGGCAATGGAACAATATCCCAAAAATAATTGTCATACATGAATTTCATCTCTTCATTCATGGCATCGATCCACTTTTGAGAGTTAGGACCTTTCATAGCTTGTTTGATATCGATTGGGTCATTTTCAAACATGTCCATGTCAAACTCACGTTCTTGAAGATAAACAAATATTCTAGCAAATATGTTCTCTCTAGTGGATCTTCTTATTGGTTATGGTTGTATAATTTCTTGAGGAATAGGTTCACGAACATCGTGACCAAATTTTGAATCTCCCACAGGCACATGGTCATTTACATCGTCCACGATAATGTTGTTATTTGTGTCTGATTCAGGTCCATTTGTTTTCATGTTATCTTGTGAATTTCGAGAAGTGAGTGTACTTTGTCTATTAACATTAGATGCATTTTCTAGGTTCAACGATATCGGAATTCTGACGAAAGCCGAACTTTGGTTCAAAGTCTCATCATCATTCCTTTGTTCCTAAAAAATGCAATCTTTTGTCATATCTCACTCCACAAACTCATTATCCTCTAAAAATTTAGCACGTTCTGACTCGAAAATTGTATGTTCTATTGGATTGTAAAATTTATACCCTCTTGATCTTTCAGAATATCTAATAAAGTAGCAACTAATTATTCTTTCATTCAGTTTCTTTTCTTGTGGCCTATAAGGCCTAGCTTCTATTGGACATCTCTAGATCCTGATGTGATTTAGACTAGGTTTGCGTCTAATCCAAATCTCATATGAGGTATTGTTAGTTGCTTTAGTTGGAACTCTGTAGAGTATATGTGTTGCATTCTTTAAGACTTCCCCCACAAATTCTTAAGTAGAGTAGTATGAGCAATTATACTTCTCATCATGACTTTAAGAGTGCGATTTTGCCTTTCAGCACATCATTCATTGCAGGTTAACCTGGCAATATATAATGTGGCACAATCCCGCACTCTTTAAAGTATTTTGCAAAGGATCCTAGACATTATTCTCCCGAGTCATCATATTTGTCGTAGTATTCACCACCACAATCAGATCTGATAGCCTTTATATATTTGTCAAGTTGTAATTCAACTTTTGCTTTATAACTTTGAAACATGTCTATTGCTTCAACCTTTTTTTGAACCAAGTATATATGACCATATTTTGAATGATCGTCTAAGAATGTAATAAAAACCTATGACCATTTCTTGTGGCCTTTGGAAAAGGACCACAGATATCGGTATATATTAATTCTAAGACATCATTAGTCCTTCTGACATTATACTTTCGTTTATTAGTTTGTTTTTCCTTTATGCAATTTACACATTCTTTTAAATATGTGAAATCTAAAGGTTGGAGAATATCATTAGACACAAGACGTTCGATTCTTTTCCTAGAAATATTGTCACACCCCAGAAATAATAACTCTCTTAAGGGTGTTAATCCCGCCACGTGTACTTGATTTAAAGTGCACGAAAGGCTTAATTAATTATCAAGATTTTGATATTTAGGTTAATTTATTTTACTTAATTTTAAGAAAAAGCACACACATTGAACACACAATACATGAACATCCAACAAATAATATATATAATCCTGGGCATGTACAAAGTTTTACAGCAGAAGCTAAAGAAAAATAAAATACATATGGAAGGGGGTGATCCCATCAAAGGACGTGGGACTGACCCTAGCTAACCTACTACAAACTACTCCTAACAAAAGAAGATAAAATGAACAAGGATCTGATCAACAAAACGAAGGATGCCTGGAAACTCCATCCTAGCGCTCTCCTCTAGACATTCCAAACTCATGCTCCTTACCTGGACCCCACAACCAACCGTGTGTAGGATTTCATGATGTGAATCGGGTAATAATTAAAAAAAATTTATCCGATAACATCTAGGATCGTTTCATTATTGCTAATTTTAGTTCATTTGTTTGCATCATTAATCACAATCATATATATTCCTACAAGAGGGATTGTGATACCATACCTATGATCTTTAACGTAGCTCTATCCTCTTCGGTTCACCTTGAATCCGAAACAAGAACGGCGTCGAGTTCGTGCTAGCGTCCTCTTCGTCCGCTCCTAGCTTTATCGCCCGTTACGTAATCGATTGCTTAATCGATAAATATTTAACAAAATC
Source organism: Eleocharis quinqueflora (assembly GCA_964058865.1). Classification (NCBI taxonomy): domain Eukaryota; kingdom Viridiplantae; phylum Streptophyta; class Magnoliopsida; order Poales; family Cyperaceae; genus Eleocharis; species Eleocharis quinqueflora. The sequence continues at coordinate 2,393 of CAXKVX010000629.1, read as the reverse complement.
TTTAGAGGAAGAGAAAAAACTTAGTTGAAGTTGTAACCCTATAATCTCTGGCTAAATATGATATTTATAGGCTCTAAACATCATATCAAAACCCTTCAAATTCCTTTAGAAATTAAGGCACTAATGAAATTTAAACCGGCACATTAACTGCTGACCTTTCAGCACTAAAACTGCCATAACTTTCTCTGGAGAACTCCAAACGACCTCAAATCTTCACCATTGGATTCTACACTTCAAGGACTTCAATTTGCATGGGTCATTTGTCCACATTGGTTATCGTTTGACCTTTCAAATTCCTTTTTAAAGGAGCCTTAAAATCTGACCCGAATTTGAGGCCATAAATGTGAATCTCTTTTGTATCTCTTTATTTGTTAAATAAATTATTTTGGGCTTTGGGCTTTAAATAAATTTATATCTCATAATAATATTCTCATATTATTATAATAATGAAACTTATATTATACTCATAATATACACTTTTCAATAAATTTATTTTCTCGTTAGAAAATCACATCACGTGACATAATATTTTAATAATTCCAATATGTACCTTTATTTCATGCAACATGAAATCTCGTACATAAAAATAGATTAAAATATTTATTCTTGTTTCCCGTTCAGTTGGTGTGACCTATGGTGAGGATCTATGTTATGTTGGCAATGGGATAAAACATTTTATTCCATAAACTGTAAGCGGTATTCTAGCTATACATTACAGTTACCCAAATAACACAGATGTTTAGTAAATCTTTACAAAACACGATCCTTCTAGTAATGTTATCATTAACATTACTTGTGTCTATTCTTGCCTTATGATATTATAATTATTATACAAAGTAGGACTGTGTCATCTTTGTATTATAATTGTTTCTTGGTCTCCATTTAAGTAAATTATAAAATTATAACTGCACTTCAGTTATATTGGATCCATTTATAATTCTACTTTACCAAGGGGCCCACAAAATATCATTTCTCATTATTAATGAGTGGCAATGATGCTCTTGACATATACCATTTTCCCGCACAAGTTATATATAAAGGACTATTACTTTTATCACTACTTGTTGTAAGTAGCTTTTAATAATAATCACGTTATACATTCCTCATGTGAAAAAGATACATGTCTCAATCTTAGAATCAAAGACACGATAAAAACATCAATGACACAAACACAATCCATATAATGCTTTTATCTATTAGGTCTGTTTAATATATGAAACATTTCATATATTCGTGTTATTAATTGATAATCTTTTATAAACGTTTGCAGAACTACAACGTACTTTTAATCAACACGACAGTCTTATATGGCATATTAGTGTTCCTGCTAATATCCAAGACCTGTAAACATTTTAGAGTTGTATATTCATTATATTTAGAGTTCTGCGGTTCAAGACCAAGTGCATCTTCTTGAACACATCTAAATATGAATATAGAACTCATGGAACAAAATGTGAATAACATTCAATTCATAAATATAACATAAATGTAATCAACAAAAGATAACTTTTAGAACACAAATCTAACACCGTGGAACGTGAGTAATTTATAAAAATTACTCAGTGTGGGCCTTTGGGATTATATCCGATTCTAGGTTGGACTAATCACATTTACTGAGAATATCTATATCAAGTTACTACATCTAACTTAAGTTTTGTTTAACCATAAGTCAATTTAAATGAATGTTTTAGTCTATCCAAAGAGACGATACGAGGAAGAAATCCAAAATATTTATGAGGAATAGTAGTATACAATAACTAATATGAAAAGATATGAAACTCCCAGACCAATGTACAAAGTATCAAATTTTAGAAACCCGGGTGTAGGACTTCAGAATTCGCCCCCTTAGACGGGTCTAGTATAATCAGCCGCCAATCTAACTTAATTCTGAGTTTTCAGAACGAAATGCCCTGGTAAAAATAGAGTGGCTATAAAAGCACACACTTGATCAAAAGCGAACCGAAAAGCCTACCTCACAAAAAGAAGATAATAAACATAAACTCTCGGCCTCAGCCGTCATACGAAAATAAGAAACCGACTACCTATTTGAATAATAATAATAATAAAGAGAACTCCCTGTACCAACCATGGGCCAAAAGAGGAAGCCCTTCGAATATTAGGAGATTTCGAATATCGGCTAATAGAAATATAAAAAACGGAATAGCTCCAATACTTCACATATGACACGCATACTCTAAACTGAGAAACTGAACCTTGATCGCTCAAGAGGAAGTATTATAATACATATACTAATAAGGATTTTTGAAATGAAACTCTCAAACTGGTACTACGAGCCATCAAGTGATGATCACGTTTGTTGAGCATCAACTGAATGTCTATGAAGACATCCCGACGGGGGACCCCACGGGCGAATCCGTTTAGCGTACGTAATC